>CADDXX010000526.1:192659-252272 GCA_902810485.1 Alauda arvensis
ATTTGGCAGAGCATGAGTAAGCTGCCAGACCTTTCTGGCTTCACTGAAAAAAGCTGATGACAGATGGGCATGTCATCATAAATAAAAATAGATAGTTGTAGTTCAAGATAGCTCTGACCATGATTTCCACATTGCTTTTCCCCAGGCAGCTGCCAAGAAATGCAGTGAGCACCGTGCATAAAATCCTGTAGCCTGCATAGGAATTTATGCTGGAAAATTAAAATTCTGATTTAAAARTTTTTAAATTACAAAACTACATCTGCTTTGCAAACAAATGTTGCTGTTGGTTCCACAGAGAAATGCTGTTTGGTTTGGTCAGTCAGGCAAWGCAATCTTTAAAGTGTGGCTGCAGCACTGAGCTGTTGGATGTGAGCACAGCCTCTTGGTACCTGTGTGCTCCCCTCTGATCCTTTTGTCTCCAGCGCAGCTACCCATGAAGTCTTTGGAAGGGAGGCTGCTGTGCTGCTGGAGCTGCACTGTGGCAGTGCTCYTGGCATTACATGTGAGAGCCCATCACTGAGGAGGATGGCAGTCTGCTCTCCCCTGCTGCAATAAGCAATGGGTGCTTCCAGCAGGGACTGTGTATTTCATTGGTTTCCTGCCCATGGTCAACGATACCCAAACAACTCTGGTCTGATATTTATAGACAAGGAAAACAAATACTTAAAGGGATCTTAGATTCTATATGCATCTTGCCACCAGTAAATTAATTCCTACCTTCCTCTTCCTTTCTGTCTTACAGAACTTAATAGTGACAGTTACTGAGTATGTAGTCATCAGTGGAGAAAAGCATGGTACTGATTTACAGCTGTCTAACTCTTTGAAGAATTCCTGTTCAATGATTCACTGACTTCCATGTGAGGAAAATCAGCAAGGAAGTGTAGTGTCAGTTACAACGTGCAAGGCCCAAACCATCAAAAGCATGTAAATGATCAAAAAACTGTTTCTATATTTAGCTGCTCCACTTTATAAATAATGAAAAAATATTTGGTGTATGATTTAATCTTGAAATATTTTATTAAGCACTGATAATAATGCAGAAATCCATGTAATAAAACAACTTTAGAGAAAAAGCTAAGTTAAACTGAGTTGCTATAAATATTGCACTTAGAATCCTTATTTTACATACAAAACTCCTTAAAAAATTGGACAGTTATAAATTAACATCTTCCAAGTAATTGGAATTTGTATGTTTGAGATCAGATGGCTGTGCTGCACATCTTCAGCTTTCAGCCTTAGGGGGGTCTGTTCTCATCTTGTACATGTGATGATTTCACTTGGTGCCAGGTGTGGACAGGAGGGAAGGAAGGGGCAGCATGGTYGTACTGTTGGCAGTCAATTGCATTTCCATGACTTCTGCTAAGTTAAAATGTTTTTCCAAGACAGATGAAGGAAGGCAGCTGCAGAGTTCAATTCTGACATGTTTTGTTTTTCAAGGCATTTAGGATCTTTGAATTCTTAGTCTTAAAACTCATGACAAAGCTGTTGGGAAAGACTTTGCCTCTACCATCTTCTTCTACCTGGCCCATGATGATGTAGTTTAAACCTAGAAAGTAGAGAATGAGATTGATTACAGGACAAAAATCTGGGACATCATTTGGTAAGTTGAGTTCTCTACCTGTGGTTTCTGTTCATTTCACTGTTTGTTACCAATGCCTTCCAACATTTTCTCCTTCCTACCTGCAACATTTACTCCCTTACCCATCTTTGCCATGGTTGTCACACCACAAACTATAGGTATGTTAAAATCAAGCAGATACACAGCTAAGTGTCTATACAGAATTCAGTACAGAGGGGACAGTCTTTGAATGTAGCCTGTCCAGTGAGTCTGAGAGGTACTAGAAGTGCCTGTCAACACTGCATAACCTAAGCACTGTCACCCAGGGTGGAATATGTCTCATTAATTTTGAGTATTTTCACATTTGCTCAGCTTGTGGGTTAATGCCCTTAAGTGATAATGCACTTAAATCTTTTCATTCCCTTTCCCTCCCCAGAGATGTAAATTTTTTTGGATGCATACAGAAACATTCAGGCAAGGTGGTAAGACCTAGCATTGGACAATTCAACTGGATCTGCCTATTTTTATGCCTTAGAAGGGTTGGGCACTTGCAAGGTCCTGGGCTGGGAGGAATGGTATCACAGGGATATAAACAGAAAAGTTCAGATACTTAGTAATGGCTCCTAAATAATTCATTGAGATTTAGGATGAGAAACAGAAGTGTGTGGTTTGGAGCCAGAAGTCTGCCTGAAAGGAGACAGTTTGTTCCACTAAGGACATTATTATGTCTCCCAGTGTGTAGTTTTCAGATAACTAAAGGCAAAAGCTAATTTCTRATCATGATTTTTTCGCTTTGTTACTGCCCACTTTGAGTTAATATGCTTAAGCACAGGTAGTATCTAGAATGACATCAGGGTTTTTTTGATGCTTATTAAATTTTCTTGACTGTTTCCTGCTATGGCTCTGTTTATGTTCTCACGTTCTACCTGTTTACTTAAGAGACATAGCTAAAAACACTTTTTTTTTTTTTTACTTAGTTACTTCAATACAAAATACTCTCAGTATTTCTTTCAACACCTTTACCACAATTAACTGGAATTTATGTTGATTTATCTCTGTATAATATAATACTAYTTAAGGGAGCTTTTAGCAGTACTGGCTATTTGCAGATACAAAGTGGACTTAACACTGTATTTCTGTAAAGCTGTAAATACATTCAAGAGATACACAACAGTGGAACTTGTTGATTTCTGCCATTTCCTGTGAGATACTGCTCTTCTGTGTTTAGCAGGCTGTTGTCTTTCCCTTCTAGACAACTGTGTATAAAAACTAGCTCCAAAATACATCCATGTAAACACAAAATCTATCTCAGCTTCATCTGAGAGACCCAAATCAGATTTTATCTTGCATCACRTGGCTTTTAAAGAAAGAAGTTTTTCAAACTGCTGTGATCTGTGTGAGCCTAATCCTTTTCCAGGAAAACAGAAAAATGCAATAAACCCCTTGATTACTGTTTATTTTAAATTGATTGTAATACTAACTGCTGATTATAGAAAAAAACAGTAATTCTATTGATTTTTGTGGCCATATTTCAAATAGTAGTTTATATAGCTGTTATCTTTTATAAACACACAAAGCAGTTAATACTGTGCACTTACCTCTTCTGATGAGAGGACACTGCTTACAAAGAACAAGAATCTTGGCACTCATGTTCTTGCCAGCTTGTTGGATTGCTAAATTGCCCTCCTTATATACATTAATGATGGATACTGTTGCATGCAGACTGCCAGCCCGTGTTACTGTTGTGATTACAGTGCCAGTTATTACTAGAAGAAAAAACATTTGATATTTGGTATCTTTTTCTTATTTTTGGACATAAATTTTGAGGCATTATAAAAACTTATTAAGTACATTAGTCCCTAATGAGGAAACAAACAGTACTGGGAACACTGACTAAAAATATGAGTATCACTGCTAATAACCAACTCACTGCTGTCAAATTTTGGTGGCACCAAATATGAAATTGTTCTATGATGTRTCAGTCTCGTGCAAGCCCAGTTCTCTGATTTCAGTTAAACAGTACAATTTGATACTGYTTTTAATKAGTCATTTTCAAATAGTGGAGAAGTTGAATTGAAACTCTTCTGAGTTCCCAGYTCTCTGACACTCCCAGATGAGCAACAGGTAATAGTAAATGCCCTAAGAACTGGATTTTGATCTGTCTGAGGCCTGATACAAACTTGCTTATTTCAGCTGAATGTAGTTACAGACTTGACCATCACATCTCCCAAAGACCTCTCAGTATGAAAATGAAGATACTCTCTTTACCCTAGGATGACTGAATTAACTGGTAAGCCATCTTTACTCATCAAAAGTAAAGATGGTGGTCAGGGCTGGGAGGGGCTGCCCTGAGTCCCCCCTGCCTCAGGGTGCAGCCACAGCCCTCCACTGCTACTTGGGCACCATCAGGCAGAGCTGCCCTCCTGTCCCTCAGACTTCCTYAGGTCTCATGGGATTAGCAGTGCAGTAAGAGACAGTCAGCTTAAACTGAAAAAAGGCTGGTGGCAGGGAGTTTTCCCATCAAATCACCAGGCATGTTGTAGGGGATTAAAAAAAGATTGCAGTRTTAATATGGGAAACCAGCCTGACACAWAACTGGATAGATCAGCAGTGACAAGGCCCTGCTAATACACAGCAGTCACTGTTTTTTCTGATTGATTTATGTCTCTGTACAGAGAGCAGTGCTTGGAAGCTTCCATTCCTTCTAATCTCTTTTCAGAGCATTTTGTAAGTCTCTACACTGTACTGTGGAACAATCAGCAGGGGCAGCAGAACAGGTATTGGCTGGTTGCAGAAAAGGGAGATGACAATACAGTAACTGAATTGATAAATCCTGGAGTTGTCTTACTTTGTCAYTTGCTTCTCAGATTGAGAAGGAATGCTTGTGCCTATTTCAGAATATCTYCAAGAATKTACTGAGTGAAACACAGATACTAAWGTCAGATACATRCATAAGGTGGTGTGAAAATGTTAGYCTATATATTAATGGTAACTCAGAACTACATCTGGGAAAACTTCCTTGAGTATAAAAACACAGTAGAGAATGAATAATTAAGAAGAAACTGCTTCCTTACCAAAGTTGCTTGAACAGTAATTGCTTTCCAGAGTCCCACTCCTTTTACACTTCTGCTGGCACAGAGCAACTGTAGGTTTCACAACTTTTTGAAGAGCAAAAAGTAAATGGAAATTGAAATGAAGCATTTGATACAAATGAAAAGCACTATGTTCAAAAAAAGACAAGAAGAAAGATGAATAACCCTGATGTATGCATGAACTAGACCTGGCATTTCAGGGGATGAGCACCACAGTAACAATATTTCTTTTCTCTGCTGTCAGCTCCTGTCATTGTCTGTTCAGGTGTCTCAGCTGTCTGTTCTAGTGGCCTGAGAGAATGGGATGTTACTCAAGATTTATGTGGCACCTTAAATCTGTCACTGCTGTTGCCATTCAGCCCTAGAAGAACACCTGGAGTACCACAATATGATATTACAGTGCCACTTCCCAGGGAGGGGGTCTTTTATTGGAAATCMCTCCACTGTGGTGAAAGGGATCAGAGTTCAAATTCCTAACMTGATTTTCCCAAATTTTTCACATAGCTTCATGTCAGGTAGTGTTGCWTAGTTCTTCTTCRTGACATTTTRAAACACCATGATTGAAGTATGTATTTAACATTAGGGATTGACATTTCCTTTCTGAAATKGAATGCTTTGTTTMTAGACAACTGAACACACTTGGCATCTTTTTCTTACTGGGGTGGATGTTCACAGTCTCTGTACATTCCATGTAACATGTTGGGATGCAGTACTGTAGGGTTTTTATGTCCTTTCCAAATTTGTTTGGAATTAGTCAGTGACATAGGTACTGGAAACATGGAGGTGACACTGACAGATTTAAAAAACCTCCCCASATCCCTATATAGCCTTCATTTCCAAGAAAAACTAAATCAATTATGACAAGTATCTTTKCAGTTTTTCACTTAAGAATGGAACATTTTGCCAAAGTTTTATTCAGCCTATATTTTTTGAAAATAACTTCTAACTTTCAATCTGTAATTTTTTCTTTTATGCTCATACTTCCTTTTTCATTGAGTATTTTTCCAAGTTTCTAAGAGTGAACTAAATTATATTAAAATTACTTTGTCTTTAGTGCAATGGCCATGACTTTTAAAAGATCTGCACTGCTCATTGTTTTGCCTTTCAAATCCAAAGTTTAAAGGTTGGGCTTCATAGTTTTTTATTTATTTTGGGCTGGTTTGCTCCTTTTTTTTCTCCAGTCTTCTTGGTATTTGAGTCTTTAGAAAGGTAATTGCCCCCCACCAGGAAAAGTATTTTAAAAAACAAGTTACTATGTCAATGGTACAGGTCTGGCAAGTGCTTCCTACCTCAATGCTACACACAGCACACCAAAATTTAAGAATGCAATGTTTCTTGAGTCTTACAAGTGAGTGTCCATAATAGGAGGTTAGGAAATCCAGCAGGTAGGTGAGTCCCCTGCCAGCACTGTAGCTGCCAAAAATTTATTGAGGTGCTCTGGGTTTGCTAAATTTAAAGCTGGGATAATGCTTTACAAAATATTCTTGTTTGGGCCTTTCAGGACACTTTTTTTTTTTTTTTTTTTAAGTTTAATGCATTCTGGTTGGTGACCAACTTTGCTCTGGCTTGTCAGCAGAGGCTGCCCATTGTTTGTAAGGTACTTCAGCAAAACATGAACTGGAGAACTGAAATTAAGTTTAGTTGCCTCCCCCTTTACATGTAGRCACACTGACAGGAAAATACAYTACTTTATCCAATGATATAAGGAARTCAAATACCTCACCACAGGTATTGGATTAATCTTCATTACATCTACAAATGTATTTATAGCATTTATTTACTTCTGCAGGTACTAATATTTTTATGTTACRTAAAGACTGATGTAATTCTTGAAAGAGCCTACTAAAGTTTAATATTTTATTCATGCCTGGAGTTCTGTGCAAGTTTAAACAGATCTGATTTGCAAGATAATAGGATGAGTCTCTTTGAACTGGACACTTCTGAATGCAAATGACTGCTCAGAAATGTAACTGCACTGTAGAGGTTTGGCTTGCTTTGGTTTGTTTTGAAGATCAGAGAGGTCTACACTGTGCAAAACTGATCACACCTTGAACGGACTTCTTATTTCTGTCTGCCTGACAAGTCCTTTTGAACACTTTGCCTCTGTTGTCCTCTCTCAGATGAATCTTCCTGTTTTTATTTTTTAACTCTGATGCTGTCATGAAAATTGATTTGGAGTTAATTTGTAAAGTTCACCTCTCCTGCYTGTGCAAAACCCTGAACAGGATTATTGACAGCCTGGGGTACTTGAGACCAAGTGTTTGAACCAACAATGTCATTAACAARTGCTTTAGAGTGAAGAGCTGAATTATTTATTGTTAGAGTCACATCAGAAWGATTTACAGGCTCCTATGATTTCATTTTTTTTAATGTTTATTTTCATCTATTTTAAATACCTTCATTAACAGTATTAAAGCACCACAGCTTCTTGGTTTCCTGCCAACAAGCCATTGCTGYRCTGRTTTTTGATGTGTTTTGAGTACAAATCAGGTAATGTCTTGCAAAAACATCATAAATAATTTGGTTTTCTGCTCTAATTGTATCTGAAGTGCCTCACTTTCAGGTTATAGAAATTTTAAGAATTTATCCCTTCAGTATCTCAGTAATGAGGTATTTTTGGCAACACCTTCTGAGAAATCCAGCTCTGATCTGCCATGTATGCTGCCTAGTCTTAAACATAAAAGGAGACTTATTTTTAGTGAGACATATTTCTCTGTGAGTTCCAATYCCTGAATATTTTCAAATAAAAATTATTCTAGGAGAGTTATATTATTGGCAGTGTTGACAGAACCTCAAGAGGGCTCAGGTGGATTCCATACTAATTATGCTTGATCTTAATAATTATGTGAAGAAAAACACACCAAGACTTTTACATATCAACTTGTATAGAAGAAAGAGTGCCTTTAAATAAAACTATTTCCCAAAATATTCAGAACYTTTTATTCAAAAGAAATTAGCTTATCCATTCTCCTATGGAATGTGCTAGTTAACTGTCCAAAACTGAGAAGAGGCAGGAAAATTCTCTCAGTTGGAGTAAGTTACTTTTACACTGAACTCTTGCTGGGATAGATTTCCTTTAATAAYATTAAGTGCATTCTCTCTTGAGTATATTAATTTTAGTTAATTCCTTCAACATTTAAAACACGAACAAACTGTAAAACTTGAATTTTTACTATAATTTCTATTTTGTATTTACGTAACTCTCTCCATGTCCTGGAATGATTAATTTTTATAGGAAATGAAATAAAGCCAGTGAGACTTACCCGAGGTCGCAGGGACTGTTGTAGTTGTAGGCAGAGCTGTAGTTGTGGGTAATTTTTTTGGTCTAAATTTATAATGGCCAATAAAACCATCAGCTGTTAAGCTTAAATCAGATAAAAACTGAACGAGCAACTCATTTTTCTCAGACAGAATAGGCCTAAAATAGAAAACCAGAATAAAATATTTCCGTTTTTTCACATTTCACAGCCAAAAAGCATTAATAACATTCTTYAAAGAAAAAAAAAMCACTTCAGACTAATACTGAAAAASACATGGTTCTTTGCTGGCATGTYACACACTTGTGTTTTGGGGATGAAACTCTATCAATCACCTAAAACTCTGATTCCTGAAGTTTATGCCAATATGAGTATTGTTAAATTCTTCTGTGTGACTTCATTGCARACTTCCATGAAATGGGTCAGATTAGGAAAGTGGGAAAATGCATTGAAGAAATCCTCAGTACACAGGGGAAATAAGTAAATGTTTGGTTTTTTTTTTAATTTGGGTTTGTTCAATGAAAAAGATACTGCACAATTGGAAGGGCTATGAAAATTCATTAAGTATTGGATTCTGCAACTCTTTAACAAGCCCACCAAAAATACAACATTTTGGGTTATTGTTTCTGTGGGCTCAGTTTTTGTCAGTGATTGGATATTGATTACCAAGGACTCCTTCAAAACACTTAATGAGGTCTTTGAAGTACAAACTTGTCATTGTTTCCCATTTTTTTGGCAGATTGTCAGAAATCTGTTTACTCTGATGGCTGGGTCTGACATACCCAGAAGTAAGGGGCTGGTTAACAGGAATTCTCTGGTTTTACAGCTGCCATGGTGGCTGCCCAGATTAGCCTTTTCTTGCTGCAGTATTGACACAGCCTGTGTATGTAGGAAGGCACTGATTATCAGCTGCCAAGAGCTTTGTTCTGCTTCCTGAACACCAGGACTACAAGGCCAAATCTGAAAAAYCAGTCCCAGTCTGTGCATCCTGTCTTTTTAAAAAGGGCTGAGAGGAAAATGAGTCAGATAAAGTGAGGAATGAGCCAAGGGGTTAGAGAGCTCAGATGGATCCTTGTACTTCAGAATCTCTAATCAAAACATACATGTTATGTTATTGTTCAGCTAACTATTGGTGCTACAGCAATATCAGTAGCATTGGGATTAGCATTGGTGTTGTTACACAGTGGTCTAATGAGGCTTGTGGGACAGCACAGAACATGGTTTGGAGCCAGGGTTAGTCTTGGAGAGAGAGGAAATAGGGAAAACCTAGAGAGAGACTAAGAGGTACTAAGCAATTTCTACATGCTCAGTTGGAGGTAGAAAACACCATGTTTAATTTAGAAATGAAAATCTTTTAGGAGCCTTGGGCAGAACTGTTAGCAAAATGACACAGTGGTAGTGAAGCTCACAGTCAAAGGAAGTTACTCACGCTGGTGGACTGTCTCCACAGTACTTGCCAATCCTCTTGGCATCATTGATTTCCCCACCATTAAACACTGCAACGTAGTCATATCTGCAGTAGTTGTCTCTCTCCACATCAAACTTCTCAAACTTTAACTCTATTAGCTAAAGGGAAAATGGAAATAACTCATTAAGGTTTTGGCATGCAGAATTTATTAGTACTTCTTGTAGTGACATCTTCATATTAAGTACTTTTTAATTTTTATTTCAATAAAAGAAAATACCTTAACTCACTTAATTGTAAAGTGTTTTAATCCACATGACCTCTCCAACTAACAGTTCAGCATTTGACTCTAATATTCTGTAAAACATTTTCTTCTCAAATGTATGCAAGTAACTTCTGATGAAGTTATTTTTATGAGTGAATGTTAGTAGGTGTTAGGTGTTACAATGCTCTTAAAATAACTACAGCAAGTGTAAGCAACAGAAAAGGAGCTTTTAATGTCATTGAATCATTCAAGATATGGTAAAAAAAAGCAAAGGCAAAGTTGATATGAGACATTTCACTGACTTCATTAACAGCAGGGGTTAAATTACTGTGGTTGCCAATGCTGTGTATACTTGATGCAGATTTAAAAAAAATCAGAAATTAAAATGTTGATAGAAAGAAAACTAGCAAATAGTAAGACTAAACCCAAGAGAAAGTAAGTTAAAAGAATAGYGTTTCCATGTCAGATTTCTATAATTGTTGAGGCTTTACAAGTCACAAGTAACATTCTGGTATTTCCAGTACTTAYACTATTATCTCCAATGACTTTTATTTATGGAATTTTCTACTTAAGGAAAAAAGAATGTACAAGAAGACAGAAATGGAATCTACTACTCTGGCATGAAGTCCTGCAGAATGACKGTCAGTCATGTGTGGCAAGGAAGGGAAACACAACCTAACTACTGCATGGATACAGAGCTAATATATGCATTTGGGTTGCTTCTTTAGATGAAGCACAACAGTATTTAAATCACTTTCCCAGAAATAGCACAAATAAGACTTGAATGACAAGACTGATTTGTGCTGATTTTAGATCAACCTTTATAAAGATCTGACTCAAACAAAGATGGTATTAACTCTTCTAAGACTGTACAAAGAAGTAATTTGTACATGGTATGCATTTTTTTTGATTATTGACATAGTAAAAGTTACCTTGTTTAACATTTATAGTAATGATAGCCTGTTATCACCTGATATCTTAGTTTTGCTTGGATATAGTTTTGCACTATTAAGATGTTTAAGGCATAATTTTGTTTCCCATTCAGTATGAGTAACCCTGGGGGACTTGATTTCAGAGATGACTAACAGGCTTGTTTCAAAATCCTCAGTATCATGATGAAAAAATGCACTTTAAATGGAAATACCCATCTGAATAACATGTTTGTGATCAAAAAAGATGGTACAGAAAGAAGTAATGCAGCTGGGAATAGAAATGCTAAATTTTTCCACAGCAGGCAAAAGAGAAGGCCATAATATCTACTTTACTATTGTTCAGTAAGTATTTCATGGTAGAACACAAGCTCTTCATGATCAGGAGAAACTCCTTCTTCTTCTGTAACAAATTAAGTAATTATTGGTTTATATTTGAAGCAACAAAACAAGAGTGCCTTGTTTTATTGCTCACGTGCTTATGAAAGGAAATAGAGACAACGACATGCAAATTCTGGCAAATGGAAGACTGGGGAGCTTTTTCTGGACAAYTTGAAGAGAGATGCTTATTCACTACTTGGAAAATGGCTTTTGTCTCTGTCAAAATTCTGCCTTTTTTCCATGCAAACAACCACCGCTGCAGTACATGAATAATTATATTTGGAAACAGGTAGATTTATGAATAGAATCATCAAAAGGCACAGGATATAATGCCCTTATTTTTATGCTGATATAGCCTTTCTCAAATCTTCTCTATGAGCTTAGGAAAAGTTCTTAGGCTTATCTAGAGACATTTGGAAAGAACCAAAGTAATCTGCAGTTTACAGATAAGAGTTTAAAAATCACTGCCTGTCTATAGGATTGTTAAATGACTTGTATCTAGCAAACAAGGAATGTGGATTAAAAAGGACTAGAGGAAAGACTAAGCTGACATACTGCTTCAGTTCAAGGGAGGAACTGTCTTGCTAAATGGAAAAGTAGGAAAGATCAGAAGAATATATTTATTTGGGGCAGCTTTTTTTATTTCAAGGATTAGTCATGAGCAGAAGATGAAGAGGAAAGYCGTCTTTATATGTAAATGAATTTTAAAAGCTGRATGAGGCAAGAAAAGCAACCTACCAAACATGCTTGTCAACCRAAACATTCAATTGTTGTAGAGCTCCTGCTAAAATACAGAGCAGATGGCTCAGCAGCAACMAGAAAATGTGCAGCTAGGACTGAGATTTGCCCTAGAGTGTAGGGAACACACTTGTGTTTGCCATGTGTGGCACAAGAGCCCTCTCAGTCTGCTGTCACATCTCCTCGGCTCTTAATGAAGTGGTAACACATGTTCTCATGGCATCTGGCTAATTAAGCAAGCATGTTAYGCGATGGAGCCTTCAAAGTATGAAATTAAACAAACTGCTTTYATTAAGCCAAATCAGCTCTACCTGAGTACCTCAATATGAAACTGCAGCTAAAACAYTGTTGTACTTAAATGCAGCATTCATTTAAGGTCATCATTATGTTTGGTGCTGAGATGATCACCTGCCCTAACTTAATTTGCATGGTATTTTTTGAATTAAGAAAATAATTTTTAAACCCTCSCGGGGTTAAAAGGCTCAGCAGTCACAGCTGCTTTAATGGGTTTCAYTGAGGGCAGTGCAGCAGTGCGTGGCCCTGCGGAGGAAGCACAGGACTCAGCGGGGTGACACAGCAGAGGCAGGCGGCACGGCCAGCCCGGTGTGCCAGCCAGCTGCCACTGCAGTGTCCCGGACAGCGCCTTACCTGGTTCTTCGGGGCCACGATGTGCCAGGAACAGGTCACTCCCGCGGGGTAGTCCCGATCCGGCCAGTTGGGCGTGTGGAAGGATCCCGAGGGCTTGTCCAGCCGCCCCCCGCAGTACTGGTCCCCTGCAAAGCACAGAGTGGGGCCCTGAGCACCGGGGAGCGCAGCCTGCAGCACTGAGGGCCGCGCTGAGGGAGCCGCGAGCGGCCTGTGCCACAGCCCGACACGGACACGGAGTCCTCCGCCTCAGCTCATCTGGAAACACGGTTAATAAACGGCAGCACAACAGAGAGAAGCATTCCTGCAAACACGGGGCTGGGAGGCGGAGGAGAGGCCACAGGTACCGCAGGAGCCATGCCCGCAGCGATGGTGGGGCTGGCAGGACCTCCCTGAGGAACTGYGGCCTGTTCTCCATGGAGAGGGGTCTTTTTCTTCCGTATCTCTGCCCTCAATTCCAAATTARAAACTCCATCAGGTATGTAATCCTTATTGACAATATTATTATGAACCTTCTTACAAAATTAACTGTCGATTAATAAGAATTCTCATGTAGTTTCTCAGTTCTGTGTCACAGTGTTTTATTATGCATTTCAAGAAGTTATCGATACAAGTTTACAACTGGAAGGCCTGATAAGTTACTCGTCACCTGCACTTGTCTCTGCCAACAACCTGTCCAGTCTGGTATCATACCAATAGCAAAAGCCTTGAAAAAGAGTCACTAACTAGGGCAGTACCACCTCCCTGTGACCTCTCACTGCTCAGGCACCAGGCAATGCCTTTATGTTCAATAATACCTGATGAATTTTGCTTTGATGTGTTTTTGTAAGTGCTTTTAAACCAGGGTGGAAACAGACAATCCGCCATATCCCCTGTCACAGTGTTAGAAAAATCCCCCTCTCCYTTCCTTTGCAGCCACTTGCTCATCTGTTTTTTTATTGAAAGAGATGGACTGCGTCCCCAGTCACTTTTTCCACACCAGTCAWGACTTTAAAGTCTTCTCCTACAGTYCCTWTGACTTTCTCTTTTCCAGCATGAAGAAGTTCATGCTGTGCAGTTGATCTTTGTCTATGWGATGTTCTTCTATGATACTTCCTGTCTCTGATTCCTTCTGATAATTTTATCATATTCAGTTCTGAGATGGGAACATCAGGAAGAGACACTTTATACAAGATACACATGCATTTTTGATTTATAATGGTTTTTGTTGTTATTGTTTGGTCTTCATTTTCTTTTCTATAAATTGTTATGTTTCTGTTTCTTTTCCGATACCTATTAAGCACTGGATTGATGCTCAACTACTCTTTTCATRTATTATGTATTTTAAACCTAACATCTCATTCCAAAACTGTGTCAATTCAGAACCTGCAAGTGTACACAAAGTTAGGGTGTTTTTCCCTCATTTGCAACATTTATCTATAYTGAATTTCATCTCCCTTTTAATGASTAGCTATTACCAGTCTACTAYKARGTACAGTTCTTCCACTACTCTTAAACTTGTCAGCCTTTCTCTTTACTACTTAATGAACTAAGATGGCTAAACAGTTACACTTAGCTATTTGCTAAGCAAGGTAATTAATAAATATGYTGAATAGCACAATCCTTAATATCTCTGGGACTCTTTTTAACCATTAATGTGGATAGAGCTGAGTTACATTTGTCTTCAGCACATATATAATGGTGAATTACCTCTTTCATGTGGTTCTGCTGCAGAAAACTTGGCAATGAATCCACTTCCAGCAGTGTTGGCATCAGAAGTCATCTGCACCAACATTTTGTTGCTGCTGGACACGAGGGCGCCGGGTTTGACAGTGCCACAGAAGCGGCCGATGCGCTGGCCGTTGGCGTGGCCGCTGTAAATGTCCACAAAGTCATAGCGGCACAGGGTGTCACTCTCCAGGTCCAGGTAGCGGAAGGAAAGAACCACCACTTTGCCCTCTGGGACCTGCAGAGACAGGGAAGCAGGGACAGATGCAGCTGGAAGTGTGGCCACGTAGCTATCCACCCATGTTCGGGTGACTGTTTTCATGCCCTTCACTTCCCGTCAGATGAGCTCTTTTTGTCACAGCTATATCCTAGAAAAAGCAGTTTTTAAAGTAACTCGGACCGATCCTAAATACAAAGCCCTGGCCATCTCTTGCCGTTGTCTTATTTCTGATCTGGAGTATCCTCTAGTCAGGCTCATGCAGTTAATTATAAACCARCTCAGCTTGGTGTGTTTCTCTTATTTTCTGCTGAAAGTCTAGAATCAGCCATGCAGCTCCCTGTCACCAAGGTGAGGAGGATGAGATTAATATGAAAAAAATACGGAACAAGCAATTTACCATTCTAAACAAATGAAATGGCCTCTMTTTCTGATTTGTGTTACTAAGTTTCATAGTTTGAAGGAATTTTGTTTTTATTTACCAACATACATCTTATATTTATAAATAAAATTAGAAACTTTATGGCTAACACTGGACAACTCTAATATTTAGTTTCTGGAGTAAGGGCAGGGAAAGAACTGTATTTGGAAAGCCAATGTAAAACTATAAACAGAGAATTCAAAAGAACCATTAGTGGGTGTCCTCAGTATAGAAGAGAGTTTTGTTTTCTGAAATATCTGAGGGTACCTAAGGCGGGGGCAATCTTCTTACATGTCTGCATCTGTGCACATTGCAAAAGAGACAAGAGTACAGAGAAGGATGTAAATTAAGACAACATAATAGTTTACAAGGAGGAGAACATTACAAGGTTTTAAGAGAAAAAGCAGCATACTGAGAAGTGAAAACTGTTCTAATAAAGCACTTAATGCTGTGTAACAGAACTGAAGAAGGGAAACAGYATTTTAAAGTATAGAGAGACCCTAGACAGGCAAGTGTAATTATCTGCATTCAATCCATATCGTGGTAGAGTRGTTAGCTATTAAAATAATTGCAGCTGTTCTGCTTTACTGAGACACTACTATAATTTTCTGGTTTAAACACACACTTAATCTATCTGCATTAAGTTCATATTTAAGCCACGTTATTTAAGAGTTCATGAATTTTTTTCATTCCTTAACAGTGACTCATTTTAAAACACTGGTTTGAAATAMACTAAACCTAAACTGTTCCTATATGAAATTGTCAAACTGTTTAACATTGAGTCTCAACAGTTAAAAATTGCTTGTCAAGTATAGATGGAAGTGCTGTAAATGGAAGTGACTGCTTTAACCACAGAAGATACTGACAGAGGCAGCAGCTCTGGATGTACTGAAAAACGTGCTGCAGCTGTGTCCAGGTTACTCACTGATGTGGCTGCTTTTATGTCCTGTGCTGATACCGATCCTGACTTCTGCTTGAGCTGTTCTCAGCAGCCCAGGGTCCATGTGCACACTGCCTGACCAGCTCCACTGCAGTTCCTGCTGCTGGTTGCAGAGAATTTTAAAGTTCAAAGTTCTCTCAAAAAATGCATCGGGGCCCCTCTGCTGATACACATCACTGCTACAAAACCACAACTCTACTCATCTTGAATTTATTCCTTGAGTCACTGCTCTCAAATATAAATCTCTTATTGCATTCACTTGTCTTGTGGTCTGAATCACTAAGGAGCATTAAGGCATGGTCATTTTAACAGAAAATGAGCTAAAATGAATTTGGTATTCCTGCCAGAAGACCTGAATATTATTTATGGTTATACTGCAAACTCTGTGTGACTGGACAAGTCTGGTCAGAAACGCTGACAGTAAAATTAGTTAAAAGTCAAATGTAGGCAGTTAGAAGCCTTTTTTCCAGAAGTATGTATGTAGAATTACATATGCTTTTTTGGGGTGGAACAGTAATTTTCATCAGTTTGTACAACTGGTATGACAGGATGCARATGGGGTTGCCTTTAAAGGTTATCRWGTTTTAAAATGAACTATCRTGCCTGCAGTTAAGTTTGTCCAACATATTCCARTGTCTTGCAGATTTGGCTAAAACTTGCCTGTCTTTAAGATATTTCCCCTTTTCCTTCCCCTGTTTTTGAAAGCTGAACAGAAGTTGCTCTAGCATATTAGATTAAACAGTTTTATCAGTCCTTATGAAATTTTTCCCAACTTTCTCAGYCTGAATTGCTTCTTTGAATATACCTGCTCTCTCCCAGAGTTTGAAGAAGGAAGTGGAAATGTGAGAGGTGGCTGGTTCTGGGTTAAGAAAAGGTCTTTTTGCTGTCCCTGTAAAATTGCATTCAGATTTAGCCAAGTGGTTACCCCTCAGTAATGCTGATGGTGCTCACTGACAGCTTTGTTCCAGGAGTGCACTGACCCARCCCCAAGGCACTCACTCCTGCCCCTGGACATTCCAGTCCCTCGTGCCCCTCGGGACAGAGCCCTCCCTGCTCAGGAGGGACAGGACGCTGGCAAAGCTGCCAAACCCCCAACTGCAGCCAGCCATTCACTGGTCCTGGGTTTTCTGCTTCATAGTATCAGTCATTCCCTGCAGCGCTCTGCTTCCTTCTCTCTCTACCACTGGCTATACTATACAACATCACACTCTTAAATTATATTTCATTGTAGGTTTTCATCTCTGCTTCTGTCAGTTTAGTCCATTTAAACTTAGTCAAGACTGCTCCCCATAAATGTACTGACTTCTGTTTTATGATAGTCTGTAAAAAAAACATGTAGGGAAAGCTCAACCATACAGTCAGGAAGGTTTAACAAGGAGCCTACTGCAGGCTTTTGTTGTCAGAATATTCCTTGCTCATGTTTAGCTGCATGTGGGAGGYAAGTCATTTAGAGAAATGTGGCAGGCCCTTAATTACAGTCACTACTTACTGCTATTACTTTTATTTTTAAAATATACTTGCTTATTAAAATATTTGTCATTCACAAAAATAACAAATTTGTTCCAGTATGTTAAATCAGTTAAAATTTTGTGGTCTGAGTAGAGGACAATCRGAAATACAGAGGATGGTGGCTCCACATTCTGGCAGCACTTTGCAGCTACTCCCAAGAAATCTTGTGCTAAACACAGGCATCTTTGCAAAACTTTTCTTTGATTTCTACCATTTCACTTCTTTAAATGTTGAGARCTAATGTGCTAAAAACTGCCAATGATTGTCCCAGGACATTTAAAATATTGTTCCATGAGAGACACAGGGGAGCAAGCAAAGGCCAGCATGACTCAGTATTGTTTACTTTGAGCCACATCTGAGCCTGAGGCAGTAAGAAGATGGGATACCTCAGGGGAAGAACTGGAAGGAATTCAGCTCTTAAAAGAAAAGAGGGAGGAGTCAATGAGGAAGAATGATGTGATGCTTCCTCTGCAGGGTGTGTCTTATTTTTGTTTTATCCATCCAGCTAGTAACACTTCATCCTCTGCCTCTCCTTGTCACGAAGAGGGCAACTGACCCATACTCACTCTCTGCTTCCCTTCTTATTTTAACTCTATGAACTTCTTTAGGTTCAAAAATTATGATGCTAAACTAATGTGARGGATGCCTTACTCCATGGAAGGCTAAAGAAATTTTTAGAGGGAGTTTTTGTAGAGCATAATTCCCTAAAATCATCATGTGTAGATCACTAACCTCTTCCTTAGGGCATGGTTATTCCATATATACAACAYACTTCAAAATAAGGTCCTGAAATTGTCTTTGGTCATCATTCATTGCAGATATTTCATATAATATTAATCAAAGTTCAGTTACCTTTACAGTAACAAAGCTGTTTTTCTCTTGTAGTTCTGACTGAATACAAAGCTCTCTTCATCAAAATTATGTGGTTTAGACTATTTACTTTGAAAATAATCTTTCTGGAGGAGGAATCCCCTTAAATGCCAACTTTCATGAATATATTTTGCCTAACTTTTAAACCTGTATTGGGTTGAATATATTTTGATATATGTTTAAGACAAAGATGCTGATTGTGTGTTTTGCTACAGCAGTCCCAGGTAGAGTTGAAAAATACATCAGCTACCTGCAAGCCAAATGTATTATTGCTCTCTACKGAGAATGAATGTGGAAGTTATTTGGAGTTACATCCTGGGAAGAACCATGATTTCTGTCTAGTTGCTTGTTCTCTATCTCCAGTTAAAAAAAATTGTATTAACATGCTCTTCCTGCCAAGGGCAGGATTCTGTTCATCTCTTTCTTTTCTGGCAATACAACCAATGTGTAAAGACCTGTTTTCTACTGGAAGGGCAGTTTTACAATGACATAGGAAAATGAATRTTTAAAACATAGAAAAAAATTATTTTAAACATTCTGCTCTCTCAGGGCAGATTCCCAACTCRCTGATAGGTAAATTTTTCATAATTTGCTTATTGTCAGCAAACCTGCTGGAATKTAGCTCCTGAACCTATAAAAACATAACCTTACATAACTCTGACAGTTCTCAGTATTATTGTTGCACATAAAGTTGTTGGAGTTTTATGGGAACCAAGCAGTCAGCCAGAAAAACACAGGACAGCAGTCCAGATTCTCAGACCATGTGACACATTTATGTGAGGTGATGGCCAAGAAGGATTACAGMGTATTAAAAGTAAGTGTATATGACATATTTTAGATAAAGCTATATACATTTCTATAGGAAAGGAAATARCTCTACAAATGACTTCTTAGCAAAGCCAGCAAAAGCTGCTGGGTAATCTGCCAAGGCTGTAACAGAACCACAAGCATGTGCTGAACACTTCTTAGAGCTCTTAGAATAGAGAAGCTGTTTTCTTTASCCAGCTGAAAAAGTCCCAGTCTCTTGAAATAACAGAACCATAATTTAGTTAGAGAGACTCTTCCAGCTTTAGCAAACTAGTTGGAAAGATTTCAGATGATACCTGAATGCTGCATTGCTTTATCTGTATTACCTGTAATGTTTCTAAACCTGTTTTCCTCTAAAGAACGAATTAGTTCTCATTCTGCCTCTCTTTGAATTTCTWGTGCAGATGATGAGATCCTGTAGCTGAGAAAACAACAGCTTCAWGCTTCTCATGACCCAGACACAAAGTGAATCTCTTTCAGTCTTGCAGACTTGTCAGATCCTGCATTAGCAGAGTGTTTTCAGGAAGGTGTTCACAGCYTTTGGCTAAAACGGACAGGCAAATGTCTTAGTCACTTTCTAAGACCAGATGCTAAATGAGGAAGACTAATAGTACCTACAGAGTATTTCTTCATGGCAGTGTAACTGGCTTTCTTACTTGGGTGCTATTGCAAGCTATTCTGAGCCTCAGCAGTATTTGGTGAAAGGATTTTGTTGTTTAAATTCAGGCTAACCAGACCCTTGAGYGTACCACTTTGCCACAGTTTGGTAAACCATGGTCTTTTTAAAGAGAGTYCAGGCTTAGTCTTGCATGTTTATTGGTCCTTGCCTTCCCTACATCCTTCCTGCACACCCAAAAGACACAGAGCATTCTGCAGTTGATGGGGGAAATCAGCTTGTCTTAGTGAACATTATTGTTTACTATACCGGGTTAAATTGGGTGAGGGCACAAGCAAGCCTGGACCACTCCAGCTGTGCAGCCCTTCTCTGGCTTTGGGCAAACAGGAGGAACAAGCAGGAGGCAGCCAAATGGCAGCACAGCAGAAAACTGGGAGTCAGTGATCATGAAATGACAGAAGCCATCGAGTTCCTSCCATGGTCAAGAAAGCTCAAGTGCAGACACAGCTGTGCTACAGCTTTGTAGTAATGCTTCTCACCATGGCCAKGCTCACCTGGATGCTGGCATCTTGTTAGCAACAGCCACATAAAGTCTGCAATTAAACCACTCTGTATGGACTTTCTAAGTACAATAATTTGTTCTCTCTCTACACCTCATATTATGATATATCATATATGATTCAGTAATTGCTTCTTTAATGCTGCCTCCATTTGTTACCTAAGTTTTTTAATGGTAAAAACTTCATGCTRTTATAAGAAAAATTATTATTTCCCTCCAGATTCAATTTTGAACTTTTGAACATCTAATACTGAGTTATATTRTTAAGCTAACTTTGTATGTTTTTCCCTTTTATTTAAGGCATGTTTGTAAGATTCCAAATGCAATTTGCATCTGCTCTTCAGATTGCAAGGTGGGCCATGCTGATTGCTGCCACCTGAACCCCTCAACAGCAAGGAAGCAAGTTTATGGGCAAACACCACGTTTCACATCCTCTTCTGGATGAGGTCAGACATAGATCACAGGTAACCTCCAACTAGGCCCCAATAATAATGCAACAGAAAGGTGCAGAAAGCAACTCTGCAGCTTCACTGGGATCTCTCAGATAAAATAATTTAAATCACATSACTCATTTGGTACCAGAGTTGCTTTAAACTGAACATTGTAAACAGATCAATGTCTCCTGCTCTGCGTCAGCATCTCTATAGCAGCAGGAAACAATTATCCTGTGACATCCTATTCTCCTGCCAACACCTAGCCTGTGATGCAGGCTTTCAGCTGAAGTTGTCTTYASTGATCCTGTCAATACACAGACTAGCTTATTTTTTTWATGCCTTCTTATTTTTTCTGTAGGCCCAAATGTCAGAAAAGTTCTTGGTGAACCATGCCTAAAAMAGAGAGGGARTTTGGTGGGCAGTTTCAGAGGGTTTAATTTGTGCAGATGTGAGGAAAAGTAATCATTCACTCACATCCCTTTCTCTGAGTCTGTGGATAAGAACATCCAGAACAAGAGTATTTAGTCCTAGTGGTTTCATGGAATCTGCTGTCCACGAATATGATATCTCTGCCCTAAAGTCTCATTTCAGCATCAAAATATCAATAGTACCACATGGTTCCATTTCACATAGTCATTTATAAACGTAACAACACTTCCCTACTGCTGTCAGCCTGCTGTATGACAGACTCCAGATGTCCTGGCTGGCAGAACACTGCTAGCAGCACACTCCAAGCAAACTTGCCTGAATTTTTTGGGTTTGACTGAAACTTTTTCTATGTCTTCTTGCCAAGAAATTTTGCTTGTCATAATCGCCACCTCAAATCTTTTCTTTGATAGAACTCACTATTGCTTTCCACAGTGACAGAAGGAGARATGTTTGCTTGTAAGTGGGTTAATTTAAAACAATTAGAGGTGCACAGGGAAGTCAATGAAAATTTGCTTCTGACATGAGGCAAGGCCAGTTCTGTTTCAGCTGCTATTATCATAGTACATCAACCCTACAAAGCTCGATATAGSTGAGCTACTTTGAGTTACTGAGTTCATAATTGCACATGTTACCCCATGTAAAACACAGTTTAACACCAAATAGCTGTTCATTGTCTTCAGCACTGATTTTGTGGTATTAAAAATTCTTACTGTGATTTTCCAAGTACATTTGCTGTTTGGTGGGTAGACGCCAGGAAATCCTTCACTCCCAATAAACCCTGACTCTCCAGATACAACTCCTCCACATGTAAATGCAGGCCTGAGAATAACAGAAAAAAAATGCATCATTTATTCTTTGTACAAGAGGCACAAACTGTCCCAACAGCTTAAATACTTAAAACCATTGCTAACATGAAACATATTTCATTATTTATATAAAATCTCTATGGACATAGAGCATGCAATTTAATGTGTGAACTTAGGTGTAGAAAAAATTAACTATTTGGACCTTGATTCTGGGTAGGCACAGACTATTATCCCTCCCTCCTTTTTTACTTCCTAAGAGCAGTGGTGTGCTAGTGGGCTACATCAYTGCAAATTGCTATTATAATGGAAAAATAAGGATTAAAAAGTCATTAGCAATGACATTTTATAGTACATGTARTAGTAGTTAAAACAGTGCTGATGTWAAAATGACTTCTCATGCCTTTCTATGTTTTGAATTTATATGTTTTAATGAAGAAAGTCTCTGGTACTTTTTTGTACCTCAGTAGCACAACCCACCCCATGCTGAGCCCTGTGGCCCAGCTGTGCTCAGGGCTCAGCTCAGGTGAGCCCAGGTGCTGGTGCCGGGTCTGGACACACTGCACGGACACGCCAGGAGCCCTGGAAAACCTGTGTGGAACCACTGCTACTGCCGAGGACACGAGGGTGAGCTGAGCTTTAGACACCRGGATGCCTCACACTGTATCATACCGTTATGTTCGAGAGTTTACAGAACAACCCGGCGCTCGCGGGGTCCCGGCTCCGTGCGAAACGCTCCTACCTTGATGCAGTCACTGAAACACCCGCGCACCCCAGGGAGGCACGGTGGGAACGCGACTGCGGGGGAGGAAGGGAGAGGAGGAGGTGCGGGGACAGTGGGGGGCGGGACCTGTGCGGGGACAGGGGAGGGCAGGACGCGGTACCTGTGCGGGGACTGGGGAGGGGCGGGACCTGTGCAGGGACAGGGGAGCGCGGTACCTGTTCGGGGGGACGGCGGGACGCACCGCCGCCAGCAGCAGCAGAGGCGGCAGCAGCAGCAGCAGCGGGACGGCGGGCGGCATCTCAGGGCGGCAGCGGCGACTGGGGCAAGGCTGGGGCCGCGGAGCCGCTTCTCTGACCGCCGCCTGCTCCTCCTGTGGCTGCCGGGGCCGGGGGAGGAGGCAAAGGCTCCCGCGGCCCTCCGCCCCCAGGGCAGGGCAGGGCAGGGCAGGGGCCCGGGCAGGGCCGCCCTCTCTCCCGGGGCTGCGGGCTCAGCCCGGGGCGCCCCGGCCCCGCACACTTTGTGCCTGCGGGGGCGGCCCGAGCGCTGCCCGGTCCCGCCCCGAGCCCGCAGTCCCCCGCGACGCCCCGCCGCTGTCCTCAGGTGGCACAGAGCGGCTGTTTGTCCTGGGCATGAATGAACTCTGTGTTACCGGCTGTGCAATCGTCTGCAGCTCCGCCAAAGCTTGAAAAATAGTAATGCTGCTTTGAAATTTCTTCTTTATTTAAATTCTAAAGTAAACTTGAAATCCTTCGTTTTGTTTACCGATGGGTAATCCTGGCCCATTTAGTAGCCTTTTCGCTCTGGCTGTGAAGGATACTCTTTAAAAGGCTGTGGCAGAGCATACAGTGATGGACTCAATAGTTGGGTGTTTTACAGGATTTGGGCCAAAGTTGTTTGACGGAGAAAATAAATGAAAAATTAAGTCAGTATTTTTGTTTTGAACATAGTATTGTTATTGAACGTGGCATTTGAAAAAACCCACGTTGTTAGTGCTACTTAACATTGACATACAGATTACCGCATCAATAAGTGATAATTTACGCTCTGAATATTGCTTTAAAAAGAACCTTTTCCTCTTACTGGTTTTAGGTACTTCTTCCCATATGTGCCTCTTGCAGAAGGAGGAAAGTCTGTAGAAGTGTTCAGGCACAACCAATTGAACAAAGACTTGAGGAACTAAACAGRAATTCTCCTGCAAATAAGGCAGAATATAAACCTATTCTCTTATTTTTAGCTCATTTATTGAGCACTTAGCATTCCTATTCTTGCAAAATACTAAGAAGAGTGATCCCACTACCAAAACTTGAAAGAAGTGCTGTTCATTAGACAGGATGTTCTGAGGTTTAAATAGAAAGTGGATGCTGCAGTTTAGCAGTTGTGATACCTGTACTCTGCTTTATGCAGTGCTGGGTGAAGGAAGCAGCAGACTAACCTGCATCTGTGCTTGCTACATTTCCAAGAGGGTTTTTGTGGGAGAGGAGGTGYAGCTGCTGCTGGAGTGTCCCAGAGCTTTGGAGGCAGCCTGCAGGACAGCTGGYGAGTAAGAGGTGCAAACAGCATTCCCGTGTGCACAGAGGCACTGGGAGACAAGAGACAGCAGAGGCTGGGGGGGTGTGGCTTTTGCAAGGCCCAGGTTTTAGGAGTGCAGGTGTGTTGGCAGCCAGGTGAGAGGGTCTGGCCTCTGGCCTGCAGCCCTGAGGAGCCCCACATCCCCCCGGTGGGACTGGAGGAAGGAACAGGACATCTAGGCCAGACTTGGTGGAGAGATGGGGCAGGGAATCCAGCTAACAAAGAGGGGGCTGTGGAAACAGAGATCATAACATAGTGAGAGCAAAGACTATGTTTACAGATGGGTTTTGAACTGATTATAAGCGACAGAAATGGGAAGTAAGAAAGTTAAAAAGGAGACATTTATTTACACCATAACCAATAAGATGCTGGTTAGCAGCTAGAAGTTTAACTGCTACCACTAGGTATATTTGGTGTGGTCATGAAGGTATAATAATGGTATAATATAATATATTAGATATAATAATAAAAATTGCTAGATCTGGAAGTCAGTGTGTATGACAGAAAGTTGTGTAATCYTCACAGCACAGACACAGCAGTTCCTTGCTGCTCCTTTCTGTCAACTTTTTTAGTCTAGAGAAGACCCTTTGTAAGAATATTTCAGATCTTATATCCACTGAAGAGCTGTGATCCATGCAAAACCACCAACAAAGGCTGTTAGCTCCCATGAATTGCATRTTCAAGGACTCCTTTTATATGTGGTTGCTGCAGATTTTGCCTCTTTTTACCTTATTTTAAAAGGTAGTTTTAAATCTGTGAAGAGTTAACACCTTAACAGGTTCTGCATTGCCACCCAAGCATATCTACAGATCTGTGCAGCAACAGGGCAATTCAGGCCTGTTGAGCAAATGGAGGTGATGAACAGGCTGCTGGGAGAGCCCCCAGCCCATGCACAGCCCATGCAGCCAAGCTCCTGTACCTTTCCAATCAGRAAAACAGCAGCATCACTCCCTGGCACTGCCTGTCCAGGAATACACCCTAAAYGTGTGTTCCCTAAACACCCTGAATCTAGTGTGCTCAAGTACTTCTTTAGTGCCCCATGATTAAATAGATTATGAATACCACAAGTAGTAAATGGCAGACTATAAACAAGGCTCTCAAATTAAACTGCATTTACCAAATGTAAATGATGTTGCTAGAGAGAATTCACCCACAAACTAACCCAGAGGTGTCTGGCTGGTTTCCATCAATGGCTGCAGAAGGAACAGAAAAGTAAAAGGCCAGTAAGTAGTTACCCATAAATAAATGTGCTAGCATTGACATTAATCTTCAGCTAAATTATGGTCTGCTAGRAACACAGAAACAGGAGTGACCTTTCTTCTTCACCAAGCCCAGTCCTCTACTCTTGCAGGGAACCAAATAAAATAAACTCTTTCATATACTGATGATATTTCATTTTTGAAGTCAGGAAGCTGCCCAATCAGCATCTGTTAGAGTTCCTGTCTTTTGGGGATAAAACCATGGAATGCACAGTTAGGAATTGTTTGTAGGTAGTGGATATAAATTCAGCTAGAAAGGTTTTAAGCTCAAACCCAAAAGATGGCAGATTTACAGTCTCATGCAATCTTAATTATGCTGCCTTGTGTATGTATTCTTTGCATAAATGATGCATAAGTTATGTGACAAAAATAGTATGGAGTTGCATAAGCAAAGTGTCTTTATTAATGTGGACAAAAGATGTCTAACTTCTGACAGCTGACATTGCAGCAAAAGTTTTCAACAGTAGTTTCTTTTCGAAGATAGAACAGAAACTATTTTCTGTCACATGTCCCTGAGGTGACAGATCTTCAGGCTTGGAATGATGAATCTTTAGTGACAGACATTTAACAGATGAACTACAGAGCTAGTGCCATGGTAATTATAAAGAATGCCTGCTGTCCCAGGGTGTCATTGTCTCCTGCATTGGTCTGGCAGAAATGCCAGCCTGAGTGACCCCTCTGTCCCCACCAGCTGCTGCCAGCAATCCTGGCCTCAGTAGTGATGCTGGTGATCCAGGGGTGAGGGCTTCTCCCTATCAGTCACTGAAGAAAGATATTTTGTACACAAAGCTGACAAGAGACAAAATTCTTAATGAATGTCTGGCAAGTGAGACCTTGTCTGCCTGAAAATGAGACAACTACTGAAGTGGAAAGTGGAAACCTCTTCCTGAAATGCAACCCTGAGTGACAGACTGTTCCTGAGATGTTCTTTGAAAAGAATGTTGGTGCAAACCTCCTGTGCCTCCGTGTATCCTTGGCATCTTTCCTGTGATAAAGCTAATCATGATGTTGCTGTGCAGCAAAGTGTCCTTATGACCTGACTGAAATGCAGTTTATGCCCCAGCTTTCAGCCTTCTCACCAAATCTTCTTTTCTCTGTGGAGAGTCACCTGGAGAAAATACCTTGACATTTTGTACAATGGCAAATGACTTTTCAGTACTCTCTTGGTGTTTCTGTGCAGGTCCTGTTCAGCTGACACTGTGATATTAATTTAAATTTACATAAATGCTATCAACAACTGCTCTTTATTTCATTAGAATCATATAATGGTTTGAATTAGCAGGGACCTTTAAAGGTCATCTAATCAGCACCCCTGCAATGAGCAGGGACTAGATCAGGTTGTTCAGAGTCCCATCCAATTTGACATTGAATGTTTCCAGGGATGGGGCATCCACCACTCTCTTGGTGTTGCCACCCTCATAATAAAAAATTCTTTCCTCATATCTTATCTGAGTTTACACTCTTTTAGTTTAAAACCTTACTCAAACCATTACTCCTTGTCCTATTGCTACAGGCCCTATGAAAAAGTATCCCCCCATCTTTCTTCTAAGTCCCCTTCACCTTTTGAAAGGCTGCAGTAAGGCTGCTCTTGAGCCTTCTCCAGGCTAAAAAACCCCAACTCTTTCAGTGCAGTCTTAAGTGCCAAGATCTTGATATTTTCACTTCCAAAAGAACTTTGGTATTTCCTGAAATTGCAAGTCGTCCCTTTTCATAATAGCACTGGAAAACATGCAATAGAGAGGATTTATCCCTATTTTCTTGATAATCCAAGCATCTAAAATGACTCTTGCAAACTGATATGCCCAGACAGTTCCTAGGATTCCCAGATTTGCTTAGATCTGTAAGACAAAGGGTTATCCATGTTATGCCTTCAACTGAATCTGCTACTTTATAGAAATAAAAACCCACACAAGAATTGTCACTGGAAAACTTGCAGAGCCTCCACCCTTCCCCAGGCTGGAATTTTCACTCTTCTCTCTTTTTGTCTGTCAAGCTTTGCTCTTGGCTCATTTATCAAATGATGTTGCTGTATGGTTTCTGGCTTTATATAAAAAAAGTCTGTGATGAGCCATAGACCTCCCCTCCCCTGGTTCTTCTGATACCGTAAATATAAACRTAGTATTGGCAGTATTCCCACACCTTGGGAACGTAGGAACTTATTAGGAACTAAGCTTACATTCTTTAATTAGTGTGGTGGTTTTTTGGTCTCTTTGCTAATTTTACCTCAAGTAATGTCATATTTAATACAGTTGCAAAAGTACATATTTCATTTTAGCATTTAGCAGAGACCAGACATGATGCATTAATCATAAGAGCAGTACAGTTCTTCAGTATGGCTTTTCTGAATTACCTCCTGATATTTCCATTTGTCAGTTTGGGTAATTCTAATACCAGTTTCTACTTGCCTCTTAATAGGAACACAGACTGGTATCCAATAATTATTTTTAAAAATGTTTTACCTTCTATTGTTCAAAGTAAATTGCTTATTTGCCAGCATAAGAAAATATTAAGGAGAATGGTGCTGATTAACATTACTTGAACTGTTTTGCATCATAATATAAAAATTATAAATTAGATAACTACTGCTAAATTGCAAACATTCCTGTAACCAGAGATCTAATAATGATTAACCAGCAGGATGCTTGAAACAGTGATAATGTTGTGAACAGATACTCCTTCATAGCACAAGACTCCTAAAAGATTGTTTCAACACTCCCAGTGAAGCATCCCAGGGTCCATTGACCAAGAGCAGGCACTTACAGTGACCACACAGCAGGTGAAAAAATGGTTAAAGTACCAATCAGAAGAATGGATTCTAAAAAAAACCCCATTTTTAAGCAAGTGCTATGTCCCTAATAGTACATTTTACACATAATAGTCCAAGGAAAATACTCAATACTTAAAGGAACAGGAGCGTAAGGTATGCAGTAGATGGTCCTAAAATTAAAAAGGCAGAGCCCCTGAACTGCAAGCAGGTACCTGTGAATCAGGCAGTCCCATGTCCAAATCTTCCAGGAGGAGAGGAGAGGAGAGGAGAGGAGAGGAGAGGAGAGGAGAGGAGAGGAGAGGAGCAAGGCACCTCAGTCTCTGCAGATCAGCTTCTGAGCTCCAGCACAGGGCAGGGCATCATCAAGGGTCACAAGGTGCTATTCTAATCTAGAGAGCTGTAAAAGCTAAGACAGATCAGCTAGCCAGTCTTGATGTAATCTAAATCAGCAAATCTTCAAGTGGATAATATTATGAAACAAAATTACAAAACTGATTCCCTTAGCTTTGGTGAATGTGGGAAAAAACCTGAGACTGTTAATTGTGTTGTCCTTGTAAAGGAAATAGGAGAGCAGCTAGAAAATTGTGTCACTAAAATGGAAAAAATACACTTTCTGTTTCTTACTACAAGATAGAATTACTTTAATGAGGGATGTATGTATATATATAAATCATCCTTGGAGCCATTGTTCTCATTTAATGACAAGACCCCTTATGTCTGTGTATGAATAAATTTCTGGAGACTTAGATCAGAATCTGGTTCATAGATTGAGACATGAAAAGAGCTGATATTTTGAACAATCCACTGTACAATAGCATCCTTTCCCCTCCAAAAGCACCACCTCTACTAGACACTGTTACACTCAGCTCTGACCTCAATGAAGAAAATGAGAGTGTGGAGCCAGTGCTGTTATATGACACAACTGGTGCTGACAAACTGGTGACAGTCACAGCCACCTTCCCTTAGAGCTGGCTGCAAACGACACTGGAGGCACAGGGTGAAGGCACATGGAAATACACTCAGGAGTGCAGTGAGAGACTCTTAGTGCAGAAGTAGGGAAAGAAAGGTTGCAAAAGGCATCAAGGGTACTCCAGGGAAGTCTTTCAGAATGGGAGAGTGCAAGAATGCTGTGAAAAATAAAACTGGAACCTCGAGCAAAGAAGGGAACCATTTTTTGTGTGTGTATGCTTTAATTCTCTGGCATTCAAGAAAGATTTTTACACCATCTGTAAATAAGTAGGTTTGTATTAAGGCATCTAGCTTCAGTTCCCTCCCCCCACTTTTGTTCTTTCCTGTCTTCTGAATTCTGTAGTTGCAGGATAGAGATATTTCTAAAAATAATCAAAGACGTAATGCTGTCATACTGTACTGCACAGGTAATACCTGGGACTGAGTCTCACTGCAGTTTCACATGTAATTAGTTTGCTCTTACTGGCAGCACAGATTTGAAATCAGAACTAAGCTCTGTGAGCAACTGTTTCCTGCCAATGCTTTTCCTGAATTTCCCTCTGCTATTATTTATAGGGCTAGACATATAAAGGAGAACAGTAGGATCTAATTTATTTACTGCAAATGCTCTTAGGAAGAAAAGTGTTTTTCAGCCAACTAAAATGCTGTTTTCCTACTTTTAYTGATAAGAGAATTCACTATCTGCTTCCAAATTACCATGAAAGGGACAATGAGGTAAAAGCACTTTACAAAATGTGCAAATGATATGATAGCCTATGCAATAAGAGGTGGGAGAATACAGTCAAATTTCCATCAGTAATAATTCTGGCAGTTGGCTTGAAAAGGAGTGCCTAACTTAACTGAGCAGCTCAACAGCTACATCTGAATGATAAATTCGGGGAGCCTACATCTGGAGGACTTCCTTCCTCAAAGATGAAAATTCAAACAGGGAGAATACCCTTTCTTTAACAGGCAAATTAGGCCAAGCCAAGAGAGCTGAAGTAATTGTGATGAAATATCTTGATCCAGTCATTCTCTGCCAGGTGCAGCAAAATGTTGATGGTACAGAAAGACCTCCTGGGTTCCTCCTGCTGTTCCTGCTAGATCCTCAGTTGTCCTTATTCAGCACAGAGTCCCTGGCAAGAAAGTGAGTGTTGCATCACTGATGTTCCTGTGCAACAATAAATTGTACCAGGGCTGGGCAGTTCTGACTACAGGAATTACAGTCAGTCCCTGTGGCCTACTTCCCATCAGAGTACAGGGGTCATGGAATGCAAAACTGGGGCCAAATTATTTCACTGGTGGCTGGAACTCAGCTATTTGCCATGTGCATTATAATAGTGAGTTTACTTTTTCTAAGTGCTGAATTACTGCCCTGGGAGAWGCACACATGCGTTCCAGACCAGAATTCAGAGTTGAGCCTAATACTATGTTTTTCAAACACATCTGTGATCTATTATGTTGCTGGGTAATGATTTTCATGGAATCATTGTTATTTAATATGTAAAGAAATGTCACTGTCAATATCAGTCTCAGCATGGTATTGCAAAGAACACATCTGAGTGCTAGATAAGTGCTTCTTCCTATGGGCAAAATATTACAGGTCATTAAAATGTTAAAGTATTAAGGGGAAAAGTTATAAAAAAATTGAAGGAGCATACATGGAAATTTTAGGAGCTGAGACAGGGACTTCTAGATAGTAGTAATTTTAGTTACAAAATGCATCAGAAAAGTAAGCTAAACTCTGGAAAAGCATTATAGAAATGGYATTATATGCCTAAATTAGATATATACTCTTGGTATAAAAATGCTTGAAACTTGTATTCAGTYCTAACTCAGCAAAAGTCCTTTAATACRTTAGGGATCAAAAGTGCASTGCCAGAATCAAGCAGCAGTTTATCCTTTTTGTATTCCAGRAGTCACTTGTTTTAATCCTTTCAAGAGTCTCAGACTATTTTTGTTTTAACAGTCTCTGAGGAAATTTCTCATATCCACCAAACAAAATAAAGGCCAGACTGAATAAGTAATATTGTAATTTAATGTCAGTGTTCCTAAACTACACTTGACTTCAGTTTGGACATGGACACTTGAGCACAGGCAACTGTTTTGAAACCATCTTTATGTTTAAATCCTTCTGCTCACYTACTGAAAGGGTACTTCGAGATGAGAAAAGTCTTTCCAGAATCTAAGCCTGGTCTTTGGGCTCATTCTTGAGATAACAGCCAAATTTCATTTTAATCCCAGCAGGAAAGGAATGAAGACTGCCTGCCTCTAACCACATAACATTTTCTGGTGGATGGGAAGCATCTTTGAATAGGGAAATCATAGAATTTTCAAGGATTGGTGAGTATTTAGTTAAATTCTTTTTGTTACCTGTTCTGCAGTTGGAGAGCTGTACTGCTGTAACTTCCACTTCAAAGCAATTATGCCTGKTTTCAGCATGCATGAAAGGCTGATGCAGCTCTTGTGCTCCTGTTTATGTGATCCATCCTTCTTTAAGAGGTGCAGTGCTTGCCTGAGGTATGCTGAGCCAGCATTCCTTCATCTTTCCAGATGTACTGCAGTGCTCTGATAACAATTACCCTGGGCAGTGTCAAATAGCAAGGAACTCCTGCTGTAAATAGGTGCAGATGTAGGTATGTGATGTGAGGTATAGGGATTCTTGAAAGGGCATGAGAAGAACCGATTCATATGGAGCCTGAGTTTTCTAAGTGCAACCAATAGATCATKATCATTATACTGTCTGTCCAGTACAACATCTCTGTATTCAGCTTTCCAGCTATGTTTTCAAAGCTCTAGGCTCTTAGGAACTTAAAACATTGCTGACACTTCTCTCTGCCTTGATACCACCCTAAAGTGTTTGCTGGCCTGTCTCTTGCTTATCACACATCTCATGGTTACAGGTTGTACCCAGGTAAAAGTGTGACTCTGTGGATTCCTTAATAACTTTCTGTCATTATTAACACCAGAGTCTCCTCYTGAGTACCCTTATTCAATTATCTCCTTTTAATGTAAGTGAAAGTCCAGTACATCTAATTCAACTCAGTAGGTTCTGAACTCAGTGTACCATGTCTCTGATCTGCCCTGGATTGTTATTTTCTGAATTTATACCTTTTGTGTCACTTTTACATTTTCTGTAATGCAGAAGACTCCAGCATCCATTTCCAGTCAAAGTCTAATGCAAGACCAAAAGGTTTTAGCTGTGAGAAAGTGATCAGAGGTYTGATCCAAACATAACAGGGCTTTTGAYTGCATCCTCGTGTTCAAAGATTATTGTGACAATTTTGACTCCATTTCCAAATTCTTCAGCTGTTTTGTATTAATAGAAAAATCAGGGGTTAAATCTGCCATTCAATTTTGGATAGTTCAGCAGTCTGTTCCACTCCTAACCTCAGTTTATCTGTTTTGGTTTAGTTTGGTATTTGAACTACCCTTAAAATATACATCTATTTGTTAAACTGAATGTTTTTCAGTTAAGGAAAAAGAAGTTTTGCCAGGCTGTGGATTCCCAAGTTACTCTGCCTTTTACAGAAACCCTTCACTCTATGACAGCAAGGTATGCTTCATAAAATTCACAGTTTTTAAAGCAGAAAGCAGGAATTACCTACCTGACCTTTGATTAGACTAAGATAAAAGGCATAGAATTTGTGGAGCCCATGCTGGTAAAGAAGATATTTTTAGAAGACTTTCTGATTTAGTATGAGCTAATAATTGGCTGAATACTTGGACAAGAAAGAAAATCTTGGTACCCAGGATCTGAATATGATTTCTCATATTTCTAAATGAAATTAAGTTTCCAAATTCAATTTMATTTGGTGGAAACTATTCCATTTAATGTTAAGGTAGCATTTTTAATGGAAATGGTAATCAAAACAATGACAGAAATTGATGTGTAAATCCCACTCTCTCACAGAGAGAGTGAAGATCACATTAGTCCTCCTCAAGAARTCAGTGCATGCCTCACAAAATCTAACTCGTACCTGTGTTTGAGAGGAATTCTCTCCTCTGCAAATTCAGGTTTCTGCCTCACAGCAGTGACCTGACCATCAGTGCCTTTCACTGGAACAGTCCCACTTTGTAAAACATACTTAAATATTCATGGAGCCAGCTGGTGAGAGAAAAACAATGCTCTAGTCTGATGGTTCAGTAACCCTCCTGGGGAGGGTGGAGGTGTTAGTCCCAGTCCCAGTGAATGTGTAATTATTTATACAAAGTAGAACAGTGTCAACAGGAGAAGTGACAAGTCCTGTCTCCCAAAAAATTTCCTTGCAGGAATGGAGAAGTCTAAAGAAACAATAATGCATTTGCCAGAAATCTGCCAGGTATAGTTAACAACGGTTTAAACAAACTCTAAAAATAATTCACAGATTATTCCTGAAATAGCTATGCTTTTGGATGAATAGATGTTCTTCCACATCTCTGAGACAGACCTTGTTCCTCATATTAAGTGAACAGACCTTTCATCCTCCAAAGCAAAACAGCTCTTAAAAATAGAAATCATTCAGAACATATTTTAAGAACKTAGCATCTCATAACATCATACCTCCATCCTTGCTCCTATTGACATCAATGGAAGGAAAACCAGTATTTATATGTCCCACAAGCAGATCTGTCTCTTGGAGAATGCTGCCCTATAATGGTTTGTGTCTGACAGGAATAAAGAACTCTTGAGATGTGCCTGCCAGTTGAATAGGCAGGGCTGTGTGGAGCTCCAGCAGTAAGGTTTGTGCAGAGCCTTGCTGAAAGCATCATGCAAGGCACAGTTCTTCAGCACAGATGAGTTTTATTGGACCAGCTGAAAGACAGACAATGTTTCATGCAACAAATTCTCATTCAGGGYTAAGGCAGAAGGAGGAAGCTTTATGTTATGTGCAGGCTGTCTCACTGTCTCACTTTATCTCAATTTGTGAATTAGACAGTGTGTCACAATCTTCTTACAGTTTGTATGAGTTTCTGTTAGAGAACTCAAAAAAAGCATAGATCATTGTAGTACATATGCCTCACCTACAGACACCCAGCTTGACAAAAATGGCATCAGGAATTAGAAATTCACTACCTCTGGCTTTAAAAAATGAGTAAAAAACCCTAAGAGGTTTAAGCTTTAGTCATCAAAACCAGAGCTGCCTGAAAATTGTTTTTAAAGCTCAGCTGTAAACAGTGTTGTAGTAATTCATATTACGGTAAGCATAGAGTCACATCCCTTTTGTTAGTCATATGTTTTGCCAATAAAATGACTTTCATAAAACAAAAAAAATTYGTAGTGTGGAAGGCCTTTCAGAGGACTGTATAATTAAAGCACAGAAATTTCTGACAACTGGAAAGACATTCTTGACTGCAGRGCAATAAATGACCTGTAACTTKTAAAACRTATTTTCAGATGAAAAATTTTCAAMRAAAATTTTGAATGAAAGCTGCTGCAAAAGCAGAGAAGACTGTCTTAAWACTCAGAGATGGATGGGACAGAGCAGATTTCTACATCTACACATCTTATGTAAAAGCTGTATAAAACAGGCAGCTGTCAGCAAGAGGTAAGAATCCATCAATAATATTGTGATGAATACTCAAAAGTTAAGGAGTTAAATATTACATAGGCTCTGGCAGATGAAAAGGAAAGGACCAAGCAGCAAGTACTGCATCAAATCTCYTATATGTAGCTGATGTTTGTAAAGTAAGCAATATGTCCATCTAGATTTTGAGTTAAAGATGAACAAAACTTAGATTATTACTACAAATTAAAAAGTTTTAAGTACTTCTAAAGCCATAGCAAGGAAATGCAGAATTTTTGAATCTGCTGGCATTTTTCCCATGTGTGCAGGTCAGCATTTCAGGCCTTTTTCTTTAGGAAGAAATCAAATTCTGTCAGAGYGAGAGGCAGTGGCAGTGGTCATAAAGCTGGATGCTAACACCACATTCCTTYTGAAATTCAGTGTGAAACTGGTATACAACTCTAACTGGTGTCTTTCAAATATGATCTATGCCTCTGCATTCAATTCCTTGAGGCAGGGACACACAATTCACCCAGTGTTATAGGGAAGAAAGTTGTACATGTACAATTGTGTACATGTATTCTGAATAAAGAGCACGTTTGCCATGTGGACAAAAATAAATGCAGACATGACAATATGTACAGAAACACTGTGAGCAAGTGCATGGATGTGTGTATTTTTGGAGGAAGCAGCATTTCTCTGTTCCACTCACTACTCTGCTGTGTTCATCACAGCACCATCCACAAAACCCAACCCAACCAGACTTTGGGTTAATGGGATGGGTGTCCCTGGCCTTGGGAAATGRGTGCAGTGAGCCACTGCCCAGCTGAGGCTGAGGTGTCCTTCAGACTGGGGTGTCCTGCAGGCTGTCCCTGGCCACGTGCTCACAGGAAACAAKCTGCTCTCCTGGCCCAGGATGTGCAGGCAGTGCAGATGTAAAGATCTCTGCAGGTTTAGTTTATAGCTGCCTGTCCTTGGGTGTCTGATCTGGGTTTTCAGTCATGCCTTCATAACTGTCCCCAGCCCTGCTCCTGCCTGTGGGCTGTGCTTGTGGCCTGCTGAGTGTAACCTGTCTCCTTGCCTCAGCTTACTCTGGTGGATGTGCAGGGTGTGAGGCTGGGGTGGTGGCACTGCACAGCAGGAAGCATGAGGCTGCATCCCTGGGGAGCTGTGGCTGTGCAGCTGCAGGCTATGGTTGATGAAGGTTTTGCATGGTAGCTCAGAGACCTCTGAAGCATGGCACCTCTGCATCATTTTTATCCTTCCCATTAAGTCTGTGGGTGTCACATGAATTTTCTGTTGGTTTAAGATAACTCCTAACTGAGCATTGGTGACAACACTGCACTGTAACACCAGCTGGACCAGAGAATTACTGCCCCCAGTAGTCAGAGCTGAGCAACAGCTTAAAACCATGTTATTTTATTTTGTTGACAGCTAGTCCCAAAGCAACTGATATTTTTGCAACTTRATCTCTTCATGGAAGTAATTAAGGGAATGTGAGAATTTTCAAGAAAATTCTTTCAGTTAAGGGATAATGAGGACGGTTTTATTTCCCCCATTACATTCCTATTTCTTCTATTATGTTCCCACCATAAAATAAAAATCTTTGAATTATAACAATGAACAATTATAAGTGAGGTATGAAATAAAGATTTAGCATCTGTATACCCTGGAGATGGTTGTCCTTCCTATCTATAAAAAGCTGTATGAATGCCCCAGAGTTCTCTTGTTCTGTTGTAATTTGTGTAAGAGGAATTGTAAACATATCACTGAACTCTCCCTGCTAAAACCTTCTGARGAGTGTTGTAGATGAGAAAACTCCMTGTCATGTGAAGCCTTTCTATTTTTACCATGTCACTTGGAAGGGTCACTGTTTACTGTATTAGCTATTACCTAATRAGATGTGTCCTGTGGCAAATCCAGRACTGGAATTGCTGGACAGGTTGTGGTGGTTCTGTTATTGGAAACCTGTTACATTTGACATTGAGYATAAAAGATGGGGCTTGTACTGCAGAATGTTTCTTACACTCCTGAGAGTAAATCCCAGCAGTAGTTACCAGAAGAGAWGCTGAAGCCTCTGAGTTCTCATTGATTGGACATGAAAGTCGATCAGTCATGTTGAGATACACAAAATCTGTTGACAGAGAAATGATGATTGATATCCTGAGAACAAAATCTAATGACAAAACCAGTAAATCTTGCTATTGCCAGAGCAAATTCCTCAGAGACCAGAATTTCACTCTCAAAGTACCTAGGCAGGTTGTGTGTTGACTTAGTTTATACAATGTGTCTRAAACATCCAGAAAAGCTTTACTTGTAATTGGGCTGTGTGAGGAAATAAATGCATTCAGTTTTCAATGGCATATTAGAATAAAATATGTTATTACTGGATTTRACTGAATGTACAAGTATGATTGCATGTTGCCACATTTTGACCATATTTCTAGTGGGAAGCAGAATTATTTACTCTTTAGTGCTMACACAACCAACTGTCTAAGAGAGGAGGAGAAGACTACTGAAAGGCCACAGGCAGTAGGGAAGTCACTTGTACATCCTGCCTGTGTGACAGCAGCACGTGGAGCTACAYAGAGCTACACGAGCCTCAGGCAGGGCACCAGTGTGGCACTGGCACAGGGAGCAGTGCCCTGTGTGCAGCATGGACAGCCTTACKGCTGCTCCACCTTGGGTCCTCTCTGAGAGCTTCCACCCACATTCAAGGCAACTGTCAGTGCTCAGCTTGCATAGAAGGAGTCAGATCTGAAGAAATTTGGCTTCAGCCTTGAAATTTGAAATTTGTAAAGGGAAATGGATGAGATAGTGAAGTTGGGTCAGAAAGTGGGAAGAACTAAACAAAAGGAAGAAAGTAGTAAGAGAGTTGGAAGCACTTTGATGAGATGCTACATCTGCATCCATACAATGAAGCTGCTGACTCACAGTTTCTGCTGACACAAGATGTAGGGACCACTGGGCACTTGCACAGGAAATCATAATACTGAAAAAAAAAAAAAATCCATATGTTGGTGTTAAATAAAAAAGGAGTGGACCAGGCTTGCTTATATTCCAACTTTGACAAGGGCTGTGGAGATCATCTGACAGCCTCAAAGAAGCTCTTGATTGTGGCTGTGCCCAGAAGAGACTTGAAATATGAACAGTGGACTGGAAAGCACAGCTGTCTGAGGGCACTGTATGATCTTTGGCAGTAGGTTGGGAGTGAAGTGTCACTGGCCAAAATGAATGGGAGTTCCCCAGGAGAGCTTGAAGGTCATGGCAAGCTGAGAGCTGGTGTCTGTGTCTGTCACTGACAAACAGCTCTGCCCTACAAACAGCACAGCCAGTCCAACAGCTCCTGCAGTAAACTAGCACTTAGGTGTTGAATCATAGCACTGTTACAATACTCCAGTTAACACTGCAACATGAGAGCCAAGATGGGGACTGCAGTATTTCAGAATGGACATTTTAATGCCTAAGGTGTTGAAAACTGTAGCATGAAATRTATGTGCATTATTTGACATCAGCTGGGAGTATGGTAGGCAGGTTCTGTGAACACAGGGCATTCTGAAACCTGAGTAGCAGAGTAGAAGAGTTGTTCCCATGCARTAGGAGCATGCTGGCTGTGGCAGGGTGGTCATGGCATTGTGCCAGCCAGGTGTGGGCCTCATGGCTACCTCGGGCTTTAGCAGGTCTCGCCCATCTCACTTGTTCTGGGCCAGGAAGGAGTAATTTCTGAACTGATGACTTTGAAAGGTGAAATTCTACATAGGAAGATACTTTCAGATTTTTTTTTTAAACTTCTTGCCTGCTTTGTTTCTTTGCTTGCTTGTCACACTGGTTTTAAACTAACATGTAAATCTAATAGGTATGTTACTCTGCATCTGCTGTGGTATGCATGTGATAAAGGAAACAGATCAAATGAACTTATTTTAGTCAATATGTTTAAACAAAAAGTCAACATGGCAARATCCATACTTCTCACTCTGAGTGACTTATGTTCAGTTTAAGTTCCAGGAATGTCTAAAAGGGTGGCATCATCCCCTTCAAAACATTTTTTCCCGTATTGGATTATATCAGCAAGCTCTAATGCCTCTAAGGCATTATTTTTGTCGGACGGCCAGGCTCTCTGTRCCAGCTTCTCCTGTTCTATGGATGGGGGGCATCCCTTCCAAATCAGCCCAGGGGACAGTAGCGGTGCCCAGTCGAGGTGCTGCAAAGGCAGCACTTCCACCAGCTGTACCAGGGCAAGCGGGGCGCTGGGCGCAGGCGTCTGCCGGGGGCTCCTGTGTTCCCTCCGGTGCGCTGCAGATGAGAAACGCAGCGCCAGCTCCATGGAGAAAACGTGTCCGTGCCGGAGCCGTGCAGCCGCTCTCCGGCCTTGGCCCCGGCCGAGCCCGCGCCGGCAGCGCTTCTGCGGCTCCTCCTGGCGGCCCGCAGCGCCGGCCCGGCCCCAGCTCTACCGCCCCTGGTCAGCCCCGGCCCCAGCTCTATCGCACCGGGCCAGCCCCGGCCCCAGCTCTACCGCACCGGGCCATCCCCGGCCCCGGCCCCGGCCCCAGCCCCAGCTGGATGTACCGTACCGCACCGCACCGGGCCGGCCCCGGCCCCGCCGCCGGCCGTGGCTCCTAAAGCCACTGCAGCCCCCCTGCTGCAACTTCATTTCCGCACACACCGCTCTGCTCCTGTTCATCCGTGTGCGTGTGCTGGGGCAGATTRAAACAATCTGAATTACCCGATAGTTTTCAATATATGTGAATGATYTGTTTTGCCTTGTTCATTTCAAGCTGGTGAAATTGAGGATTCGATCCAACTCAGGCCTCAGAGCGCTGACGATACTGAAATCGGATGGAATAAGCTTTCTAACCCATTTGAAGCATTAGAAAGCAGGCATTCTTTATCTTTTTACAGAAAGGATTTTTTTTYCTAATTCTGTGTGTGTTGTGAGGCTTAACAACAAGGTATTTATCCACCGTAATCATACATATTCATTAAAACGTGGTTCTATTAATACATAAACATTTCTTTCCTAGAACTAATTTGTATGTATCCACCTCCCACTGGAAGTCCTTTTTTGGTCCTGGAGAGTCATAAAAGGGGTCTCTGGTGGTTGTATTCACTGAATGCTTTGATATTAAAGGTGACTTTTCCTTGAACTTTTTCTTTGGGCATGTGCTGTTAACTTCTTTGTTACATGTTGTTTCGCAAAAAAACACTGTAGTCCTTTTTATGTGTTTCTCCACTGGTTCCAGCCACGTCTATCTTTGTGTGGTCATAGTTTTACATCCATTTATCTTTTTTTTTTTTGGTCATTTAGTCTTTAAGCTCTGTCCAGCAACTTCAGGGAAGCTGAAAATTTCTATTCTTTATATCATTTATCATTGATGACTGAATTAGAAAATGAATAGTTTGCTTTCTTAAAACTAGTAAGACCAAATCTTGTCTAGGAAACTCCTGCTGGTTGACCTCAGTGTCCTCCACAGGTCCACTGGGCACAGACTAATATTGCAAAACTTTCTTCTGAACAGCAGGCCGGGATCTCTTTGTTCTGAGGTTCACTTGGCACAGCRGGCAGGCAGGCAGGGCTCTCACTGCCTGGCTCTCAGGCTGCTTTGACTCTGTGGGAGCTGCCCTGGTGGGATCGTGTGGCTCCGTGCCATGGATGGGCTGGTGCAGCACAGGGATGTGCTGTGCCACACTGCACTCCTGCTGCATCCTCTGTGCCAGTGCAGCACACACGGATGTCATTAGAGAATAGGAGGGGAAAAGAACTGTTCACTAGTCAGAATTATTCACCAGCCTGTTTGAGCCTTCTGGGCAAAATGCCAAGGGAAGAGAATTGAGTCTGGTGCATTTTTGTGAATTTAGCTCAGGAATCACTTGTGAAGGGAACCATGCTACTGCTGACCTATTATAGWGCACATGGGAAGCTGTCACCTCAGAGGCTTCATTTACCAGCCTGTTTGTGCAGACTGTTTCATTCATGAGCTGGTGGGGGATTGAAACGGCTACTGAGTTATAAGTTGAAGTCACTCATGTCTAGGACAGTATTGCYCTGACACTGAAACTAGAACAATTCCAGAGCCTGAAAATCACAATTATCTGTTAGCTCTATGTGCATATTTGGCTAATGAATAACATTCCTTGGGGTTATTTAAAAGCAGCAGTGAAGTGTGTTGGAAACTGCAAGGGGAACATCTAGTACTTTCCACAGAGGACTTGCACTCCAAGCCACAAGTGCTGTAAAGGGGAAAAGGCCAGATTCACTGTGGGTCTTCAGTAACTGCTTGGAGAAAGTCACTGTGACTTTCAGAAGAGAAAGCAGTGATKACTTCACTTGGTAATATTTGTAAGTCCACCAGTTCATTTGCTTTGTGCAAACCCATGTAAGAATCTGCCAGCAAAATCAGAATCAATACATCTTTTAAACTCTGTGAGGTTAATTTTACTTTCTTTTTTCTTTAATAAGGAAGAGTTCTAAAATGTCTTTTTGGTAACAGCMGGAGACCTCAACCAAAGTATGTAGGGCACCACCAACTTTTTCATGTATGTGATTCAGCCTTATGTCTGAGTACAAGAAAATACTTATCACAGATTACCTGTAATGGAGGTGTATCTACTTGCCATTCATTATATCAATTCACTATACTCTTTGGAACAATGGTCATGTCAGTAGAAGCACATCTGAAGATACACTGGCTGTATATTCCTTTTGAGGTGATGGGGCTGCCCAGTGCTAAGCCAGCTGGGACTTCAAATAATATTAATTTAACAACCTGAATATTGCATTGTGAGCAGGTTTCCCACTCCTGTATAGTCTCAGTTCTCTGTGTTTTACTGAACACAGTTAAGTCAAATTAATTTTACTGTCCAGAGAATGTCTGAACTTTAGCATAAAAGAGATGGCATGCTTCTGTTGGGGCAGAATAGTTACAGCTTAAAGGAATGTGCTCTATTGCTAGGGACAAAGGTGTTCTTCATGGAATATTTGGCTTCTCTGTTTGAGTCTATATTCTACAGAAATATTCTTTTTAACTATGTTGGCTAGTGAATATATTTTTAATGCTCAGTGATTCTGGTTACTTACTGTTCCAAACTGTTTCTGTTCAAGCTATGATTTTCTACTACACTACAAGAAACAATGTTTTGATATTGTAATTGGTACAAATGGGAAGTCTGCAGCTTTATTTCATGACTAAGTTGGTGCATTTCTAGCTATACATAGATATTTTGCTCTTTGTTTTGTATTGAAATTTTTCAGACAATGCCATGAGAGTGCTTTCAAGTGCTGCAGCTGAGGAGGGAATGTGAGCCTTGGGTGTTGGAGTGTAGGACACTGCCTTAGGGCTGGGGGCAGGATCTGCTGTGCCAGACTCTTGCTGGCAGCATTTCCCTGGCACTGTCTGCTCATTAGGGCTCTGCTTCTATAGCACATTTAAACACAAGGAAAAGTTCACCCTACCAATGAACAAAGATAAACATATAGTCCTTTAAAGCATGTGCTTATGAGCTTCACTAAATTTTGGATAATGAGATATGCTGCTTGTGTGTACAAAGGTATCAGAGAAGCTRCCCCAGGGACCTATTTACCTTTTGCTCATTATTTGTATTATTTCTRAGGGCTACAGATCCTGCTGCTTGTTATCCACCCCACTGACATTTCCTAGTTGTCTTTCCAAGTGCTGCTAAAAAGAAAAGCTGAGATTTTGGAACACTAGTGAGTGCCAGTGATTGAATTCCTTAGTCCCAGGACTGTGGATGGGGAGAGCCCAGCATATAAAGAGAGAGAAAAAAAAAATCAAGGATTTKTTTTCTTGTACATGTRGCATTGCCCAGTTTCTCAGGATAGCAGAGGAGAGTGAGAGAGAACAGACATTTTCTAGCAAAGAGAGTATAACATTGAAAAGTATGCTTAACACCAAAAATGAAAGAAAACTATATTTCATGTTACATCAGTCAGGAGGGACAGGARAGGATTAGACCCTGGAGGCAGGGGAGACTCAAATTAGGAAACTCTATAAAATTGCTTACTCTCCAGAAAGATTGTGTGRCATGGTTGTTTTGCTTCTGTAAAACAAGCATCATGTACCCAAAGGCTGTGCTYCCTGGCAAATGAAGTATTTCCAGTTCCCCACTAACAGAAACATACTGCCACTCCTGATAAGAAATCTGCCTTGTAATGGAGGGTTGCTGATGCAGAAAGTGCATCTGTAGTGTCTGCCCCAAAGGCTCTTGTCACTGCAGCCAAGGTTCAGCCTTAGCATTAATACTGATTTGCTCTACATTTTTACYAGCTTTTAATTTTTAATGTGTTTCATCACTACTCACAGATCCTGCTAACCTTACATGTTCTTATGATGAGAGAATAAAACCTGAAGGTAATTTTTGTGTGTCAGATGTTCCTTGTTTCTCCTCAAATACAGTYCTGATTTTTAGGGTCATTTGTCAGAGAAGTGATGTCATGGTAACAAAATATAGATTGCCTTCAGATTTCCAGTAGATTATGGGAGTAACKATGGATCCACCAYAGCTGAAGGCTGAGGTACTGACCTCAATCAATTACCTGTCCTAGCAGCTGTAACTATTGCTCCCTTCCATTCTGCTCAGTGTTTTGCCAYCTTTACAGGCTTCATCAGTTTTGTGGTTTTCCTCCAGCACGTTCATGTCCAGCAGTCAGATCCAGAGTTTTCTGATAACATTATGAAAACCCTTAAGTGTTAACAGGAGGATGCAGTCTTGTTTGGAAGCATTGTTTTATKGCAGAATGTAGTCTCTTGAAGCATTTGCTTCCAAGTGGACAATGGAGGTTTTTGCTGGGATCATTGAATCCTTGAAGGCATTGCCACATTTCAGATAGGATGTACAAAGTCTGTGAATAACAATCTCGAGAATTTTAGAATTTTTGAAGGAATTCTGCAGACCTCAACTAGAAGATCCTATAGTTTTCCATTCTGTTCAGTCTTTTCACAGTATCAGGGGGAGCCTGCAATTATGCTGGGATACATCCTGTCCTGCTGAATTTTGACAGAAAAGGCTTAAGGCAGATACTTTATGTAACTGCAGTTCACTGAGTGCTTTTTGGTGCCTGACTTGGACKGAAAACAGTATTTTGCCATCCTACTCTGCCAAATGGGAAACTTTACTTRATGCCAAATAGACCTCTTCATTTTGCAGTCAATATTTTGCTGATTGTTGACACTGCTATATTGCTACCAATTTCATTTTTGGTGAGCTCTGTAGGCTGAACACTAATCTTCTAATACATAGTAATGTATTAGATCTAAATGTAACAGAGATGTCTATCATTAATTAGTTAGCAGAGAACTTAAATGGCAAAGAATGCTATTTTATTGCTTTAAAATATAAAAGACAACAAAATGGCAATGATACTTTTGCTAGTATAGTGTTTTCAGAAATACCAACACCCCTATACAAGAGCTGAATGTTCTTGTACTCATGCTAACATCATCTGTGTTTGATAACACATTCAACACATTTCTGACCTTACAGATGTCACAGTAAATTAAACTAAGAAATGAGAAAAAACTTATAAATGCATTTCTGCAAAAATGAACTCAGAATCAACTTTATTTATAGATCACACCCTTTTTTTTTTTTTGCTAAAAATGCATAGTCATTACATATACAGTAGTCAGCATCCAAAAGTGTACAAAGAGTAAATTTTCCAACCCTCCCAACAGAACCACACAAAATTCACACTTTTTGTTCATTGCATGCACAGCCCCTTAAACATGATACCTCCTACTAAAGCGTGCTTGAACCTCTAGCAGACAGAATTGACTTACTATAAACTGTTTCTCTGTACTATTAACCCCCAGCTACAACCACAAATCCTAAGGCATTTCCATCAAATAGCAAAGCCCTACCTCAGAATCCTCCATGTTCTGAGTATGGCCCAGGAAGCAACTGCCCTGAAAGCAGAAGTCTGCTGGTGGTGTTTCCTTCCAGACAACTTTGAGCAAAAGCCTGCTTCCTTTGTCTTGGTCAATAATTTATTACTGAATTCAGTGGAATGAAGCAGCATCTGTCTAAGCAAGATGTGAAAATGATTTCACTTTATTCCACACCCAGCTCCAAGACACTAAGTGTCCTGAATGGAGGTCTGTGTCCTTCAGTGCATGTAACACTTGCATCTCATCTGAGGAGAAGAAAGTATCAGCTGTACCTTGGGTGCTGGTTCCATGGCCCTGACTCAGAGGTGTCTAACAGAAGCTAGGGATATACTTCGATATTGGGAGAATTTCTAAAGCTACAGGCCTTGATTAACAAACCACTCAAACCCTCTGATGTCTTCTTTTTTTTTCCCCCTCAGCTACTGCTGCCAGTTAAAAAAGCTCTTAAGAACACAGTCCTCTTCTCAGTGGTGCTTTTTATATCAGCCCTTCCAACTGATGGGCAGAGTGGGTTAGTAGGACAATTATTCAGGGCTCCTTGACAGAGTACATATAGGTGGTCAAAAGATCCAAGTTCAGATTTCACTCAACCATAAGATTAACTCCATGTTGTTGGTTTTGCAGAACAGGAGGAAAAAAAGAGAAAGTTGCTTGATCAATACAATTTTATATTCTCAAATGATTACATATTTTTTCTCGTAAAAGCTTCATTTATTYCAGGCCTTTTTACTCTGGTAAGAAGCAGTTTGATGTAGTTCAAAATTCCCAATGGCAAGTGAGACATAATCATAGTCTTACAGACACTGATGGGAAATCCTGCTCCATTGTTTCACAGTAACTGGAATACAATCCATGGCTGAATGAACCAGGAGGCCTCGTGGGTGTTACAACTCCTCAGTACAAGTTACCAGTGAGAATTTCTGAAGAAAAGCATATGTAAGTCATGTGTGTTTTCTCTTTACTCCTGACCCTTAAGCACTTAGTCAGCCTGTTTAATACTGCCTGGGTCTTGATTGCCCCCCACTTGAAGCCAGTGGAAATTTTGCCATCAGCTCCACCAGACACAGGATGTGAACATCCCAGAGTATGGCAATGACAAGGGTTTGTCCCAAGAGTTCTGGAAACGTTCATGTTCCTCTCCCTGTGAGATGAGGAAAAATTTAACATTCTCTCTGCTGGAGTTCAGTAATATTTCTTCTTAGCACCTGGGAGGGTCTTTGCATTTTTAAGTGCTTTACAAACATTTGCTAGTCTTCAGAGCAACCCTGCGAGGTAGGTAAGGTATATTCTCCCCATCTTACAGATGTGGAAACTGAGACACAAAGGGTCAAATTCAACCCTGGTACAATTCCAGTGTTTCACATGAATTAAAATTCATTCAGAATGAACACAGTTTAAACAACTTGCCCTAGATTACAGAACAGGTAGTGGCAAAGCAAGGATAAGAACCCAGGAGTGCCTGACTCCTCAGCTTGTTACTGGCCACTTGGTCATTTTAACTCTCACAGGCAATGAAAAACAGTTTTATCTGGGCAATTACTACAGGTATGACTTGCTTCTGTAAGGCATGTGGATGGTAATCAACTGAGTTTAGTGCAAAAATGCTCTATGAGTGTGCTGCCTCAGAGAGTTTACTTAAGCATGAAGTAAAACTTTCATACTGTCATTTTCTGCAGGTGCACTGTTGACAAAAACTTGACAAAGTAGCTGGATTCAACAAATAAATAATAAGCATATAATYTGGACAACTAAGCAGAACAATTGTTTTAGCAAAAAAACCCAACATACTTCTACTTTTAACTACATTTCTACAAGTGCAGCATGCAGATGAAACCTTTCCCTTTGTTTCCAGACTGTAGATTCCAGTCTTGCTAATGAAGCTGCTCAGAGCTTCACAGACATCCTGGACAGTGACATTCAAATGAATACACTGCAGAAGAAATACTGTATCACCAYAGAAAACAGGGTAATGGTTACAGATCGGGTTTATCGACCTTACATGAAGATGRGCTTGAAGCTCATAGGCTACTCAGAAGTGCCCAGAAGCCAGGCTTACTGAATAAATGCCAGTGTAGACTGCAGTTCTAGGCACATGCTGWATGCCAGGAGGGGTGTCTATGCCTCCACACTCTGGGAAGTGGCCCCAGCAACAGTGACTCCATATGAGCACAGGAGTGTCAGTCTGGAGGCCAGTGCTGGCCACACACAGAAAGACACCCAGGCATTTACAGGCCACCCCCTGTGCTCCAGTCCCCACCTTGGCTCCCATCCCCATAGATTCTACTAGGAAAGGCCTGAAAAGCCTTTTTGGCTTTAAACATGAGCTGTGGAACCCACAGTGTAGACCTTATGGCAGGTTATAAAAACACTATGACAGGTACTTCTGCAAGCATGTTAGTTTTCTAGGATTTCCTTATGCATCTAGTCTGCAGGTTAAACCTCTTGTCTGAGCTCTGGACATGCTTACACATGTTCTTCAGTCATGTGCTTTCACACCAGAAAGTTACCCTGCACCCTTACAAGTCACACAAATGCTGACTCACTTCTGTGTGAGCAAATTCAAGCACTATATAGATATCTAGTTCCAATTTTAATCTTTTTATCTCAGATTTGTTCTGCCCATCGAATGCAGCAAATGGAACAATTCTCTGCATACAATGCCCTTCACTGAACAGACATACACACTCAGGTAACATTTCCCTAGATAGTCTCCACACTTACTGCACCTTTTTAATTTGTAGTCACATTTTTTTAAACAAAAACCAGACAAACAAAAATCCATTAATTAGAACTCTTAAATTCTAATCACATCTCCCTGTAGCCATTCACTCTGGATTCAGCAGCCTGTTTACAGTGGCTCAGACAGCAGTGCTTGCACCCAGCTTTCACAAATAATTCCGTGAGGTGCTCAGGCCCGTACATGTGCCTAAACAATTTGCCAAYAGAAGCTTCTGAATGAAGCAATATTTGTAATATCAGAGCCAGGTACCCAGTCTTCAGTGTGACTGGAGCTCACAGGCAACTCTTGTAACAGCAGCAAGATTCCAGTAAAATTGYAGTTGGTTGCAATCCAAACTTTATACTGTTATCTGTGGTTGAGATATATATAGATGACCCTGTGTGGCCTAACTCCAAATATCAAATGTATTTTTACAAGTTAGCAACAGCCATTTTTGACATTGCCTCTTGAGATGTCCTCTACATTGTGAGTGACAAGCACAAGTATAATTCATTATGCAGTCTGCTTTAAAAGCCTGGTCTTTTACATTTGGCTTTTACTGTTTGTTTCTGAGCTGCCTTCTAATGCTGAGGTTTGCTGTCCCTGGCCTTTCTGATTTATTTCTTAGTTTTTAATTGCTGGTTGGATGTGCTAGTGCCATCTCCCAGGCAAACCCTTTCTACATAATTAGTCTGGATGAGTCATTGGGCTCTAACTACTACGCCTCTATTATTTTAACTTGAATACAGCCCATCTCAAAGATTTTTGGCCTCTTTATGCAGTTGTGGAAATTCATAGCATGACCTTGTTGCAGGTTTTGATCCACTGGCTTTCTATTGTGAGTTTTCAKGGTTTTCACAATATTAAAGCACATTTAAAGGAACAACAGTGTTGTGAACCAGCCTCCTCTCCCAGTGGTACAGATTATTTTCTGCTGTTGGCAGCTGAAGAAAGCAATGCTATGTTTATGACAAAAAGGCTAGTGAAAGTAGGTAAAATTCTTCATGTAGTTTCCATTTTCTTTTAATGCAGATTGGCAAATGAAAACTGAACACAGCCACTCACACAGGGCCATGCAGTTTTTTATRGCCCAACAGCAATAAGTCAAGAAGCCACAGTTTGGGAACTGCTACTTGAGATAATTCTAGTCAATCTCCTTAAAAGACCACATCTGACCCTTCCAGAAATGACATACCAGCAGAATTGTGCCTGGCAAAGAGTATATATTTGTTAGGCCATTTTTTCATTGTTCACTAAGAATCTAAAATATTCAAACCATTATACTTAATATAATACAGGTTTGAATAGTTTATTCAATAGGTTGAGATAAAAGCTAAATTGAGTGAGTGTAATTTTCTTTTAGCTTATGCACTTCCATTGAGAAATTTTCATAAAGCTGTTACATTGGTAGAGGGCATATCAGTTACTGGGTCTGTGATGACTCTGACCCATGTTAAGGATTTGACTTCATAATCCCTGGCTGTATTCCCATTAGTCCTTCCTATTTTCCCATTTTAAACAAAGGGGACTTCATCTTACAAAACATTAGGACTGGACTCAAAATATTGTCTTGGGATTCAGATGCCATGTCCATGAGTATGGGAGAGACCCAAGCAGGAATACACTTCTACACCAGGAGCTGAGTGAAACAGCTACTACACTGTGGTGCAGTCTGACACGAGGATTTCCTAAGGAAGTACCCGCCCTTCTTCTGACAATGGGTTACACAAGTAGTTTCTCACCTGAACTTTGATTTGTAAGCCCCTTGTGTAATATTATTGCACTTATTCTGTCAGACCAAAGCAAAATGCATCTGCTTAAAATCTGCACATGGTTTACAAAAATGCATCTAGAGAGTAAATCTATGCTTAGCTCTTTGTCGTGTGACAAAGGTAATACCTGGGCTGCTCTGAAAAAATACTGCTTTGGAAAATACACCCTAATTCTTGTCTTTTAACTCCCCCAAAGCTTCTGAAAGAGGACTTCAACACATCCAGCTGCAGCCACAACTGCAATCAGTATAAGGAAAAGTGGGGAATGACAAAAAAGTGCAAATATCCAGTACTTGTATAGGCAGATTTTAGGTGCTGAACAGATTCAGCAGTATCTTATTTTGCAACTAATTTTAGGATGGTAAATCTGACAGTGCTCTAATTAAAGAGCAGTAGAAACTAGTTCCATGTAGTTTTTTATAAGGTCCAGAATGAGATCTCATGCATMAGTTGCTCTCTTTACATCCACAGAACTCCCACCAAGCTTGGCAGGGGTTTATAGAAAGTCTGGCATCTGACTTCGACTCTAGAGGACTGATYTGGGGGTGATTTACCCAGGAAGATAAAGGGGCCCCTTAGCAACTCCCTTAGCACAACAGATGYTCCTGACATGCTGAGGGAAGAGCAATTCCATTATGCAGTGTCCTTCTCCTTCCTCTGACCCCGTTCCAAACCAGTTTGACCCCTTTCTGCTTCAGTTATTTTACATATCCTTTTATTTATTTTAGTATCCGAGTGGCTACACCAACCACTCACTGTCTAATTAAAGTCTTTTCATCAACTGGTAATTCTGTAATAATTCACAGCTGTTTTTCCTCTCTCTCTCTATTGTTCCCTGGCTGAAAAGGCTGCAAGACCTTAGAAACTATAGATAGCTATTGATTTGTTTGCATTTTAAATCCAGTATGTGGCTGCAAAGGCCTGTTACAATATCAGAGAGGAAGCTAAATGTCAGTGCATAATCTGCTAGGAAATTTCACAAAGGAGTTGATTAAAAGTCTATGAGAAATCATTGCACAAATGCCTTCAGGTGTATACATATATATACACATATATGTAGCTAATAAATATATAGCTAGATATATAAATATATATGTATATACAGAGCTAGTTTAGACCTAATTGTTAGTAAGTGGCATTCACCATTCATGCATTCTTCCTAGTTGCAGAGCTAAATTATTTCAGCTTATACTCTAAGCAGCAACATACCAGTAAGCATTTGCTTGCTTCCCCTGGTAACCTAGTAGTTTAAAGAGCACGAGCAGTTCTGCCATGGTCATTTTCTCCAGCAAACCTCCATGAAAGGGACCTGGCTCTTCCACAGGTGTGTTTCCCCCACGTTTCACAGCTTCTTCAGGATATGGTGGGTCTGGTCTGAGGGTCACCAGTCTGAAGGTCATCGGCCCAAGGGTCTCCGGCCCAGGGGTCACTGGCATGGTGGTCGCTGTCTCGAGGGTCGCCGGCGTGGTCAGTCCTGCTTACAGAGGTCTGCAACGTTGAGGAACCTCCTGACGACCACGGCAAGGCAGACGGTCAGGAGCAGCATGTACCCCACGGTGCCCATGTAGGTGGGGGCAGCCAGAGGCGCCTTGAGAAACTCGGCCAGCCCGTCCTCCACGTAGTGCACCTGGTCGTAGATGCTGAGGAAGGTGAAGATGTGGAAAAGCTGATGGCTATGCCCCACGATGTCGAAGAGCCCCGGCTGGATCCGCTCGGGGATTTTGCTGACGTTGAAGAAGGCGGCCACCAGCAGCCAGAAGTAGCGGCGGTAGAAGTAGACGAAGAGCGTGGGGTTGCGTGCGCGGAGGTCGAAGAGCAGGCTCTCCAGCATGATGGGGCAGGCCATGCTGAGCGGCATGGCGAACACGAAGGTGCGCACGGCGAAGGGGTAGGCGCAGCAGGCGGCACGGCTCCGGCAGCAGGCGGCCGTGCAGCCCACGGCCAGCGCCAGYGCCACGGGCAGCACGAGCACGCGGTAGGCCGCGATGGGCAGGCTGCAGTCCAGCTGCCAGCCCAGCCGCTGCTGCACGTAGCGGCTCATGGCRCCCGCGTCCAGCAGGCTCAGCCCCGGCAGCAGGTAGTAGGAGTAGGCCACGGTGCTGGCGAAGCCGTAGTAGCTGATGGAGGCGTAGTCCAGGTAGAAGAAGGTGGCGCGGAGGCGAGGGGAGAGGCAGCTAAAGAGGTGGGCCGTGCAGCTCATGGCGAAGGTGAGCAGCACCCCCGAGGCGTAGCACCAGAGGGGCAGCAGGGCCGGGTGGTGGAAGGGCACGTCCCCGGCKCCCCGCAGCAGCAGCAGCCGCCCGAAGCGGCTGAGGAACAGCAGCAATGGGATGAAGTGGGTCCAGAAGTTGAGGGTCTCGTTGGTGGGCTGCAGCACCGAGGCCAAGCACTCCTGCGCCGAGCAGTGCAGCCGCCGGTAGCCCGAGAGGATGAAGCACTCCACGAAGTCCTCGGGCACCTCGTCCCACCGCAGCAGGGCGGCAGGGCGAGGCGGCGGCGGCGCCGCCTCCTTCTTGTCCCCCTCGCCCGCCGGCATGCTGCCGCTGCCCCGGCCGGCCCCGGGCCCGCCGCCTCGCCGCCGACCGGGCGAGGCAGAGCCGCTGCGCCCGCAGCTGCCGGCGGAGGATCCGCGGTAGCTCTGCGCCTCTCCGCCCCCGCCGCCGCCCCCGGCAGCATCACTCATTGCAGCAGGGGCAGTGGCGGCACCGCCGCGGCTCCTCCCGCCCCGCCGCCCGGCATCGCGGTAACTGGAAACCGGCGGCGTATCCAGCGCTCCCGAGGAGCGGGAAGAGACGCCCCCGCCGCCCCGGGTAGGGTTTCCCGGGGTGGGAGGCGCTGGACACCCGAGCCGCCGTTAATGATTGATGCGGCTGCCGCGGGGGGGCGGGTCCGAGAGAGCCCCCGCGGCGAGGCCCGACGCACGGCACCCTTCCCGGGCACAAGGGCAGGTGGGCACCGGCAGCGCTCGGTGCGGGGGCTGCCCGCGGGGCCGCTGCGCTATGGTGAGAGAAGCACAAAGGGGGCACCGGGGCTCCCGCCCAGCCCCGACCGCGGCTGCGCCCGCGCGTRCGGCAGGAGCCGGGCGGGAGCCTCGGGAAAAGGGAGATGGTCCCGCGGGGCTGGGGCATCCCCGGCAGCCGGACAGACGGGGAAATACCCCCGGACAGGGGACGGGTGGCAGCTGGGTGGCGGTCTGTCGTGTGTGCTTCGGTAAGGCCGCTGAGACCTGATTTCTTTGGTGACATTCTCTCATGCAGTGAATGCAAACGTTATTTTAGGCTAAACGCTCCCGGCCAGGCTGCACGGGGTGAGCGTCACTGACACACGGCACCCACCTTATCTGCGCGCTCCGAGCGGGGCGGCTGGGAGGAACACTCGGGAACGGCTGGCAGGAGCTGCTCCGTGTTGATCCTTAGACAAATCCTACACTTACTGTCGTTGCGGTTATGCAAGCAGCACAGTTACATAAGCTGAATATAAAAATACGGGGGAAAGCGCTGTACGGGTATTACTGTTCCTTAAGGCATCTGAAGGAAATAGAATGGTCGTTACTAGTTACTAGTGCAGGTGCAGACAGGAGCCAGACTAAAAGATTGCTCTCTGCTGCTTCAGCGTGTTTCCTTTTTGTTTGTTTTCAGATGGTCTCAAGCATCCAATAGCTCTCGGCTGCCAAAAGTACGTTTTACATGGTGATATTCAGATACATGCATGGTCACATGGTATAAACTGAGGTCAAGTGTAATTAAGGCATTCTGTTCAAAGATTTTTATAAAAATCTTCTATTTGATAGTGAATCACAATCTGAAAAAATCTTCTGAACAAGGAGGCAATCACAAATAAGTTTAAGTCATTAGAAGAGAGTCTTAARAGTGAAAATGCGTTTTTCATTCAAAAGTAGGGCAGACTGGTGACACTGCTTATAATCTTTATAAAAATTACACAGGAGACCYGCTAAGAAAAAACCCATAACTGAACAGTGTTGAAAAGCCAACATGGGGAGCAAAATATTAAACAAAAGACCTTTTTTAGATAGGAGGCCTAATATGCTCTGATATCTGTGTGTTTTAGTGGGGTGCCTGCTGGTGTGCAGGGACACAGGAAGCACACAGTCCTTGGGGAGTGACTGACGGGGCTCTGTCTGCAGGGAGCCTCAGGAATGAGCAGGACCCTGTTCCTCGTGGGGCTCTGCAGAGTGGGATTTAGGGAGAGGAAAGGCTCTTGGGGATTACTGGAAACTGCTCAGCCTCTGGCAGAGGTCAGGCTTCTCATGGTGCTGCTGTAGAGAGGCCACAGTGAAGAAGAGACAGGCCAGATACTGGACTGGGTGCTGCATCCCTGCAGATGCAGGTGGTGGGCAGGGRACTGTTCACTGGAGAACACCTGCTCCTGCCCCACTCCCACCAGCTCACACACGCAGGCACTCCCAGTAGGGCTCTGGTGACCCTGTGTCCCAGTCCCCTGGGGCAGTGACACTGCCATTTGTGGTGGCCAGTGCACGCCCTATGGTAGAGGGCCAAAGTGACCATGATCTTCAGTCTCTGTCATYAAGGTTAGATAAGAAGGGCTGGTTGACTGAGAGCAATCAGGTTTTAGACCTGCACTAAAGAGGTTGTTGGAAAGCCACCAGCAGCTGTTGCAACAGATGGTGTCTAAAGAAGGGCAGCATCCACTGCTGATKGGGCACTGCTGGCCTTGCAKCCACTGCTGATTGGGCACTGCTGGCCTTGCAGCCGCAGCAGGGCTCGTTTTACATGTTCTGACTCCTGCAGCCTCCTCACATTCAGGGATCTGGGAGGCTTTCAGCCCTCCTGCCTCAGGGAGTTCTGGGCTATGGCCTGGCTGCCTGGAAGAGACACCCACTGGGTTTGTGGCCCACTGGGGCAGCCCAGGCTGGGAGGAGCAGGTGGGGTTTSCTTGTGATTCAAGACTGCCAGTTCTGGTGGACACTGGACTGTCTGGGTGTTGGTGGAGGTACATGCTAATGTTTTAGCAGCCACATTTATGRAACTTAWTGCTAATGATCTAAGTCTTTTGCTTATTTCCAAGGCAGATTCCTCTCAGGGAGAATGATCGCTGAGGACAGCCTGGGCTTTCATAAAGACTACTGCATACATATTAYATTGAGTTTTCTCCTCCCAAGCCAGCTGTGGGATTGTGTGCAGGGAACCTTACAATTTGAAGCACTTACAACCTCAAAATAGCCTCTTATTCATATGTAGTCCATCAAGGCTAGTATTACATGACTATTATGTGGTAAGCCAGGGAGAATCAGGACATCTGGAGGTCACAGAGAGGAGTCCATGTAATGTAGTGTATGAAGAGCCTCTGCACTTCTCTAACCAGAGTTTATATTTAGAAGGGCATGGTCAGCATTTACCAYGGTTTCTCCTAGCATGTGTAGAATTTTTTACAGGCTTTCTCTCCAAATAACCTTTTAGAAGACTATTCAATGTTCAAGTCATTTCTGAGGTGTTATTTTGTTTGAAATATCAAAAGCKCTAAAAAATATTCAAAATTACTTCAACCCTACCCAGTGAAATGATGCCTTTTGGTTAGGAAATGGAAAAATAAAGCTAAATGCAGGTTTTGCACTCAAACATACTTAGCACACTAGGGAAGAGGTTGYACTTAGCCCTTCTGTTATACATAGCTKTTTTGAATAAATAAAGAAACTAATTTTAAAAAACCTTAAAAAGAGAGGAAGTCCTAATGTAAATATGCAGTGATTGTGTTTGGAAGRTTTAAGATGCTCACCCAATTCAACTCATGCTGGCAAATATAGYCTTAGTAGCATTTGTTTGACTTAATCCTCTACCMTACAATTCCACCTGTATAATATCTTTTTCCTATTTATATTCTTCACTTCTAAGACAGATTTTGATTTCTTTCTCAGTAAGAAGTTTTATCTGAGTAAGAACATTTACCCTCTTATTTCGTTTGGATTTTTCTCCTGCACTGAAATCTTTTTAGCAACTCTGTTGTGACATCTTCCATGGAACCCCACTGAACAAGAGAGGGTAGAATTTGGCTCTATTTAAAAAGGGTAGCTATTAAAGAAAGGGAAGCTTTAGCCTCATCTAACTTTGTTTGCTGTACCATGTCTGAAGAGATACACACACATACAAAAATGGTTCTTTTGTTCTGTGTTGGTTTTTTTTTGTCCTTTCTTGAATGTGTATCAATCTCTTGCAAATAATGGCTTGATGGGTAACTTTTTACTGCAGTGATTACAATACTTTGTAATAATTGAGTAGACACTGTGATCTAATACTGATGTGATTAACTTGCCTTTGGAGATTCTACTCCACTATCTTTTTTAAGACTGGATAAACAGGAAACCTTGCATCACTTTCTCCTTCTTGAGTAACTAATTAGAGTCAATTATACTTTATAAAGCTAATATCTTGATARATAAAGTGAAGTGGGAGTGATACCTATATTATAAAGCCTCACCTGGAGGAGAGAAAAGGTAGATGTTGTAAAAGGGAATAACAGTAACCAACACCATCATGGTTGCACAGTAATGTTCATTGAAATGTCTGTGATCAGAAGCTTCTCATTTTCTGCCCTCTACATTGAAGTTGAATATCTTCAGGTTTGTATCCTTTATGCTTTAAAAACCAGCAATTAAACCCATCTGAAATACCACCAAACAGCAAACTGCGTAAAATACTTCACATTTTAAGAAAATTTCTCTGAAAGTTTGGTTGTTGTCTTTTAAAAGTTCATGTTTTTGAAAGATTTGAGGTAAAACTTGCCTTTTTCTTGACAGCAGCAAATATRAACGTAAGTGTAGCTGTGAAATTAGTTTTGCTGTGATGAAGARTAACATATTGGGTGGGTGCCTATTTCATGTTTTCTGTGGTCAAAATCCACCACTGTCCCAGATTCCATGGGCTCATGGTAAGAGCAAAGTACAACTTGTCCTTTGCAAGGGTTGCAGGACTGAACCCTCAGAGAGTGCATGACTAAGAAATTGTTTTGTTTGTATGTGCTGAGTGGGAGTGTTTTTCAGAGCACAAATTGCTACTCACTGTTAGTAACCTGACAGGAGGGACTCCCAGTATGGCAAAGGAATGACTGGCATTGCACTCAYCTTGAACTTCCATGCTTTCAAACAGCTGAGAGATGTGCACATCTGGATTCTAGCCACTTAGGCTAATTGTCTCTGACAAGAAGCTGCAGGAGAACTTTTGAAATGAAGCCTTCATTTGACATTTGCACTGATGTCTGCAAACTGCACTGCAAATGACTGACCCTTCTCAGCCAGACAGCACAAGTCAGGTGTTGCCCCTGTGACTGGTTTGCGTAATGGGCCGCAGTGCTTGAGGAATCCCAGGGGGAGAAAGAACCCAGATTCCCTGATAAGACGTGTCCCAGGTGAGAGCAGTGGGGTSCTGGAAGGGAAAGCAGCTGCTGAATGGCAGGAGTAGAGCAGGACTCACAGCTGAGGGAAGGCAAAGCACCAGCACTGAGAGATGGAGTAGCACAGAGATGGCTCCTGCCGGGGGACAGAGAGCAGACAGAGCAGTGCAAGCAAGTGCAGACTGCTGGGAGCCCGAGAGGCAAATTGCCCTCTCCCAGACCGCCCCTCTGGCTCTTTTTCGTTATTCCGGTGGGCCCTGCTAAAGCATCTCAGTGGAGCCCAGGCTCTCTGCGCTCCGGCTGCGAGTGCTGCCCGCCTCTCGGCTCGGCGCTGCGCCCCCGCAGCTCCCCGGCAACCCGCGAGTGCCGCCGAGCTGCAGCTGAGAATCCTGGCTGGCGGTGTTCAGTCTCTGGGCTGGGAAGAGGTGGAGGGGGAATAAGGGAAGAAGCTGGAGACTGCTGCCTCAGCGCTGGGGAGCACACACACAGCCGGTGGCTTTAGTGATCCKTGAGCCACACTGTGAAACGACACAGGAAAGTGAAACTACAGAATTACAAACCTGTACACCCAGCAGCTACACTTCTGTCCTACTCGTAATCTGCCTGCCCCATGCCCTCAAACATGCKTTCTTTGCCACAGGGTAGGGAACTTCCACAGCACCTTAAATCCTTCCTCTCCCCTTCCCTCACACCCACATTTGCYAAAGAATTGCAGCAGTTCTGTGCCCTGGCCTGGAGTGAAAGCAGCGAAGAGCTTTCATCTGAAAGTTGGGGGAAAAGCAGCCASAAAGACAAGTGTAACACACTGCAGCATGTGGTTTACTTAATGTAGCTTAGTGTTAATTATTTATGATAATTCATGATTTTCCCAAGTATATTGCCTATTGATACTTGTCATTGTAACAACAGTTAATAAACAATTCCCAGGTCTGCAGGCAACCAGACCTACTGCATTATAATGAAAAATGCCTACAATTTGCTTTAAAATATTGTTGTTATTATTATTAGCCTACCCTTTCCTGCATTAATTCTTCATGGATTTCTGCATCTCACTGCTTCCCTTCCTTCCCGCTCTCCTTCCTGCCTTTGCTCTCCCATTAAGCCCAAAMCAGTGACATGTGTTCTCATTCACTAACTGTACATGAGTGCTACTGTACTATTGCRATGTGTTATAAATAGCACGGATTGAGGAGTGCAGTTAATTCTGAAAAATTATCTTTACAGATGGCCTTTGAAATTCTAACTATATCTTTTCTGTTTTTCACAGCATGCTCTGGATTCTGATGCTCTTAATTTGGTGCAGTTTATTAATTACAAAAGCGCGTAGAGGCTAAGCAGTAAGCAGAGGATTTGAACAATGAGGTGGATAATTAAAATGGATTAATGAGGTGGATAAAATAAAGGGATTGAGGCCAAATGGAGCACAAATTTTCTAAACATTATTGGCCCCAAAACCCTATCATCCGGCCACGTTCCTTTTTCCAGYGAGATGTCTGTTTTTTATCCAGAAGTGTCAGTCATCTTTTATGCCAGGTTTATTAATAYAGTCCCAGGAGAATTGAGCATCATCTAGTGTCTTCTCCTGTGGTCTAARTGCCCTCTCTAGCCGGTCCAGGTTCCCCAGCTGGTTTGCTTTCGACTCATTGCTGTGCCTGTTTGCACTRCTATGCTAAAAACTGCGCCAAAAGCAGGTCACAGATGATACTAATGCTGTGTCTCCGCAAGCCAGTGAAAYGGTTCTCAAGTAAACAGGGAGAAACATGGGGGAAGAGAGGGGCTTGGTTTGGATTCTGAAGCAGTAAATCATGTCTAATCCACCCGTAATGCTCCATCCCTTATGTGGAAGGACTCCTCTACAGGAAAGTTTGGGGCTCAAAATATCCTAAAAAGACTGGTGGAATAGTTTCTGTCAATGTGTGCGTTCTATTTCCTCCTCCTTCCTTCCAAGCCTYAGTGATTGCACCTCAAATTTATCCAGGAGAGCTGTGCAGGCTCTTCTGGGGTGGAGGTGCGACCCAACAGTGTGCCAGCCGCGGGAACAGCATGCGTTTATCGCTGGAATTGCTGAGGTGTATCAGATACACATCCCCAGAATTAGGTACACATGCCCTCTCTCCGGAGCCTCGGCGGCCGCGCCGTTCCAGAACGTTCCGCGTTACGCTGGGGGGCGGCAGGAGGCTCCAACAGCCGGACAAAGGCGAGTTGCCGCGTGGCTTKTCCCCCTGCCTCGCCCTTGCCGCAGCAGCACCGCTTGGCCCCGCTGCGGATCGAACTGCGGCGTCAACTGGCTCGTACCTAAGCAATGATGGGGATCGTTATTTTTTTATTTTGCCTTTTTTTGTGTAAGTCCGGGTGRAGTCACGTTACGTGGCACGGGCCGCCTCAGGCGGGCGCGCGGCGCGGGCCGTGCCTGCCCCCTGGCGGCGCCTGCGCGTCCCGCCGTGCGCCGCCGAGCCGCGGGGATAGGAAATGCTGCTGGTTCTTCCTTCTGCCCGCCCTGCTCTTCTGGCACATTGACCTCCGCCTTGAAGGGACACTTCCCTGCCGCTCTCCGGCCCGCCGTGAGCGCTCGCTGCCGCTGTGCCGTGCCCGGCCTGACCAGCCTGCTCAGAGTTGGTGACACGCGGTGACAGCTGCCATGGAAGCGCTCGCAGCTGAGCCGTCACCCTGACACAGCTGCGGGCACAGCAGCAGCTCTCACCAGACCATGTCCCTGCACAGCTGGACGCACATCTGCAGCCGGTGAGGTTTCCTGAGAGTTTTGCCCTCCTCTATAAACTTCCAGCCCTCTGCAGTTGTCTCTGTCCTCTTCAACCTCTCCTTTTGTGGTTGTTTTTTTTTTCCCCCTCCCCTCTGGAACCTTCGTTCGCTGCTGCCCCAGTGGTTGTTAGCACAGGCCCTGCTCGCTCACGGGGCAGTGGGTGTCGGCAGGTGGTGGATTAAAGCTTTCATTAATTTCTGTGTATCTTATTGTCTTTTCCTTAAGTATTATCTCAGCCCCTGTATATTCCACTCCGAAAATCCATGAAAGCACGGGGATTCAGGACTCATGATAAACGTGACCGCTGGTTATAATCCCCAGTTAAAGAGCGTTCAATAAAGTTGCAATCGTAGTGTGCTATCAAACCCAGTGACGAAGGATTTGCTGTGTTGGCTTTTCAGTATTCAAGGGCTTTTCTCAGTGAGATGTAACATTTCCGGCTGTTCCGGACGGTATCCGTTCCGTTTCACACTGTTCCATACGCAGGCCCGGCGCTGCCTGCGGGCGGTGCGGCCCTGCCGCGCCGGGGCTGTGGGGGGGACCCATCGGCGGCTCGGCCATCGGCTTCGCGCCCTCCGCTCGCGGGCTCGCTGGGATCGGCGCTCGCTTGGCCGCCGCCAGGGCTGGGCGAGGGGAGAGGCAAGATGGCGGACAAGGCGCCCGGCGGCTCGCAGAAACCCGCCGGGAAGGTGAGGCCGCTGCGCGCTGGGGCACGGCCTGCGCCCTCTCCGTTCGGCTGGGCAGGCACGGCCCGTGGCC
>CADDXX010000526.1:252342-302669 GCA_902810485.1 Alauda arvensis
TGCCGCGGCGGCGGGGGCCCTGTAGCGGCAGGGCGCCGAGGCGCGGGCGGCGCGGCCTGCTCTGCTCCTGCTCGGAGCCCGGGGTGACCGCGGGCCCCGGGACGGGGTGGGAGGCGGGAAGGSAGCTCGGGGTCCCGGGCCTCTTGGGGGGCACCCCCGCTCCCCGACASCTCCCCGGGCACGTGTCTGTCCCAGGGCGTCCCCGTGCTCCGGCGGAGGAAGACGCGGGGCCCGGCGGAGGCGCTGTGCCGGCCCGCGCGTCCCCGGGTCGGGCTGCGGGCTGGTCCGGAATGCCCGAGCCCTGGCCGTGCCCACCGACCGGCTTCATTTCACTGCCCTCCCCCCGTGGGCTGAAGCCCGTGGAGGGCTGGTTTCCAACTCGCCAGTGTGAAGGAAAACGACGAATTGAAATGGAGTGGGTTCTTTTGAAGTGCGATGAAATGAGAAGTTTCGTAGGATTGCCCTGGCATTCCCCGCGCTTTTCACTGTAGCCGCGCTACTTCCTGTAGTTCCTGCGGCGTGGATTTGCAGCCCGGGAGCACAGGTAGTGTTGCAGTTCTGGAAAACGTGGCCCAGAGCTGTGCTCCGAAACCAGCGGGCGCTCGTGGCTCCTGCTGGGAGGGTAAAGCGTAAGATATTTTGGGGGATGCACCGGCGGCTGTTGGTTTGAGGATTATTCCCTTTCATTCACTTTCGTTTCAGGTTTTAGGTCAGAACTATATAAATTCTCCAAGTTTTGGTGTGTGAATGTGTAAATCATTCAAAGAGGAAGGCTTGTTATGGCTCAGGATTCCAGTGCTATTAAGGAATAATTTTTRCCCATCTTTTTATTAAGCAAAACCGGGATTTTTTTTCCCTTTATTTTGCTGGGAGGAAACTGTAATAATTAATGCAGTTGGTAATGAAATGTAGTTATTTAAAGTCTTTGCATGTTTGCTCAGTTGTTATTAGAGTAGGAGAGTTTTATTTTTGTTTCCCTTTTATGATCTGTTCCAAATATTGCCAAGAAACGTTTTTTTATCTTGCTTTTGGCTTGGAATGGCAAATAAGAGCTGAATAGTAAAATAGGTCTTAATTTGTGGGCRGTGGCTTTCAGGGAATAGGACATTTTGGGATTTCAAGTATAATTAGAAATAGAATAATTAATTATTGATTAATGCAGYKGAGATTCAACCAACSCAGGTGTGATTYCTTTCTTTTTGCAGTTACAGTATAGACTGTTTTTGTTTGTCATTTACTGTTTCTSTATTGACGATACCCTTTTTTCAATATCCAGTAATAATTAATTGATAGGAAATGTTTTCTGTCTGGATGGCAGTTCTGCAGAGGTATGTTCAGACAGGTAACTTCCATCCCATGGAAGTCAGTTTGACACCAGGGAAATATTCACAAGGTCAGATGTGTGTTCAGCTGTCAGGGGCTGCTGAGGGGGTCCTGTACCTCCCCTGCCACCTTTGTGCATTTCCCCCTCACCCCTCAGTTTCCCATTCCTCCAGACATCCATGACGTGTTCCACTTGTATTTTTCCCATGCTTTACATTCTAGATCTTGCTTGTTTTTTCTTGTCAGCATTATTTTATGTGCCAGAAAAAATAGGAATAGTACATAGTTGGATCCATGAGAATGTTTCTGCTGAAAAGTGGAATAAAATAAGACATGCCTWTATCTTGGGATTTCTTTCCCAAAAAGTAAATCTTGGCAAACCTTCAGTACCTTTGTTCTGTTATTCCATCAATGCTTGTGATGTGTTTATACATTGAGATACTTTTCAGATGTCTGCACAAATAAATGGTACTGAAATTAGTAATATTCTTTTTGTTTTAATTAGYGTATTCACACAAGGATTAAAATGTGTATTTTTAGTTGAGTCTATATGAAAATGCTTATGGTTTAACAATTAAGCAAATAACCATTGTGCTCAGTTTCTTGAAGTAATTATTTATCAAACATTTATGTAATTAAAATGGAAGTAGTAGGCTTCTTTTGGTGCATTGTATTTGCAAGTGATAYTTGTTTTGCAAATACAAATGTTTTTATATCTCACAGACTCCATAGCATACGGTTCAGTGGCAGTTCTAAGGTGTGCCTTTGCTGGCTTCTGGATACCTGCTGGGAAAACACAGTGACCTTTTATTTTCTGTGCTCTGTGAGGAACTGTGACCCAGTGCCTGAAATAAAGTAACTTCTCCCCTTCAGAATGGTTGGTGTTTGTTCTTCAGTCTTAAGAGTCCAAGTACTGAATTTGACCCAGTTCTTTTGATAATATATTTTATACATATTTATAGTGCAAAATCTCATCTTTTCAGCCAGKCATTATCTGTTTGACTCACTGCTTGATTAGCATTGCTGGAGGTGGTGCAGGTTCAGGGAGCCCCCAGTGCCATCTCTGGGGTTGGCAGCTGCTTTGTGTGATACTGGCAGTTGCTAAATAACTCGTGAGTGTCTCCCATGTGAAATGTGTTGCAAAAGCACTAACTATTCCTTTGGCACTCTGAGATTGGAATAACAAGATTCATGCTTGAGATTTGGAGAAATRCAAGCAGGAAAGAAGGATAATTGAAGAGGAGAAAGTAGGGATTGCCAAAGACTACACAGGRCATTGGTGTAGGATTCTGAAATGACAGATACAGATGTTCAGTTATTATCTTCATGTAATGAAATTTTATCTGYTCAGTGACTCTTCCATTTTGTTATTGTGTCCTTTGAGCACAGKGACTGTCTGGCATGGTTGCTGCTCTTACATAGACTGCTGTTTAAATTKGGTACCCTATGCAGAAGAAATGCTTCACTTGGAGCAAGCTGTACTTTTCCCTTTTTCATCCCAAAAGCTGTACCTGTTATCTGAGTGTAAGGTTCTAGTGGAACACCATTCTGTACAAATACTTCCAGAGAAAGCCACTGGCCGTTTACTTCGGTGTCTGCAAGTTATGACTACTCAGATAGGGACTAATACTAATCTGCATTATTCCAGTGACTGTAAAGACTGAATACATTACCCATAACATAATTTTGCAGGTGTTTTCAAGCCCTTACTTTCTAGAGAGAAAGGAGTAATAAAAAGGATAAGGCAAGCTGGAAACCTCCTTTTGCTGGGTTTTGACATCTTAATTTATGATGAGGTTTCATTTGTTTTTCCTTGCTGTCAGTGCTGACACAAACCAGTCCCAGCCTTAACTACTTCTTCCCCACCAAACATTGTCCTCTTTGTTGATTTGGGGTAATTTAGGCAGCAGGATGGGTTGGGARATGGTTTGGCTGAACCTCCCCACCTCTCTCTTTCCTGGGTGATCAGCTCGGCCAGGAACAGTGCTGTAGYTTAGTGTGGCCACTATGGAGGCAGGATCAATGGAAGGTGTTGAAACAGGGCAGGAGTGCCTTTCATCAGAGTTTCTTTAAAACCTTTTGCCCTGGAGCTATTGGTTCTTTCAAGGACAGGTCTTTCATTTATGTTTTAACTTGTAGCCATTACAGTTGTAAAAATACCATTCAGAATTTGGAAGACTACAGATTGTCTCCTGGATTCTATTGGCAGCTTTTGTGCTTTTGTTGCTCTTTGTTGTCTCACTAAATGACATCAGTATTAATTAAAAAAAATACTTATTGTATACAGCATATTTTAAATKATTGTGAAATAACACAATCATGCCAGTTTTACCAGGAGATTTTTAAGTCTGGAGAAACTGAAGAGTTGGATTTGTGGCCATGTGAACTGTGGGCAGGAATGAAGATTTTGAAGAGCTGTTCTCTTCTCTGTTTTCCTTGGAAGCTTCCATGAAGCTGRAAGAAAATATAAAGATGAGAATCTCAGAGATGACTCTTGCTTTGGCATTTTCATGGAAGTTTGCCATAAATTTGTATGGTCCTTTAAAGTTTTTGGTTTTTCTCTTGGAGGTTGAGTGAAGTTGGCTGGACTCAGTAGTGAAGCTTTGGGTGACCTGACCTCCAGRACTGGAGTTAGACAAGGCTGTGTTTCACTGCAGGAGCAGTGCAGGCTGCTGAAATGGCACTTCAGCTCTGCTGGCACGTGCTTTGAGAAATGTGCAGCGTGAAAGTGATGGGAAAAGTGATCCAGCTGTAAATTAGTCTGGTTGAGGACAAAAAATAAAAACCGATAGTTTTCATACAGAGATGCACTGAATTGGGGGTAAGGAGGTGTTTGTCAGTTGTCTGTGCTTGCAGTGACTGAAAGTTGGATTCACTGTGTTTTTTCTGTCGGCGTTTTGAGCATGAGGGAGCTGTCCTCACATCTCATCACGTGTAGGGCAGAGCTCTGTGTCTTTCTTTCAGCAGTTCAGTTGAGCTACTTGACATGATGAGAACAGAAAAAATAATCCTGCTCCAGATTTCAGCACAGGTGGGCAACATCTCCTAAAATGTTTCCCTCTGTTRGAGAGACATGGATTCGGCTGAGTCAGTGCAGCTGGTCTGGCTCTTAAGGAAACAAAATGGCCYCTTTTGTCAAGGCACTGCAGATGGATGCAAAGTGCAGTGTTGTGAGAATTTGTGATTTTTTAAATAGCTGCTATTTAGAATCTGGCAGATAGCAATGTGTCATTTTGTCAGGAACCTTTTCATCTTGTGCCTTGTCAGAACAATTGCTTAGTTGGTCAGGAGCARTATCAAAGGTAGAACTAAATTTATACATAGGAAAGAGAAGACCTTRGAAATAAGAATTGTTGAAGGAAGAAGATAATGTGGTTCTCCAAAGCTGCTAGTTATGGTGGGATACAGTTGGTCTGAAAGCTGAAACTGCTTCTGGCAGTTTTCTGAGTGCACCTTAATAGAAATTCTGCTGCTCAGCTRAAGTTCAGTGGCTCCATAGTGCCATGGTCCCTGTTGGTGGGCTGGGGASTGCCACTGTACTCCCACAGAATCTCTGTGTGCTACCACACACTGCAGCTTTTCTGAGCAATATCCAGTATCACCTGCTGGAGAAGCAGATTTAGTTATGCTCTTCCTCAGGATAATCTGTCCAATATTTTACTGAGCATTCCCACTGTTACTCTGTGTAATGCCTTGTTTTTGTTCTCCCTGTAAGCAGCTTCAGCACCACCCCTGTTGGGAGRTGTCACCATCTAAAACTTCTATAARTGAAACAGATGTGGGGAATCAGGAAGTTGCCATTCCCTTCAGCTGCTGCCAGACAAGCTCCTTTCCTGGAGTAGGGCTCCATCTGTGTCAGTGCACTGAGGCAGACAGCTCTGTTCCACTCCCACCTTGGAGACTGATTGTTTTAACTGGAGGTCTCAAATTGCTGTTTGGAAGGCTGGAATTGTAGCTGCTGTGTTTGTTGCTGCAGGGTGGCAGCTGGCAGCAGGAGGAATGCTGTTTCCATGCTCTGGAATTCCTTGCACAGTGTACATCTTTATCTGTGTGATGTTGGGCTACACATTCATAAACTCTTGGRGAGAGGACAGCTTTCCTTAGGCTGTGTTTGTGCAGGATGTAGACCTGTGCATAACAGATTATTGATCTGAGTGCYACAGGCAGCCATGGATCACAAAACAATCCAGCACCAAGTTACACAGGAGAAGTTTGCAGGAAGTGGCATTAGTAAAAGATGCTTGAGATATTTGCTTCCATGTGTATTCTAATGAACTTCTACTGCTGCATGTGAACTCAACTTGTTATTAGCTTCTGTGCAAAGATGTGCTTATGAGTCATGTACAGTGCTGCAAGGAAGGGGATTTGAGAGCTCTTTGAGAGTAAGACATGATTTTTTTTCTTTTTTCCCTGCCCCATTTCTCTTCCTTAAAAAGCCTCCAAACATATTCCTAGAAGCCTTTTGCTTCTCCTTTGGAAGGGCTATATCTTTGTGTTGCTCTTTACCTTTGTGCACTTAATTCTGATTGCTGAAGTGCTTTCTGTTGAAGACCATGTTTTCCTAAATTGATTTTACTGTATAACATAGGAATATACTTGTTGAAAGGGGAATATCCCTGTCTCARCTGATGAAAAAGCAGGATGCACAATAAAAACAAGGCCTAGTAAATTATCTTCTAGAGTGGCATTTGATGCTTGTTGGTTTTGGAAGACTGGAAATGAGCATCATATTTTACTATTTCTGGTATAAACGATAAGCTCCTGGTAATAAGGAGAAATGCTAATGGTCTGTAACTAACGTACAGATTTCAGCTAATGGAAATGTGTTGTTTTGACTTAAATTTCAATTAAGATATGAATTGTGTATCAGGCAATAGTATCTTATTAGTAGATGTTATGTCAGGTTTTCTGGAATTCAGGCATTATGTAATTTAAAAGCCTGTTCTCCATCACTTCAGCTTATTTAAAATMTGATGTTGTATATATGCTGGTTTAGGTGTTAAAATTCAGTTAAGGTTTAAAGTAATAATGTCAATTAGTACCTAGYCACAAATTGAGGTTTTTAAGGGGGCCAGTTCCATCTATGCACAAAATAGTAAAAGCAGTTTTAGAAATTATTTTATAGAAAGCCAAATGTAATCAAGCACTTTATGTAATCTTTAACAGCCTTTAATGACAACTCTTAAAGATGCAGTGTAACTAACTTACTTTTTTTYCCCCAGTGGTGCCATTAGTGATGTATTTATAAAATCCAGCAGTGGAAATTCAGATTGTTTAATGGTCTGTCTTCAGATCCGTCCCTTATTCGCCTTATATTGACATTGTTTCTGAGGTGACCTAGGTAAATTTATCTTTGCTCTTTTGTCTTTGGATGTTGAAATGGAAGTGAAAATGACATTCCAAGAACTGGGAAAACCACCCCAGAGRTAGTGTGTCTGTTTCTTGCTGTGTGCCTCACCTCCTGGTCATTCTCTCCTCAGGTCAGAGGGCCAGATGCAGTACATACCACTGGATCTGCTGATTCACATGTAAGTCCAAAACACTTCAACAAACAAAAAACAAAAAAAAAATTTCCAGCCAAATCCACAAACTCAAAATAGGCCTGTTTTTGAAGAAAACTCCTTGCTACAGGCAGAGTCTGGTGCATTGGGTATGTAACCTGTAGGTGTTTGCAAATGAACCATTGATTTCATGTTTAAAAATACTCCTTGAAACTTTGAAAACAAGCAGCAGTGTAGGAGCTGTGCTGCAGGGTACTGCATCCATAATGGGTACTGGGACAGAAAAGAGCTGCAAGGACTCTGCATGTGTTTGTCTCTTACACTGAGCAATGCTTGAGAACATGAGGTGATYAGTCCCAGGAGCCTTGGGATGCTGATGAGCCTTTTCACATACAGTTGGCTTCCCAAAGCTGAGACAGTGTGGCCCTAATTCCAGCCTTTCTTTTTCTTTCTAATAGAATATGGTAAAGGTAAGAGGAATAACCTGGTCCTGCTGGCCACCCCACCCCTTATCCTCTCAGTGAGGAGACCTTTGCCTGGCTGTGTGCTTGGTATGTTACATGAAGACCTATCTGTTCCTGAGCCAAAATGAAAACAGGCAGCAAGAGCCAAACTAGGAGTTAATACCAGACAGCTCATTCTGTGGTTTGGATTTTCTTCAAGATTTCAATTTGATTTTGTACATGCAAAAGTCAAGTACCAGCTGTTAAATTGCTTGTAAGACAGCATTATTGGAGTTGTGATAGCAGAAATGTTTCATAAAGAAGTAGCTTGTTGTATTGATTTCTTTTACTTGCTACAGTTTGGACAATTACTCTTTAATCTCTTCTGAGTATTTTGTACTGATGGAACTGGAACTTGAGTGCTTTGTGCCACCTTGCAATCAATGTAGTGTTCTGTTTAAAGAGAAGTTAGCTTTCATACAGAGATCTGATTACACAGCTACAAGTTCTCTTTGCTTCTGTCATTTGCTTTACCCTTTTCAGAGTATTTTGCATTTTTTGAAGGAGGAAGACCTTTAAGGTTTGTATAGTTCTATTGTTAGGAAGTCTGTGAAGCTGCATATGGTTAATGATAATGTTACAATTGCCCACTGGAATCTAACTAGCAGGCATAAATTAGTTAAATCTTCGTAACTTTTTATTGCTCCTGCCACTTGGAAGGTGTTTTTTTCTTTGAGACCTTTCTAAGCTGAGTGCCAGAACTCTTTATCTTGCAGCTGCTTCCCTTATGTCACTGGAACAAATATTCATGTGGCTGATCTGCAGGTATCCTGTGACATGACTGTGAGAGATTATTTGCTGATGACAGGATAAGCCTTGGTAGGAGTGTGGTATTTGTTCTCCTGCATTGCCTAGCTATGTGCTCATGTTTGCCAAGGTTGTATATTGTTCATCATACTGACAYAGAAGCTGTTTTTCAGACAACTGGAAGACTGGATTTTATTAAATTTAAAATCACACAGATGAATTAAAAGCTCYTGATAAACCTGTCACAGCAGCTCACATTGACAAACATGGTGTCACAAACCAGATAACTTCACTGCATACATTTGTCACTGATAGCTTTGCTTTCAGTCATGAACAGGGAACACTTTCAAAGAAATATGAGCTACYTGGTCCTGTGCTTGGCACAGATCTAAGAGGTGTTTGTGATGCTAARCAAGGATTATGAATTGAAGATATTTCAAACAGTTTGTTTTTCATTGTGCTTTTTAAGTTAAAAATTTTTTGAATAGGAAGCTGATACTAGAAATAAATTCTTTACAAAGAAAATTATTCCTAGAGGAAACCCTTTCCAGTTGGTATCAGAATTATTTTTACAACACAGCATTTAAGTTGTTCACTTTATTTGTCTTCATGCTTTATTGAGCTGATGTTTTTTAAGAACTGTCATTGCAAACCCCATAGTTTTAAGCTTCACTATATGCTCTGTGTAAGAGCATCACAAATATTTTGAAGACAAGGCTCATAGCTTATGGTTTTTTCTTCTGGGGCTTAGATGTGCTGATTCTTCATGAGTTACTGTGTTAAGGCAGGGGTTTTCAGAGAAGTATCTTTTCTCTCATTTAACTTCCCAGTGCCCCTGTCTTTGTAACATGCTCTCCATTCTGTTTTCTTTCATCTCTCCATGCTTTACTGCCCATTAACTACCAGAATAGAGCCCTAAGAATTCTAGTTCCATACTCCAGAAATCATTGCTGTGTGGAGTGCTTGCTTCAAGCACTTCCTTCAAGGGTTTTGGAAGGAAATTAGAGACAATCTAGGAGCTGAATTTGAGGCTTTTTATTTCATTTAATGAATAGCTGAAAACCTCTGGAATGCATTTTGTTGTTCCGGCAAAGCTGTTAATTTCTACCTTGAAGTACAGCTGAAAATTAGCATCCATTTGATTGTTCCATTACCTTGCACAAACATTATTCTGGCCAAAATAGTCAGAAAAGCTTTTTCAGGGGGTGAGGGAGGGAAGAGGGAAGAACTGTAGTGCAAAGCATGTATTTCTGCAGGTTTAGAAACTGCAGCACTGCGCAATGATAAATGTCCAGGCTCTTACAGCAAGTGTCCTTCAGATTTCATCTGTGTTTGAGTGGTGTATTAAAAGCTTTCTCATTAAACCAAGGATGATTTGTTTAAAAAAAGCCGCACAGATTTAATTTATTTTTTTTTAGTTGTGTTAGATAATGACAACTTCAGAGATAAATACAAGTTTTTGTTTTATTTGAGTTACTGGTCTAGACCAAGGTCGAAAGTAACATTATTTTAATTGTTTTGTAAACAATTTGGTTTCTGTTTTCTTGCTCCCTTTGCAGCCTCTAATGGAAAGTAAACTTAAAGCATTCAGTATTGGCAAAATGAGTGCTGCCAAACGGACTCTGAGCAAGAAGGAGCAAGAAGAATTAAAAAAGAAGGTAATGGTATACAATGAAAATTTTACTTCATATGCAGAGCTCAAATAAGTTTGCTTTTAGATTGCCACCAGCTTTTACACCAAATATTCTAATTTTGATAATTGTAGCTCTCTAAGAGCACAAGTGAATTGTATTTTACATGTATAATGTATTTTTGGCATCCATGGCATTACGATGCAGAGAGGCTGACTCTTTCCTTCTCTGTGAGAAGTCAAGTTCTCTGGCTTCCTGAAACAGGGAGTTACAATAATCCATTGATGTGTTGCTCAGAATGGAGACAGCCATCACCTTAGGTAATTTTCTGTTCTGCCTTTGCTCTCTGTCRCTGGATTTCATTACAAAGAGTACCTGTCATTTTTGAAATTCTTTCAGTAGAGCTTATTAGTTCTGCGAAACATTTTTTTTTTTTTGTCTAATGACTGTATTGGAAACTAATACAAACCGTAATGTTTGATACTGCATTTTAGATTACTCAGGAGTGTCCAGATTTTAGGAAATAATATATCTGGTAGTTAATGTAGAAGTTCAGAAAATTTTGGGGTTTGAACTCATATAGCTCATGCTATATGCCAGTGGCTTATCTCCTGCTGGGCTGTTGGAARTACTGGCCTGAAGCTCCTGATAGTGCTGAATTTAGTGTGTCAACTCAATCCATTGAGTTAACTTATTCTCTGGGAGATGCAGAAAGGTGGTCCTGTGTTTGTTGGTCTCCTTCAGCCATGTGGGTTGGTGGTAAAGGCTGAGGTGGAATGGGCACTGTTGCCTTATGCTGAAGCCAACAAAGCTCAGAAGCCACTGATTTGGCCTTTTCTGTTTGGCATCTTCTGAATGTTAAATTGCCATGTGAACTCCTGGAAAGGAGCATACTGGAGCACACAGCCTCACTGGCTTTGTGTGTTACATGCTGTGTTCTGCCCACATTTCTCAGAAATCTGAATTTTCTAAAATTGAAACTCCTTTGATGCAGTTTGTAGCTTGAACTCTAGAAAATAAAAAGGAATGTCACATAGCTAATTTAAGAGTAACTGTCTAGTGGAGGTTGTTCTGTGATGATAGTAAATAGATTAACATTTGCTATGTAGGAGGATGAGAAGGCTGCTGCAGAAATTTATGAAGAATTCCTTGCTGCCTTTGAAGGAGGTGATGGTAATAAAGTGAAAACATTTGTAAGAGGAGGAATCGTTAATGCATCTAAAGGTATAACTAATCTTTTTTTGGAGGTGGTGGGTCTTTTGGCTTTGAGTAAAGATGGAGATTGGCTTTGAGTTACGTTTTAAAATTAATCTGTTACGTTAGAAGCAGAAAAGAAAACTTGATGCTGAAATCTACTTTATGCTTTGACTGAGGTAGGCAGTGGTGTGAGTTGTGTTTTAACCATAAGAAGAAAAAATGCTTTGGTTTAGACTACCTAATCTATGTTCTTTTTCTTCATATTAAACAACGTTATTTARTATTCATATTATCAGCTTTTAAAAATGAAATAATACATTGAACTGAATGACCAAGACTAAAGAAGAGCATTCTTTCTAATGAACAGTGTTGTGCAGCATTAGTTAATAAAATTTGCTTTCAACTTGCCTTTAATTGCAGAGGAGCATGAAACAGATGAGAAACGGGGTAAAATCTATAAACCTTCGTCACGATTCTCAGATCAAAAAAACCAACCAAGTCAGCCATCCAATGAGAAACCTCCATCCCTCCTGATGATAGAAACCAAAAAGCCTGTAAGTGTCTCACTTGAATCTTAGCTCCACCCYGATGTATTTAGAAGTGCATAGAAAAGGGCCATGTGATCTTGCAGGGCAGTTTTATCTGCAGTGTCACAMACTGAGAGAAGGTGCACATTTGGAGCTGCTTGAAGCCATGGCAGATATGAAGGTGATGAGATGCAAGGGCCCAGGAGCCCCGTGTGTGGCACAGCACACCTAGTGCTGCACTGCCCTTTTACTGTKCTGCTGCTCGTGTRGACACACTTCTCATGGATGTGGATTTGGTGACTGCTGCCAAGTAACAGCTTCTTCAGTCCTGAGAAGTTCTGGTTTTAGGAACAGTTCTTCTCAGTTCCTATTGCTACCATCTGTTTTTGCTTTTGTTTTTAAACTTAAAACCAAAAAATAAATTGACCTTTGTGTTGATCCAAGTTTTTCTTGGTAGGGTTCTTTGAGTTTGGTTGTTTGTTTTGTTTTGGGTTTTTTGGGGGGGTGGAGTTTCAGAAGTCCCTTTAGAAGTCCATCTTTGAGTTCAGAACTTGCACATTTCTGAAGCTGAACACGTTGCTTTATTTAATTTGTCTTCTGCATGGTTTGATGGATTTTTTTTTGTTTTGTTTTGGGTTTTTGGGTTTTTTTTCAACCAAAGTTCATAATAAAAAATACTGAAAATGTTAGAAACATGAACAAGCAGTCTTCAAGCCAAGTGATAATTGCATATGATTACTGTTACTACTGTGTATGTGTAATGAATGTCTTGGATGTCTTAAAAGTCTTTTAACAGAGCTTACTACAATTTTAAAGCTTAAGTGGAACATGTATGATGCTGGGTGGGAAATGAAAGTAATGTGACAATTGTGGGCAGTTCCATGATAACCTCCCTCCAGCTTTAAACCAATGCCAGTGTTAGACCAGTGGGGCACYACTGGATGGCAGTTGTGATTTTCATTGTATGTAAAGCTCTACAGATACAGAAATGAATTGCAACATTTTTTTATTTTTCTGAGCTCTGTTCTGTCATATGCAAGTGTTTGTACTGTAAGACTATTACTGCTTTTCAAAATTTTCATAAATACTTGTCAAGTAATGCAATCAGTTTACTCACTTGCCCTGTCCAATGGTGATTGAAGATAATGAGGTAAAAATGATTTTATTTATTTGGCAGACCCTCCCCAAAAACAAAAACAAACAAACAACTTTGCCTGGGGTGAGTAGGAAGTCCAGTTTTTCCAAAGCTGTAGTGTGTAACACAAATATTTTGTATGTCTGCCTATTGGAAACGTTTTCATTTAAATTTGATTATATAAAAACAGTGTTGTTGAAGATCATATTTCACATGAGTTAGTTAAGGAACATATATTACTGTTGGAAAAAATAAGTAGTATTGCAGTATCCATACTCTTTGTCGTTCAAGAGTGTTTTTCATGAGGATCTTGAACTATTTAAAGTAACTGTTTTTTCAAACTGCATTTACATCCAAAAGGAAGCAAGAGAAGGAAATTCTTTTCAAGTAGAATGTTTCTGGATCAAATAATTGAATATATATATGTAAAATAATTTACATATATATGTACATGCATCTGTCAAATTCATTAGAAGCATGATGGTTTACTAGGGGTGTAGTCAGCATCCTAGTTTAGTTTCCAAATGGAACAAAGTGACAAAAAGCTTCACAGTTATTTTAAATGTGTATGTAGTAGAGAGAGTGTTTGATCACATGTGCTCCATTGTGAGAATGAGAAGTAATCAAGTTTATTTTCAACCGTCCTTAATTTTTTATTTTCTAGCTTTGTGTTTGATAGCTCTCAGTTTTGAATGTTTTGAGTCTGTTTGGTTGTTGTTTTGGGTTTTTTTTTCATTGTTTTTTTCCTCCTGTAGTTCCTTGGTTTGAAAGCTGTGGGTAAAATATGCATGGAAATTATCTAAAGTTTTGTTACATTATTTTTAATTCTGTTCGTTTTGTCTTCTGAAATGTTGTTTTCTATATCTTTAATTTTAGCCTTTGAAGAAAGGAGAGAAGGAAAAGAAAAAGAGTAATTTGGAACTTTTTAAAGAAGAATTAAAGCAGTAAGTTTGCTAGATTTTACTGTTAACAAACAAAAGTCAAAGTTTTTGCCTTGTTTTGCAGACAGCATTTAAGATCATTCTTGCTAAGTTGTTTCCCAAAGAAGGTTTTTTTAAGTGTTGCAATTCAAGTCTAGAGACTTCAACTTACATAGTGTTAAAAGCAAGCTGGATAATGCTTGAAAAAGCAGATTGTTTCACTTCCAAATGTATTGTAACAAAGAGCAGTACCTRTATTGGGTGCAGCTGGGGGCCATGTATTTATCCTGATGCTAGAGATGGAACACAAATAAATCTCAATGCTTTAGAAAGCAGCAGGTCCAGCATTCTAAATCCACACGTGGCTTTAGGGAGGAGTGCCTGAGCCTCACTGCTAATTGTTCCTTAGTTGGTGTCAGTGGGATGAGCTGAGCCTTGTGTTCCTGGGATTCAGTATCTTCATATACATACTGAGTATCTTCATGTCAGGATTTAAGGCCAGACTGCAGGGAACCAAATAGTTACTTGTGAGTACTGTCCTCAGAGTTAAAAACTGAGATGAAATCCAGTTTATTCTGGAAATAGTMATGTGGGTGTGCCTGTGAGTAAGGCTTAGAAAAGCTAGAAGGAAAAATAGACACTGAGGGGTTGTGTGCAACTTGAAAAGTCACCTGAGTGGTGTGCAGATCTCTGGCACTTGGATGTGGAGTTGGAGTCATGTTTTCAGAGCACAGTTCTTCCAATTTTGTTTGAGAATGAAATACCCTGACAGTATGAATGAGGAAGCATGCAGCTGGAATAATTCTGGTAGATAACACTCATTTGATGAAACAGAAGTTCAGACACATTGGCAGTTTGGAAGTTCTAGTGAACTCACTGTTTCATATTAAAAATTCTCATAATTGCAAAGTTAAATCAAAATGAAGTAAAAACTTCAGAATGGTTTTAAGTTGTTGCTTACTTGAAACTTGCTTTGTAGAATCCAAGAGGAGCGTGATGAGAGGCACAAAACAAAAGGTAGATTGAGTCGTTTTGAACCACCCCAGTCTGATTCAGATGGGCAGCGGCGCTCAAGTAAGTAGATTGTATTTTTTATGTTAGGCTGGGCTACWAGATTTGTAGACTAAATTGTACATATTTTTCTTCTCTATATTCAGTGGATGCTCCTTCAAGAAGAAACAGATCATCTGGTGGTAATACTGATTCTTTTCTTACTCAATTTAATGTTGTCATTTAAATGCGCAGCAGAGATTATGACTTCTGTTTTTTGTTTGGTTTTTCCTGTGTTTTAGTACTGGATGATTATGCACCAGGGTCACATGATGTTGGAGATCCAAGCACAACAAATTTGTATCTGGGAAATATCAATCCTCAGGTAAGTTAGGAGCCACGGAGTGCAGTGTTGAAATGTTTGGGCCCAGATGAATTTTTTTGCAGTATTCATTGGGATAAATGCTCTGTACATAATGCTGAAAAGTTAAAGTTTAGACTAACAATCTCTAGCTCAATTAAAATTCTTTATCCATTAATATCCCTTGGCAAGGTGGATCGTAGCTTAAAAATTTGAGTGTGCTCAGTTACAAGTGCAGTTTTTTTAGATTCTTGTTTCTGCATTAAATTGCATTGGGGGGCTATCAATGGTGTTTTTCAAGAAACTAAAAAAATTAAAATTTTTATATTTGGACAATAATACAAACAACTGTCGCAGAAATACAGTGGCAAAATGTTAATTTTTACCTCTTTCTCATGTAGATGAATGAAGAGATGTTATGTCAAGAATTTGGCCGCTTTGGACCATTAGCGAGTGTTAAAATTATGTGGCCAAGAACTGATGAAGAAAGAGCAAGAGAAAGAAATTGTGGCTTTGTTGCCTTTATGAACAGGAGAGATGCTGAAAGAGCATTGAAGAATTTAAATGGTAAACAGATTTCTTCATTCAGGGCTGTAATTATCTTTGCAGACTGTTAAGCACATTTTCAGGTTGTTTTATCAGACAAGTGAGGTGTATTCTGTAACTCCAGTAGATACCAGACTGGCAGTGATTTTAGTTTCCACTTGACTGTTCTACTGGCAACTGAATGTTGTCAAACAATAGTAATTGTATGCTGTAGTGTCCTGAAGATAGACACTGGGGGAAGACTAATAAAATACATCGTGTAATAGGCCTTCATTTGCCTATGTTATAGTCTGATAGATGTAATAACAGTAATCAGCAATGTAAGCAAAAGGTAAACGGTGGCAGGCAAAGCTAAATATTGCACTTAACAAGGAGAAATCTCAAGTGATGAAGAACCARTTTATAGCATCATGGTAATGGAGGTTTTTTCCTTTCACTTCTTCAGGCAAGATGATTATGTCATTTGAGATGAAGCTGGGCTGGGGCAAAGCTGTACCTATCCCTCCACACCCCATCTACATTCCGCCCTCCATGATGGAGCACACGCTGCCTCCACCCCCCTCAGGACTGCCTTTCAATGCCCAGCCCAGGGAGAGGCTGAAGAACCCCAATGCTCCAATGCTACCACCACCGAAAAACAAGGAAGATTTTGAGAAGGTAACTTACAGCACCCTGGGCCGTATCTCGTTGTTAAGTACTACATCTGTGACAGTATTTCTATGGCCTCATAGATTTGCATTGTTCAGGCTGACTTTGGCAGCCCTTAGTCTGCAAATTCTCTGGCTCCCTGCTGTAGCCCAAGGGAACCTTCTTAATTTCTGAAGCTCTGTTTCATGTCTGTGTTAGAGTACAGTATATTGGCTCTTGGTTAAATTTAGTGCTGCTTAAAATCTGGCTATCATTTTCCCCCTCCAGGCTCCCTGGATTTTTTTCTCCTACGTCCCCCCCTTTTCTTGGCTGCCAAATTGCAGTATCTAAATTGTTTTCCTTATAGAAAATCCTACATTTTAATTTGGGTAGCATTATTTTTACCCTAGAAGAGTTGATGTATTTTGTGTAGAAGGTAATTAATCTGGACATTGAGTAAGTATTTTATGCTACTTATGGAGTCAGTTTTCAGACTTTTCTTTTTGTGGCATATTAGCTGATAAAAGGGTAAGTATCTTGAAATCACAAACCAACTTGATTTACATTTGTAAGAATTTATTGATTCTTTGAATGACACTAAATGTCAGGGCTGTTTCTTGTAAGACTTGGGAATAAAGTAATACCAATGTGATCCAAGTCAAATAGTTTAGAATCTTTTCATAAACTTAAGAACTCCTTTCTTAAATATTCAGCATAGTTCCTATTCAGTGCCTCAATGTACATTCTGACAGGAATGTTCTGATACTTTGCAATTAGTGAACCTTCATGGTTCACTGACACAACCATTTGAATTTTGTGTAATTGCTTAGTTATAACTTCACAGCAGTGATTGCCTGCAAAGTTTGTGATAGATGTGTAGTATTTTCATTGCATATGTATATTTTTGCTTGTTACTTGTTAACAATACTCACATATTCTATGTTTATTATCTGATGTGACTTCATATACAGACTCTGTCGCAAGCCATAGTCAAAGTGGTTATCCCAACAGAAAGGTACATGTTTTTCTTTATTATTACTGATCTAAATATAGAAAATTTCCCCTTCGGAATTTTAAAGAAAAATGGTCATGTTGCGGAAAAGGTAATGGCTTGACTGAGCAATGGTGATTTTTATGACACTTWAAAGAAATGTGTGTGGTTTACATTCTTAACTATTCTTGTCTTATCCATAAGTGAGGGTAGACTCAAGTAACTATCTTTTGCATTTAATGTGAGCACTGGAGATAGATGCAGGGTAGTTTTGTGAGTGAACACTAGGGTGAAATATTGTCTTACACATGCAGTGTAAGTGCTGATGTAAACCTCTGTGTAYTGGGATGCAGTTGTGGGTGTGGGGTGGTTTTTTTTGGGTTGTTTATTTTTTCCCCCTTGTTTTTTTGGGTTTTTTTGGTTTTTTGTTTGTTTGTTCTTTTTGTTTTTTACAGGTTATAACCAGTTCATTTTAAAATCACTTTTGATTTCTGCTATTTTTTTAATACAGCAGTTAATAATTTTTCTCCCTGGAAAAGATCCTTTTGTATTATTGCAAGGATATTTTTCCTCTTTGGTCCCCAGCACTGTCSTACCTTCCCACGAGCCTAGGTGTACTCTTGCTCAGTTAAGCTAAAGCCTTTTCCCAGACATAGGAACACAACACTGTTTTAAAAGTAAAGAAGCACAAAAGATTACCAAATTCTCTTTGACATTGGCCTTGGTGAGCAACACCAGCTGAACTGTCTGCGGCAGCGGGGGACCAGGAAAACATCATGGGATGGATTGGGAAAGTATACAGTTTTTGACCAGACATTGGTACGATCGGCTCCAATAAATGTGGTTTTATTATAACTGAAAAACCTTCTTTTTGTTGGCCAACTTAAACTAAATGACATTTTAAAATAATGCACTATTGGTTTTTTACTACACTGTCTTAATTGTCACAAAGTCCCTTTTTTCTTTTTTTTTTTTTTTTGGGGGGAGGGGGCAGAAGGAGATTTGTGAAGCTGGTTATAGTGCATTAAAAACTTGGCAGTACATTCTCCAATGTACTGTATTTTTTATGGAATTTTAGGACAGTACAATTTTTTTTAATTATTGGGGCGACCAGGAAGAGTCTTGATTTGAGAAACATATTGAGTAGTAGAACAAGTACTTGTAAAACTGTACAGTGTGCTCACAGAGTAGCTGTCAGAGAAAAATTTTTATTTTTCTATGTCCATTTTATTTACTGTAGCATTGTAAAAGCCTRTATGAACTCATGTTAAATGAATTGTATTTGAAAACACTTCTAATGACTCTTTTCCTGATGATTTTGGAAGTTGCCAATGACAGCTGCTARGCYCATTCATTACTCAGTGCATCTCAGCACACAAAAATTTTCACTGACTGCAGTGGGATATAATACATTTAATGATTCTCCTTTAATTAAAAAATTTCAATACAATTTTCACTTCTTGGTAAACAGCAAACCTTGAGTATGTTTAATCAATTGTTTCTTCTGAGAAATTCACTTCCAGGTAGCCACATTTCACGTACCAAAATGCCTGTAACAACCTCTTCCACATATGGGAGGAGCTGAATCTATTTTCATACATCAGAGGTCCTCATGAAGCAGATGTTCTTGTTCAAGTATAAGCTGCTCTTACACAACTTGATTTTACTTGATGAAAGAAAAATTAGAGGAAAACCAATGATGATTTGCAGGAAGCCAGAAATGATCACACTGTATTTGCCTTAAAATAAACAAGTAGCTCAGAGGATTGAAAGCTAATTGGATGGATTTCTTTCTTGCTGATGTTTTCAAATACAGTTCATATAGCAAGAAGAGTCTGGCTGTTTAGACTTTCAGAACASTGCTGTAAATAAAATGGCTACAGAATTGTTGAAACTATGTCCTCTTTGCAATGTTTTTGGGATTATAAAAAGCAGACAGGAAAATTGAGCTGGGTAGCTGTTTTTATTTGTATAATATTTGAGGCAAATGTAGATTCAGTGCTAGATGGTTTAAAAGAACACTTGAAAATGGCAGGGATAAGTTTCTCTTACTATGCTTTTAAGTTGATTTTTTTTTTTAATCTAGTGCATTTTATCTGTGGCAGAACTGGAATACTCATGGTAGAAAATAGTCACCTCATTGCTAAGAAGTAATAGAAAATTCTGCAACTTTACAATGTAGCAATTCTGGAATTTCAGTCATTTAAAAAGTGCTATACAGWAATTAATGAATTTCATGTAAAGAACCAATATCCATTTGTTGCATCTAAGAAAACAAATCAAAAAATATAAAAATCTGTATTTTTTTTGGCTTGCATCACATTCAAAGGACACGTGCTGTGAAGTTTTTGCTATAAGTAGGTAATCTATTTTAAAAATTCAGGACCCTGTTTCCATAAAACCCCAAAGGGGTGGAAACTGGYTGTCACTGTTTTTGATAAAGCTTTTATGACTGCCTCCTGTTAGCATGCTTAGGAGTGACTCTGCATTGAAAAATGCGCACTTCACATCCACTTTTTTGCCTGTCTTAGGATGTAGTGCTGAATGAAGTGATACAGATTTTTATTTTTTTTTAATTGTGATTTAGTTCTTTTGGGTGTATGAGGGAGGGAACATGGGATGGTATGACACAAAAGGATGGACAGTTTTGTTCTATGCCAATAGAGAAGTCGTTACCAAAAAGAGATGATCTAAATTTAATAAATACATTGCCCAGTTTGGCATCAAGAAGGCTATTTGCTTTTCCTTTCATACTTGAATAGTTCGAAAGCTGAATATAGATTCTGTTGAATATTCAGAAGTATGTGTGTTTTATTTTGAGCTAAATATTCAGCCACTTTTTCATTCCCCTGTAGAACTTCAGCTTACACTTCAGTCATACTTCTAGACAGCATAGATGAGGGCATAGTTTTTGATAGCTGATTGWACTTTGGTGTTCAGGTGCCCATATTTGTGTCTCAGGCTTTTGCTAAGCAAGACATGGTTGTAGGTTAAGCCATGGAAGTTCAGGAAGGAGGTCTCTTAAATTCTTACTCCACCACTGCTGGGCATGGTTTGATTTTTAGAGTGCCCGTGTCTGTGATGCAAAGCTATCATATGTTCCATGTTGCCTTATGTTTTATGCAGATTTCTTAACAATACAGCAAAATAATCTCCTGCACAGTTGTAGTATCTTAGGTGGAGTGTAGTTTTATATAGTGTTAGGTCTGAATCAATTTTTCTTTAACTGTGTTGTTGTTGTAGGAATTTGCTCGCTTTGATCCATCGAATGATAGAGTTTGTGGTGCGGGAAGGGCCCATGTTCGAAGCCATGATCATGAACAGAGAGATCAACAACCCCATGTTCAGGTGCCTATTGCTTCACTTGCTGATAGCACTGTTCTCATTGTTATATTCTGCATTCTTGAGATACTAGTGAGGTTGGCTTTGAGGTTTGTATTTATCTCTATGTACAGATGTAACTTTCTGTACTATCCTTTTGTAAGGAAGAACACRCTTTTATTCCAGCTGGTACTGATGTGTGCATGTAAATAAGTAAAACCGTGTACACACACACTATGTAAGGAATTTCTATATATTTAAATAACATTTAACACATACTCTTCTGAGGGATTCACAATCAGTGGAAGCAGTAGCTTACATTTTWAAAARAGAAAAARAATCCCCCTCCTCCCCCAAACAGAYGAACTYAGTGTGAAGRCCACTCTTCCTGGAGCCTAGTTTCTGCCCTTTAGCAAGAGCTGGGAGTARTTTTTCTTCTATGTCAATTAAAATAGAATTAAACTTCAGCTGACACAGGGAAATTTTGAGAATTTCCAGCTCTTGTCATTAATAGAATAAAAAAGGACCAGTTACCAACTTTCTAGTGAAATGAAGTCTCTGAAAAGTTTTCAGGGAGGTACTAAATGACCTTTTAGCAGTGTTTTATTTGCAGTAGGTTTGAATTGCTTCATTATGATTTTATACGCAAAACGAGAAAATATGTCCAAATACCCTGGCCATTAAAAATGGGCTGCTTGTCCCCCACATCCTCTGTCAGATGTTGCCAGTGCTCTGCCAGACAATTTACTGGTGGAAAACTTGAGGTCATTCAGTATTTGATGAGTCACCTCACTGTGCAGCTGCAAGTTCCGCATCACTTGAGCTGAGGTTGCAGTTGCTCCTGTAGTGACTCTTTGCAATGATGTTTCTTCTGCTTTGCTGTGAGGTTGCACAGTTGTTCTTTCTGACCCTGCCTGTTCTGCTCTTGAGTTCTGAGCAGTGCTGTGCCTTTGGGGAGCTCTGCTCTGTGCAGATTGTGTGTGTGTGTGTGTGTGTGTGTGTGTGTGTGTGTGTGTGAAGCAGTTGCACATGCTCTGCTTGGCTGTGGGTGTACATGATTTTAGCTCATGGTGTTCACTCTGAGGTGGGATTCTGAACAGGGTTTTGTTGGTTGGGTTTTTTTTTTTAAATTGCTTCCTTTAAATTTGTGTCAGTTMAAGATTTGTAATGTGCTTTGTGTCTTTTCTGTGCTCTTTGGTTTAGGTTTTTATTTGAAAACCAGACTCCAGCCCATGTGTATTATAGATGGAAGCTTTATTCAATTCTTCAGGCAAGTAGCATTTTAGTGATAATTCATAGCTTCAAGCAGAGCTAAGTGAAATAACACCAAAGTGAGAATACTTGTGTTTTTTTCATAGGGGGATGCTCCAACCAAGTGGAGGACAGAAGATTTCCGTATGTTCAAAAATGGATCCTTCTGGAGGCCACCACCATTGAACCCCTACCTGCATGGGATGTCAGAGGAGCAGGAAACAGAAGCATTTGTGGAGGAACCAAACAAGAAGGGTGCACTAAAGGAGGAGTATGTAGCACCTCTGCCTGRTGGTGCTGCCTTGGTGGCTGCTCTGCCTGGCTTTGCCCRTGGTGTTTTTGTAGTTCTAATGTGTCATCGCCTAAGTTGTCATATTGTCATAGTATGGTGTCTCCTCACCTCAGTGCTTCTGCTTGGTGCTAAATACATTCYTGATTTGGTTAGATTTGTCATCACTGAACCTTTCATTCCAATCCTTATTAACCCTTAATTTCAAAGGGATTAGGAGATGAAAGGCCTCCCCATTTTCTGCTGCTGTCTGTAGCTGAGGATATGTAGCATCTTTCTCAACACTGTTATGGCCTCATAAACTAAACTGTTGTAATCTTAAATTACTGATGCTGCTCAAGAAATTGGAGTTGGGAGCAGTGGTTAATAAACAGGAAGAGAGTTCTTAGCTGTCAAGTGTCAGTGTACTGGGGATGGCYGTGGTAGTGGAAATAGAGATCTGCTTGTCTTAATTTTGTTGCTGTTGTTACAAATGTGTTAYTAATGTGGAATTTTTTTGCTTATTTTATTCTTCTCATCACAGTCACCACACCAGTTATGCTTCTGTAGGTTTTAACACACAGTTTGTTTCTTTTACCTTTTGCAAAGGTTCAGAAAAAGACCATTTTAAAAATGTTCTCTATTGAAGTCRGGGAAAATGTGAAGTAATTGTTTATTTACTAGCTTTCTGAATCTAGTGTTTCTTATTCTGTAGCAGAAATTACTTGCTTGCTTTAGATTTATCCATTTGGCTGAGGCCTAAACTAAATCCAGACATGTAATTACTTTATTAGAGATACTGATGTGCTTAATTAGGTATTTCTCATCTATTTTTCCTTGATTTCTGTGTGTGATCAAGACTTGAGTGAGAATTTTTTGCACTTATATAAGATGGACACATAAATTCATGAACCCCTGAAAGAACTCCGGCAAAAGAATAAATTCAATAAAAATATTGAAAATTACTTTCCTCCTAAAGATGGAAGAACAATGAGCCATTGTTAAGTGGAAATTTGCAAAAGTACTTTTCATTTCCTAGTGAAGACATTAAAACTGCTGGTATTTCAGACAGAGGGACAAGCTGGAGGAGATCCTGCGTGGACTGACCCCTCGGAAGAACGACATTGGAGACGCGATGGTTTTCTGTCTCAATAACGCCGAGGCTGCTGAGGAAATCGTGGACTGCATTACAGAGTCACTGTCCATCCTCAAGACTCCTCTTCCTAAGAAGGTGAGGAGATTTGCTATAAGTTTGCACTTTGGGGGAAGAGCTCACTTAGCAGCACGTGCATGTAAGTTACAGGCGTTATTTCATAAGTTTCAGGTAGTGTCAAGGTTTTGTACTAAAATGGGGACTTGAATTTAAGTATGATCTCTTCCTATGGAATTTTTAAATGTATTTTTTATTCTTTCTGAAGTTGCTTGTAAATAATATTCTGCCTTATTGTGAAATTGAAAACAGTGGAATGATCTCTTCAATGAGGCAGTTAAAATGGGAATGCCATGATTCTCCTTGTGATGCTGTGGTAATATGGTACAGTAGTTGGCACCCTATAGCATAACAGGGGCTAACTGCCTCTTAACATGTTTATTCATAATATAGCTGTGCTGCACTTAATTCTAATCAGGTACTTCCAGATAGTTAAAACTGGCTTGTATTCTTTCTGTGAAAATGCCTTTATTTTCAGGAGAATTTCAGTTGGAGTTACCTTAATTTGACTGCTTTTTATTGTAGATTGCAAGATTGTATCTAGTGTCGGATGTGTTATACAACTCTTCAGCTAAAGTTGCCAATGCTTCCTACTATAGAAAATTGTAAGTATAATATTTTAGGTGATTGGCAGTTAAAAAAACCCTCTTATATTCATCTCTGTATGTACATCTMTGCATAAACATGGTTGTAGGAAATTCCAGATTTTTCTCTGTSCTACTGCTGTTACAGACTGATGGTATTTATATTTGTTTGCATGAAAATGTGTAAGATGTAGCATGTTGGTAGTGCAGAAAATGTATGTGCCCTATGCAAGGGACTACTTGCATGGGACTCCRTAAAGGTGAGAATACCTCATGTATCTCTTGACAGAAAGAGCCTGTACATAATATTTAAGATATGGTATAGCAGACAGTTCAAGCAAAGAAGTAAATTTTTGAAACATATTTATTTTTATTAAAATGGGAGGGTGTAACTTTCCATAAACTTTGGATAAGGTATAAGGGATATTACATACTTTATTTCTAAGGAACTCAGCAGAATTYAGGAAAAATGTCCAAGGGACTGTATCTTTGTCATATTAAATGTTTGTGTCTAGTTCCTGGAGTCACTCTAATGTTAGGGCAGCGTGGTGGGAAATACTCAGCATGTTACAAGGCTAGTGATTGCAGTTGATGTTTCTTGTTGCAATGTGTCTGTGTTGTCCTGGTTTATTTTTTGCTCACTGTGAGAAGCTCAAGGGAAGCTGGGCAGCTGTTGCTCASTGTGCTTTCATTGAGGGCCTCACTGAAAAAATTAAACTAAAAGTATAACTAAGATTTTTTTTTAAAAATACAGATTGAATTTTGAGACARTTCTTTCATTCTGTTTAAGGTTGTAAAACTCCTTTTATTGTCCTCCAATCTTTCCAGGGGTATAAAGAGACTGCAGCAGATGTGAAGATCTCCCTTCACAGTTCTGTTGTTGTCCAAGGTGATTTAATATATAGTAATCATATTTGCTTTATAGTTCAGTTCATGGCTACTGTAAGGATCAGAACCTTGTGCTTTTGAGTCCTGTGTCCCAGGTATTTTCATGAATTATGTATGTCCAGAGAACATCTATTACAAAGTTTAACTAAAGAAATGTATATGTTTAATTCTAGTTTTGAAACAAAATTATGTCAGATATTCTCTGATCTCAATGCTACTTACCGTACAATACAAGGCCATTTACAGTCTGAAAATTTCAAGGTATGTATTTCATTGTTATTTACATGACATAGAAGTCCCATAAATAGATGTTCCTGCACAAGAGATTGCATACTGTGATAGGTGGCTTAGACATCTACATCCCTATTTAGGCTTTAAAAGGGTAATTAAAAAAAATTTTCTTCTTTGCAAGGATAGCCTTGAAATTAAGGAAGGAGATGAGCATCTGCCAGCTGCACTGTACCAGTACATGTACAGCTGTGGAGTTGAGAGGATGTCTATCTATTACTTGAATTGAAARCAAGGCCTTCTGGCTTTCTTACTGTTCTTGGGCCACCTGTATTTCAATTTCAGAAGTGAACTGGTGTTAAGTGCTCAGTGTGGGAAAGAAGCTCCTGGGCAGAACAGCATAAAGTTGCTTCTAAAAGTTTTTTTCTGTCAGGCTTTATTTAGAGTTCTGATAAGCACTCTGACCATGGGCACTTGAGAGTGATTTTTGAGGTCAAATGCTCTCTGCTTCTCATGCTTGACCCATTTCCTTCTGTTTCCATGATGCCTCTGCACTTGTTTTTTTGTTGTTTTTCAGTCAGAAGCTTTAAATACAAAGCTTACAGAGTAGTTTGTATGTATTAAGATCTTCATCCTGGTTGTCCTTCTGCTCTCAATTGCTTGAGATTGAGAATCCRTTTATCTGCTATTTTAAAACTTTGTTGAATTATATGATAAAGAGAGACAGATTTTTTTAATATATCTGCATCTTCTTACATTTAGTGTGTCAAATTTGAAATGAAAAATGTCTTTTCAAATATGATTTTTAAAAAGAAAAACTATAAAATTATTTGGTTTGGAAAGGACTTTAAAGATCATCTGTTCCAACCCCCTGCCAGGGGCTGAGACACCTTTCACTATCCCAGGTTGCKCAGAGCCCCATCCAGACCAGCCTTGAACACTTASAGGGAYGGGGCAGGCACAGCTTCTCTGGGCYASCTGTGCCAGGGCCTCAGCACCTTCACACTGAAGARTTTCTTGATAATAGCTCATCTAAGCCAACCCTCTTTATGTTTAAAGGCATTCCCCCCTTTGCTGTCACTACCTGCCCTTGTAAGAAGTCCTTCTCCAGCTTTCTTTTAGCCCCTCTGCATGCTGGAAGGGGCTCTGAGGACTCCCAGAGCCTTCTCTTCTCCAGGCTGAACAAAAGGAAAGTAGGAACACAATTTCAGTTCAATAATATGTATAGGCCAATGTTAATTTTAGCTATTTTATTTTACAAACAGACATTTTCTCTTAGATTTGGTAGAGGCACCTGCTTCAAACATTGGAGCAGAATGAAATTTAGTATCAGGTTAGAACTGACAACAGCCAAAATTGATAAAGTAACAGGAATTTAAAGGGAAAATGAAACCCAAGTGAGATTTCTTAAAATATAGCTCCTATATATGTATTTTTAAAAAATTACTAGTCTTGCCCAGCATGGAACCATTGTAACATACTAGAAGTGGGGAACTACTTAAGAATAGTTGTCTRTAGTAGTAGTTCTCTGTGGTCTATTTCCCATCACATAAAATTTCTCAATACARATGTTTCAGCATTTATTTTTTCCTCTTGCTTCTAGCAACGGGTGATGACATGCTTCAGAGCATGGGAGGACTGGGCAATCTATCCAGAACCATTTCTGATCAAACTACAGAATATTTTCTTGGGACTTGTAAATATCATGGAAGATAAAGAAACAGAGGTAAGTGACCTCAGGAGGGGTGCCTGCAGACAGCAGGGAAAAAATGTGTTAATATAAAATAGGGCTGGCAAGGATTATTTTGCTCTCTCTTTTAGGGTCAATAAGCCTTTCTTTCTTCCAAGTTCTTGCTCCTAAATAGAGGTGTAACATATTTTCAAAAGCAAATACTGTTTATTCTGTTCATGTGCCTCTTGCTTGTAGAATAGATGGTGTGGTGGAGTTACATAGCAAAGGCTAATACAGAATGACAGGTATTTCCTGTGCTGGAAATACTCTGGAGTACCTGTCCCTGGATTCTAAGTGGAGTTTCAGGTGCTGGAAAGATGCCTTTCAGAGCTGTGGGAGGGGGCCTGCAGTGTGATTTAACTAAAGCTGATTTATTTCTCAGAGTGGAAAAGCAGGGTGAGCACACACATATGAAGGACAGTGCCTGTACTTAACAAGTTAGAATACACATCTGTATTTATAATTTGTGTGCTCCTTAAATTGGTGCTCCTGCTAAATACTCCCTTTTTGTCAGTTTACTGGTCTGATGGAAACTTTCATATGAAGGAAGCATGATTTATCTGACTCTAATTGACTGATTTTGAGCTAAACCTCAACTTGGAAGATCTTCTTTTGAATAAAGATACTGAAAAGCTTCTAGTACATTGTGGACAAATTCCAAGTTCTTGTCTATAATTTTTATAGGAATATATTGTTGTGTTATTTCCTCTACAATAAGCAACTATACTTGTTAACAAAAATTGTTGAAGGAGATTTTTTGGAGATTTTGGTATTTATAAAACTGCTTCTTTAAAAAGAAACAATTTGATAATTRGAGAAGTGAAGAGAAGYAATCTATATTTGTACTTGAAATAATGACATTATTTGCTTTCAGGAAGTACCAGATGATCTTGATGGTGCTCCCATTGAGGAAGAGCTTGATGGTGCTCCATTGGAAGATGTGGATGGAATTCCCATTGATGCTGCTCCTATCGATGATCTGGATGGTGTCCCAATTAAATCTCTGGATGATGACCTTGATGGAGTTCCTTGTATGAAATGTTCCAACTTTCAAATTCAATCTTCACTCTGTGATTTTTTCTTCCTGGGTGGTTTTTAGAAATACAGCCTAAAATTGATCTGGCATGTAGCTTTGTAAGAARTTGATTAATTTCAATATGCTCTGCTGTCTTCTGATAGTAATTGCCTCAGAAACACAGGAGGTGTCTTCTAATGTTACACGTCAGGATCTAAACCCTGGTTTCCTTACTTTGCAAATATTATGATTGTATAATCTCTTTCATTTTTCTGACTGCCACATTAATACTTTTAGTTTCAGCTTCTGAAGAGCTTTGTAATTTATTTTTCTGTGTCTCTTTCTCCACCAGTGGATACAACTGAAGACTCCAAAAAGAATGARCCTATATTTAAAGTTGCCCCTTCCAAGTGGGAAGCAGTGGATGAATCAGAACTGGAAGCTCAAGGTTAGTTCTGAAAGTATCTTTCTGTAATGATTATTTTCAGCTGATCTGTGCTAAAATGCTGATAGGATTCATGTTGTAACACAGTAGGATTTTCTGTTGTAACTTGTTCCCTGAATTTTTAACCAAAAAGGAAAAGAGTGTATTCTGTTATGGTCATTCTACTTCAATAACTATCAACCTTTAAAAGTAATTTCCAGTTTATTAAGAATAAATACTGCAAACAACAAAAAAATCTGGGTATGTGACTGGCAGTCTTCTTAAATCTTGATGTGAAAGATAATATTTTACGAAGTGACAAATACTTTGTCTGCTTGTAAAGGCTTTACTGCCRTGTGAATGAATAGCTCTGTGAATAATAAATGTTCTGATAATGTGCTGGTTTGAATATTTCTGTGAAATAGAAAGTCTGTATTAAGTGCTAGATGCTGGTAAATTTTACCACATTGTAATTCTCATGATATGTTATATACTATTTATATCTCACTATAATTATATTACAAATGTTAATTTTCAGATTAAGTGTAGCTCTTTTTGTTGAAATTATCCTACTGTCTCTTCTAGCTGTTACTACTTCTAAGTGGGAGCTTTTTGACCAACATGAAGAATCTGAGGAGGAAGAAATCCAAAAGTAAATACTTTTTCATTCTAATGAAAACATACTTATTTTAGGTATCTGAGGTAGAGTGTCTTTGCAACTCCTTATAAGATGGATATGTTATTACATGAATAGAACAAAAATTAAATTTTGGAAGTAGGAAAATAAGAAAATGGACAAAACTCAGGATTTCAGTGCAGCATGCTTTCAGCCCCCATGATGTTTTTTCCAACATGATAAATAACATGTTTTTATAGAGTTATTAACTATAATCTTTGAATATTATGCTGGTTTGAGAATTCAGCATCAAAGAGTAAGACCTAAGGTAGTAGTATGAAAATCTTGCTATCAGATATGCAGGAATGAATCTAAACCTCTGCCTTCTGCTGCTGAGACAAGCACAGTGAGTCATGTTTTGAGGTCTTTCATTGGATGGTGATGGGGCTCCATGCCAGCAGAAGTTGTGCTCTTCAGGCAGCTGAGAGCCTCTGTTAGTTAGTGCTGTAAGTGCTTCCTGCAGTGCCTGCAGCACTCGAGTGGCAGCCTGGGAATGTAAAYTTGGGTCTCTGCCATCTCTCAGGTTTATCTCCCAAGGACAAAAGTATATATTATTCTTCTGTTAAACTTAATATACCTGAAAAGCACCATTAAAGCACTTTGAGGCTCTGCTGAGGGGTTGGGTTTCCTTTTGTAGCTGAGATAGATATGTATTTGATGACTGTAAATTTCATTAATTCTTCTGCACTYTGTTTCTGTGAAAAGTGTAAATTGTGTGAGTAATAAAAACTAACAGTTTAATTAAATGAGAAAGATGTCTCACAGATAGAGACTAATTTRTAGCTGCAGATTTACATAATGTGACTTAACAGATTTCGAAACTAGTAACTAATTATAGAAACTAAGAGAAATAGTRTATTTCATATATGCTTAGTTAATTCTGTATGTTTTCTGTAAAGTCAAGAGGAAGAAAGTGAAGATGAAGAAGACACACAGAGTTCTAAGTCAGAAGAACAACACATGTATTCCAATCCTATTAAAGAGGAAATGCCTGAATCCAAGTCATCAGTCAAATACTCAGAAATGAGTGAAGAGAAGCGTGCCAAACTCCGAGAGATAGAGGTGAGCATGGGGGGTTTGTGCCACCCTTCTGCACCTTTCCAGTCCTCAGCCCACCCTGAGTTCTCCACATACAACTATTTTTACTGAAATCATTATAGTCCTGTTATAAGGTGGGTTTTTGTTGTAGTCTGGTATATTTTTTGTAAAGGTTTATTTGTTCACACCCTTACCCTGCCTACTTTTGATGTTTGAAATAATGGAGGAAAAATGAAAAGTAGATTCAGAGCATATTGCATGTTGAGAATGTCTGTTCCTTTGCAGTGTTGTGTTTCAGTACCACTGTAGCTTTAGATCACTTGGGTGCCCTTACACTTTCCTCCCCTTGGCAAAGTAACTTTTGGGATTAACTTCAGGATGTGGCCTTAGTCCTCTACCTTTCCTGTCTTCTGTTGCTTGCCCTAAAGTGTCTGTATTTTATTGCATTTAACAGTGTCTCTTTTCACTGCCTCAGCCATCAAACAAAGAAGTAAATACAGCTAACCCACATAGTTGTGGAATTGGAAGTATTCTCATTGCAGCCCTGTGTGCAGTTCTTAGGGCTCCCTGGTTCTTCTCTCCTTTCCTCAAGCACAGGTGTTAGTGTAGCTGTCAAGTTTGATCAGCAGAGGTTATGGCTTTGTTCTGGCTTCTRAGCTTGTGCTTGACTGGGAAGGTCATTAGAACTGGAATTTAGCACGAGCTTTGTGTAGCAGGGAAGCCTTTCTGCCATATAAAATCAGGTTTAAAATTGTGTGTGACTTCTGGCTTGTATTCAGTATTCAAACCCAGGGGACATTGAATACCAGAATTCTTGTAGCTTCTGTTCAGTGCACTAAAATKATATTAAGCTGCTAAATGCTTATTGCAGTTGTAGCATCTCCAAATGACAGGTATAACCTGGGTGATGTTTTGAAGGTGGAATTGTGGCTGCCTCCCTGTTCATGCTATTCTGTGCTAGTTAGCTAAAATCAGACATTATCAAAGCCCTGTAATATTCTAAGATGTTCAGCCAATAATATTTTTAAAYGTCACAAATGTTATTTCTCTTAAATATGCCTCCTTTTAACTATTCAGATTTTATTTAAATTAATAGACTCTCACTAAGCACTTAGAAATCTCTTGCTTTGCTCAGCAGTTGGAAAGTTCATGATATACARCCTTACTAAGTGAATAAATTCTGAATGTGAGAAGCTGAATGAGATTTATGTCTGACCTGCCTCATGGTGGCAGTGTTTTTGTAGAAAATACATGATGTTAGACTAATGAAAGTACAATGAAACTAATTTTCACATTGTTGTGATATTGATTGTAGCAGTTATGGACAGAGCTCCTTTCAGACTAAGTATCTGTTTTACAGATGTTATCTTGGCAGTTGTGGAGGCAGATTAGTGAGTTGTTTTCACCATTGTCAGTTTTACACTGCACAAGTGTTTTAAGTTCTTTCATCARTGTATTCTGTCAGTAAAAGTTCTAGGTGGCAAATACTTGAGTTTTTCAAGTATAAAATGCATGCTTGCATTTTATTATTTTTGGAAGTAAATTGCCATTTTGGTTTGAGACTTTTGGAATTGCTAGAAGAAAAGTTTTTTTTTTCTTTTGAAAACATTTCAGACAGTATGTAGGAGTACTTAAAATTTTCCTCAAGTTTGTCATTGACAGAAAAGTACTCCCTGTACTACTTCAAAGCATTCACACTCATGGTTTCTTCTTGGTATGTACCCAATCCCTGCCAAAACCCACATCCATTATTAAATTTGAGGAAAGGAGCTGAGAAAACAAACCACCAATTACCRGCTTTAACAATTGTGCCATTTAATATGCACTGTAAAAAATGTTGTGTAAAATATTTGGCAAAAAAATTTGTGAAGTCTGATTCTGTAGACTTCACAGTCTACACAGTGACTGCCAGGGAAGCTGAAAAACACTTTTTTGTGCATTTTTTGGAAATTCATTAATAAAGCAACAATTGTTTCTCTTGGCACAGTTWGTAAATTAAGCTTGTAGCTGGAAGGAGAAAATGAAGTAAGAAACAAACTTTGGCCTCAGGCCTCAGACTGGTGCCATCAGAGGAGGCAAGTTGGTAACCTTCTGTTTGCTTCCCTCATGCCCCTGTTCATCCTTCTGAAGTGTGAACTCTTTCCAGAGCTTAGCAGGAACAGATTTCCTGTAACACTGAAGAACAGTGATTTCTTCACTGTTTAAGTGTGGAAAGACTGGCACTTTGCTTTATATTATAACTCAAATTTCAGAGTGGTCTTACATGTATCAGTTCATGTATCTTACATGTATCAGTCAGTGCAGGTTTACAAAGTGAAATGCTTACAAAATTAATCAATTAGATACTTAAACAGATTTAAGCCTAAGTATTAAGGGTCTTTTTCTCCTGGGTGAGAATCTTGAGTAGTGTTATAGCAATATGAGCATCCTGTACTCTGCATGGAGAGATGGTGAGAAGAGTGCTCACTATGGCCAGAGTACAATGAGCAGTGAAATGGTGAAGGGACATAAACAAGCATCTAAGTTCAAATAGTAATTCTTTACTAATTCTTTTTTTAGAGAACTCTTTTGTGGCCTTTGGAAATCTCTTGTAAAACACAGTTACAGTGGTGATGGATGAGAGCAAATAGCAAARGCCTCTGTCCATGAAGGTGTGGGAAGAACTGGTCTGATTGATTAACTGCTCACCTCTGCTGGGTGAGGRAACATCCTGATCTGTGAGCTCTGACACCTGCTGATTTTCCTCTGACCCAGTACATCTCACTTAGGGGAGGGAGAATTGAGCTGGGGAGGAGGTGAGCTGCTGGTGTATGGAAGGCTCAGCCAAACACTGCAGGAGGTGGGAGGGGGACCCTGTGCTTGGAGTGCAGGAGTGGATGGAAGAGCCTGAACTTTGTGTAGTGAGCTGTTGATACCCTCTCAGCACTTTGTCACCTTTGCAGGGGTGTAGTCATTTCCTCTGCCCACAGCATCTTTTAAAAGGAGTCAGTTTGCACAGCTTCAAAGGGAGATACAGCAGTTGTGTGGAGGAGAACTCCATCCATGGGTGTAAAAGACCACAACTGTCTAAAGGAAACCCTGCCATAGCTGGAGTCTGTTGAAGTGTTGAGTGAGATGTTAACACAGGGTAGCCTTTCCTATTTTCTCTCTTTTCAAGGCACCTACTACTGACCACCCTCAGCCCCCTACTCYACCCACAGTTTCTGGAGAAGGTGCATGCAAATAATTCCTCTTGCCATTTAAACTTCCTGCCAACAGTGGGTTGTATGCCATGCATATCWGCACTTTTTTGCATCCATTTAGCTTCTTAAATCAGGTGAAGCCTGTTGTTTRGATTCCTGGTTTATTTTCATCTCAGGTTACTTTGGGCTATAGACTTAGGCTTCCTTGCTTTCAAAATACAGTTAARCACAGCTTTGTTGGCTAAACATGTAAAGAGACACATCTTATGAGGATGGAGGGCTTTTGTGGACTTYTGTTGGTTTGGGTTTTTGTTTTGCTTTTATTTTTTAAATTACATGGGTTATTTAGTTGGGAAAACAAAGTCTTATGGGCATATTCATGCCATGACAGCCCAAGAGGCTTCCTGGATCAGCTGAGCCTCCTCTGTACTCCTCTCTTTGGTACTGAAGGTCTGAGCAGCTGCTGACACTGGAGTTTATGTGGTGGTAGGGAATGCTRCCCTGCTTTCATAGCAGAACAGGTGGTACACAGTGACACTGAGAATATGGCTCCAAAGGGCATTTCTGCCTTTGAAACTCTGCTTTTAAAGTGGGGGAAGAAAAACATGCCTTTTTAGAAGCTGGTATGTTACAAAYGATGATGACAGTTTTCCATTGGCTGAATTGTCAGAAAAAATGCTCCACTGCAGGTAGAGCAGGCTCTGTAAGGGAGGGAGGAAAGCAGAACAGCTGACAGAAATCTACTGTGGTGTGAGATAACAGTGCTTCTTTAAAATTTTATTTTATTTCTTTTTCYTCCAAAGAAAGTTGTTCCCTTATATTTGAGACTTAAATGAAAAACATGGTGTTGGCATAAGCTCTGTAATTGAAGGGAAAGGGGATCTTGTTCAAAATAGTGTCATCCTTGCTGGGGTTTTATGTTTCTTAACATACTCATGACCAGTTTGTTTTTGTGATACCATTCCTTTCTGTCAGTAATTGGAAGGGCTGATTAGATCCAGTCTGCTGGATTTTTGAGAGGGGAGAAAAAAACTGTGGAGTTAGATTTTATGACTACTTCATATCAGGGAATTGAGGACCTGGAGAATAAGAATCCTTTCASATAATCAAAATGGACACAGTTGCAAAGTCTTTTCCTTGGTGTGTTTCCAGTGTGGAAGAACGAAATATTTCGAAAGAGAAAACAACTTAGTGTGTTTGCTGAAAATAAAAGCTGGAGCACTGAARAAATCTGCTCAAGTCTAGAATGCCAGTATTGGAACAGGATGTGCAGGAGGGTCAGAGCATGAACATTTGGAAGAGGGCTGACAAATACAACCTGAGTTATTACCAAGCTCTTTTCCTCCTTCCCCAAAAAAGAGACACCTTCTCTAAAAGAATTGAACAAGTGTTTGTATAAGGACATGTCACTAGGAGTAAAGAATTGACAAATGGTAAGAGATGTGGGTGAAGTCTCATGATGTGAATCACCTTGGAGACAGTTTTAGTTCATCTAGACCAAAACCAGCAAACAAACAAACAAAACCCAACCCACAAAAAAANAAAAAAAAAAAAAAAGAACAACACATGGAGAAATTCTGACATTTGCTTAACTTTGTGACTCTGTAGGGATACTGCAGCAAATTTAATGTTACATTTAGCAGCACTTGGGAAGTGAATTCTGTTGCTAAGCTTTGTTAGCACATGAAAAAGTATTATGTTAGTAAAAATCAGTTCTTTCAAATCAGCCACTCTGTGCAAACAACCCTGAAGAGGAGGTGCATTGTTTTATGTCCTAATTATGTCAGTCATTTGATTTTAACATTCAGGGTTAAATGGAAAAAAGGCAGTTTCCAAAGGAAACTTTGAAGTAGACGAGAAGTTGAAAGAATATATTGACACCTGCAGTAAATGATTTCATTTTGAAAGAAAAAAAAAAACAGACAATGACCCAAGGGTGCAGTGTACTAATGATGGGAACAGAAYTTAGTAGAATAACAGAAAAAAATTCCCTCTATTTTTAGTTCTCACCATGTCTGTAAACAACTGCAGGTGAGTGTGTGGTTTTGTTACYTAGATCCAGTTTAGATAAATTCAGTATTGCTATGCACATGCTTGTATAGAAGGGATGAAGAACACAGATTATGTATCATGGAAATTACATTTTCAGACACCTGCCTAACTGGATAATAAGTCAGATAATCTAATGGTCAGTATTATTTTCACAGCTTAAGGTGATGAAGTTTCAGGATGAGTTAGAGTCTGGGAAAAGACCCAAGAAGCCAGGCCAGAGTTTTCAGGAACAGGTTGAACACTATAGAGACAAGCTGCTCCAGAGGGTAAGAACTGTTCTTTATGTTTGTCTCTGATTCTGTGATAGGCTTTTATTGAGTTTATTGAATGTCAGGTGGCTTTAAACATAACAACACATGGTTCTTGTTAAAATACTACTGTACTGTCAAACTGCATGTCCAAGTCCAAGTGCTTTCTGCAGAATACATAMAATGTCCTTTTTTAATCCAGATCCTGCAGTGTTTCCCACTGTGCAGCTGGGTATCACAGTGTGTATGGGAGCCTTGGAGAGCACCCCTGCATCTACTGCATGGAGCTCACTGTTAGGTGTGGGACWGGAAAGGGACAGCTCTCAACTGAAGATGCTCACCAAACTTCTCATTTTGCTTTTAGTAACTGATCTGTTGTGCTRAAGGCTTCCCAAGGAAGGGAGAAAACAGTTTTAAGCAGCGTTAATAATATTGTTATAGTTATTACCTTCTATTTGACAGATAAACTCTGTGCTCAGGGTATATATTTTCTTTCAGAATGGTCCTGGTGATACCTAGAAACGGACTACAGTTGTTTGATTTTGACAGAGTAGATGTTATTGCACAATCTTGTTTGTATTTCTGTTTTGTCTTTAGCTAGCTTCTAGTTATGAGAGTATATCAATTTTCAGTCTGGATTAATGAGGATGAATGCACATGTTTAAAGTAGAAAGAGGTTCCTGGTATTCTTCCATGTTTAATTTAGTTTAGAAAAGTTATTGCAGCTGTAATATTTCCCTGAAATTTGTAACACTGAAGACTGGTCATTTCCAGTTAGATACTMAGATGTTCTCACAGAGGGTGATATCCCTCATGCTTTTGTTAGTTTGTGTTACAGTGAAAGTTTGTGCTGTGTCCCAAGGAGGAKCAAAGGGCTGAAGAGCTGGGAGGATGTGACCATTAGTTCAGATCACGTGCTGTGTTCCATCAGTACTCACTGCTTTTGTGCTGCTTGTCATTAGCTTGATTGCCTCTAATAATTCATCACACCTTATCTGAAATCATGATGCTTCTAATAATCCAGGAAAAAGAAAAAGAGATGGAAAGAGAACGGGACAGAGACAAAAAGGACAAGGAAAAGTCTGAGACCAGGTCCAAAGATAAGAAGGAAAAAGAGGAATGTACACCAACACGAAAAGAGAGGTATGGCTCTCCTTGGGCTACAGTGGATGGGASGAAAACCCTCACAGTATCTTTGTAGGCAATGGCAGCCTTGAAATTACCTTGTATCACACAGCTGATTTTAACAGAAAAACAAAACSACCCAACAAAACAAGAAAACAAACAAAMYCCATGTTTTGGCTATTAAAACATGTTCCAAAATATTAAAGGAATTGTCATTTTTACCCTGCCCCAAGTGAGATACCAATTSCCTTTGAACAGACTTGCCCTTGGCTCATTTATGCCCTGGGGAAGCAAGGTAAAATGATGACCAGTTGCAAACAGGGTTAACTGTCTTGTAGCAGTGAATTGCCTGCAGTGCCTCAGTCAGAAAACTGTTCTGAGGACAGACCACAAGTGATACACGGTGGTTTCAGTGTTACTCATCTCCCAGTGCAGGTCCTTCTGAGCAGCTGGGGTTGGGGGAGCTGATGGGACCTGACCTTCTAATGCTTTCACAGCCACTGCTGTGGTTCTCAGTGTAGCTCTGGTCAAAGGCCTTGCTTTCCAGGGAGCTGACAGAATGTGCTTACACTACCAAATAACTCACAGGCCTTAACTTTTTTCAAGCAGAGAAAATCTGTTGCACGCATTAAACTCGATTTTTCGTTTTAACACTAAAAAGCTACAATATCTTAGTGAATGAGTGGTGAGTGGCTGCAGGCAGCCCTGCGGCAGGGAGCAGCAGTTCTCACAGTGTGTTCCCCCGGCAGGAAGAGGCGGCACAGCGCCTCCCCCAGCCCGTCCCGCAGCAGCGGCAGCCGCAGGGCCAAGTCGCCCTCGCCCAAGTCCGAGCGCTCCGAGCGCTCGCACAAGGAGAGCTCCCGCTCCCGCTCCTCGCACAAAGACTCCCCCAGAGATGTCAGTAAAAAAGGCAAAAGGTGAGCTGCTTCCTTCTCTGCTCCAGGGAGCTGGGGGGATGTTTGGCTGTGTTTGGGGCAGGGGGTGTCTMAGCAGAGCACATTTGGTACTCAGGTACTTCTGTCTCACAGTGCAGTGCACATTCCTCATGAACGCCTTTGGRCACTGGGGTTAGAATGCACACAGCCTCCTGCCCTGAGAGCTCCAGACTCTGCTCTGCTGTGCCTTTCTTGACCTGTTTGCTGGGGGTTTGAAGAAATGCTGCTTTGAACTAGAGCACTGTCCTAGGGTGACTTTATGATGCTTGTATCTCCAAATCGTCTGTTGGATATTGTGTTCTGTACCTTTGAGACTGGTTCCAAGAGTGAAGGGGAAGAAAAGAGAAGTGCAGACCCCCCGAACCAACAGGGTTTTGGTTTGCTTCCCGGAGGGAGCCCATCCAGAGGTTTCATCCCAAATTTGCCCTAAACCAGGTGTCATGGGTTGGCACAGCTTGGTTTTGGTTAAAGAGGAAGCAGAAAAACATGAGAACCACTGCACCAGGACAAGCACCTTCCCTGCTTACTTAGCTTTTTATTTTCAAAGGATAAGTMTTATGTAGTCCTTCTAAAATTTCTGTAGCCCTTCTGTAGAACCTCTCAAATTACAGTGACCATGTAGCCTTTCACTGATGATTGGCTTCCATGAAGCTACTCACTCCCATGGTTTRTTTTTTAAGGGGAAAAAAATTGCATACTGCTTAGGGGGTTTTGTTTCCAAACTAGGTACTCCCTAACCTCCACTCTGACACAAATATTTGTCTTCAGTTAATGTTAAACTTGAGGTGAAATGTTATTATTCTGCTAATGCTGCTGTAACTTGAAACTTGMAAGTTCACCTTCCACTTCTTCTAGAAGTATAGAATATCTTACTGATCTAAAATTCCTCAGTCAGGCTGAGGAACATTCTTTCGATGGTGTTGAAAAAATCATAGCACAAAACTACAATATTATTGTGCTTATATAAATAAGGGTTTAAAATAAAAGTAGAAGAGTAGTTGAGACTTTTTTTTAGAGTTAATATGCTCATTCAGTTTTCATTATATTAGATCAATGTATTAGGTGTGGGTTAGATGACAGTAAATTTATTCAGTGTCCCTTYTTTTTCTGTGGGGTTGCATCACAATCTGATCATGCTTTATGAGAGTCAAAAGTATTTCACTGGAGCACAATTGAGCATAGTTTTTCATTTCTGTAGGGACACAGGCTGCAATTCAAGAGCCAAGCTGATTGAGGCTTATGTGGAAGGCTGTGAATTCCTGATGTGGGTTTAAGTACATGAGTGTGTGTTATTTTTCATGTGGGTTCTAAGCACTGAAGTTAAAATATTTCCAAAACCTTAAAATGCAGAAATGGCCTTTATCTCCAAAGCAAGATATAATCCTGTTACTTTAATTATTAGGGGAAAATACTTCCTACCTCATTTAGCTCAATAAATGAGTATAAAAACTTCAGGGAAAAGTGCTTTTATCTATTAGTATTTAACAGAAAACCTTGGTTTTGTGCAGGTCGCCATCTGGGTCCAGGACACCCAAAAGATCAAGAAGATCACGATCCAGATCCCCTAAAAAGTCAGGGAAAAAATCCAGGTCTCAGTCCCGTTCTCCTCACAGATCTCACAAGAAGTCCAAGAAAAGCAAACACTGACAATGTTCATATTTTTTATGATGCTGTCACTTACTGGAAATGCGGTTTTGTTTTTGTGCCTGAACAGTCTGTTTAAAAACAAAAAAGCATTCCTGATTTTTTTTTTTTGTGAATGCACGTGTATCCTCATGAGTATCAGCATCTGTAGACCTGTCATTGTTTTATATTGTACAAAATATCTTCATTGTGACTATTTCCCAAAAGAAACATTTTTGTGTTTAGAAGTTTCATCAGAAATGTGTGTAACTGATCTGCTGGCAGTAGTGATAATTTTGTTTTTAGAATGTTGTGACATAGCAGAAATAACCCAAATGTTCCCCCTTTTTGTAGCTTTGACAATTCGAATTAGATTTCAAATAAAATCTGAACAGAAAATGAAGATGTTGTTTTCTTGCCCCACTGGTGATCCAGATCCCTAAGGGAGTGCAGAGTTTTTTTGGAAGTACTGTGTATTTCAGACAGGCTGGTGCTGGATGGTTCAGTGTGGCTYTGTTCCTGTTCTCACTGCTTTGACTGTCCAGATAAAGGCACCTTCTGAGTCCAGTGGCTGGRGTTTCTTTCCTGCTGAGAGATTTTACTGTAAGAAGAGTTGAACAGTCTGCTACCTACCCTGATAAGCTTTACAGGTAAATCTTTGCTTCCTATGTCTCCATTTTATCACAGGGAATATTTGTAACATGCTTTATGTATGTTACATGTAACACAGTCATGCTTTAGTTTGTTTTTAAAAATGGCCTCTGCRAAGACACATCATCTGTGTAGCAATGTGTGATGTCTCAGTGACCAGCCACCTTTGTGGCACATGGGAACACTWCAGGACAGCAGGCCTGAGGCTTTGGGATTTCTTACATACAGATACAGTAATTGCAGCCTTCAGGACACTCTTGTTTTCTAAAACTGATTTTTCCTGCAACAGGACAGCTTTTATATTATTTTATTGAATTTATTCCTCTTTTGTGAAAATTCTTCAAGGTGGGAGAAATGAAATTTTATTGCRTATTTATTAAGATTTTTTGATTCAAGAGGCTGTTTAACTTCTTTATTTCATGTCAGACTTTCCYTTCTCCAAACCTGTCTGTATGTTAGGCATTGATGTGGCTTTCAATTGCATCACCTTTCCATGCAGCCTTTCTGTGGGAGGGAGAGGGGGAGGGTTCCGTGTTTATATGTGGAGGTGTGGGGAGATTGTAATAAAAATATGAACCCAAAAGGGATCTGGCCTCTTGTGAACTGTTTGTAAAAGCCAGAGCTGTGCTTARCTGCAGGCACAGAGGGCTGGATGGTGGCTGCTGTTACCTGCTGGTACTTTGGTGTATCCACAGGCTTCACACACTTAGAGGTGTGTAAATGTGTTGGGGAAACTTGCTGGACATGTAAATAGCCTCACTGGCTGCACTTCCAGAAGCAGCAGCTAAAAGGTCTTAAGAAAATAAATGTATTTTCTCTCTTTTCCTGATGAGAGTCATTACATAAGATTCTGTAAATTGTTGCATATGTGAGAATCAAGTGGAGAATTCTCTTTGCTAATGAAAATTCTGAAGTGATCTGGAACACTGAAAATATGAAGAATCCATGCATACTGTAAAGACTCTTAGAATGAATATTGAATAGATGCATTGATAATAAGAAAGGAGTACACATTTTACCTCTTTGTAATGCATTATAAAGAATCTGTTTTAGAAATATGCAGAGTTTATTTTCTGTATTKTTTTCTCCCTGTAGCATAAGGTGTTTCAGGATAGCATTCAGCAGAGATTTTGGTTGCTAAACTATTATAAACCAATTTATTTTTTCTTAAATGCTGTGTATTCCTACCTGGCACAGACCAGATGAGGCTTTCTWGAGAGAAAAGTAGGTACTGAAATCGGTTGGGGACAGGGAGAATCCTAACTGTGCMGTGGGAAGATGATCACTTCAGATCCAATTAACTTCTTCATTACTTTTATCTTGTAGCTGTTTATAAATGGAGGAGTGATAAATGTCAGTGTTCTGGGTCAAGTGGGACTGAAGATGCTTTGCCACAGGAGTATTTTATCTGCAGAATCAATTGTATATTTCATTTAATAGCTAAAAACCCTCAGGGTAGAAAATCACTTAGCATTTCAGGTACTTTTCAATAATTAATTTTCATTTCAGCTTTTATAAAATTCTTATCAGTGATTATAGAAAGCTTAAGCCAAGCAGCAAGAGAGCTAAAGGAGCACACCCATTAGGGTTTGTTTTGTAACTGCTCTATTGTGCAATGCTTTTTCAGTGTCTGTTCTCTAAATACCACTGTCATACCTCTTGTTCTTTGCTTTGTGTCCTGGGCTCTAMAACAGCTGTTCTTACCCAGTAGATTCTTAAGGGCAATTAAGAATCTGTATCCTTTACTGGATTGCCTGGGCTGTTTTGCCCTGTAGAAAAGARTATCTTYTGATCTTGCTTAGTCTTAATTTCTTCCTGCTTTTATACTTTGTTTGTTGCTTGGCTTTTCCACAAAGAAAAGAGGGAAGGGGGGGAGCATMTGGYAAGAGATATTTTGTAAGAGATGCAAAGTATTGCTGAAGACTTCAAATTRGGCTGCTTTTCCTTTAGGTCGTGTTGAGGTGACAAGGTACAGCAGCCATGTGCCATTGCTGGGACTTGTGTTTCTGCAGCCTTTTGTTGTGCAGTGCAGAATGGGTAATGGAAATAACTGGTCTGGGACTGGGGAGGTAGCATTCAGAGGAATCCTTGTGAAGTCCTGTCCTGAGGAGGTGTGCTGCTGTGGYTGGAGAGGAGGGAGCCCCTTGTCCTCAGAGACCCCTCAGTGTGTGAGTGTGCAGCTCTTCACTGGGAGGGCACAGAGACACGAGTGGGTGACAGGCTCCTGTCCTGCCCTGCCTCAGGGAACCAGAGGGAAGTGTTCATGTTTCATGTTCAGCCTTGTCCAAAGCAGAGGGCCTGAGTGTAGCTTGGAACTGCCCAGTTCCAGCCTGGCTGAGTCCCCCTGCAGCCAGGGGCAAGGTGCCCTTGGGAAGGGAATATCCCTGGTGTGTTCCCAGATCCCTGCTGGGCACTGCTGTTCTGATGAGCTTGGTGAAGCCACCCTGCACTCCCCACATCCCAGTGCCTATGGGGGAGCACCCACAGCTGCAGGTGCATTGCTCTGAGCCAGTCCTGGCCCCAGGGGTGTCCCCACAGGCTCAGTGCTGAGCTGTGGGCCCTGTGCTGCTGCAGAAAGCTGCATAGAGCCTCCTTGCAACGATTAAAATCTTCCCAGTGCTACAAAAGTGTTTGTATTTGGAGGGCCTTTTTTAAACTCTGGCTTCCTTTGACTTCCCTGCACAGCAGCTGGAAGTATTTTCTGTAATACTGTTAGAGGARGAGCTGGTTTCTGAACATAAGTGTCAGGTTATTCTTCAGACACTGGACACGTGCATGTGGTCTCCCCCCACCTTCCTTTTGCAGGTTTTGAACTGTAAAAATCAACAACCTGTTGGGAGCAAGGGTGACAAATCAGTGGTTTCCAAAGTGTGTATTTAGAATTGCAACTTGCTGATGTGAGTTCATCTGTCCTGGTGACACAAGAGCAAAGAGTTCATGTAACACCTTAAAAACCAGAATCTTTGGCAAGATCAGCCACAAATTGCAAATCTGTTCTGACTCTAATCACTTGAGGCAGCTTGCTTGTGGGGTTTTCCTCCACAGGCATTGGCAGTGCTTCAGTGGAATTAATGCTTTGAATAAGTAAAAATGCAAAGCATTGCTGCATTGCTGCAGATGGACTAAGGTCTGAATTTGGTGGTTTTTAGATGRGCAGCTTGCTGCACTTTTGTACAGGTATGTGAGAGGTTTGGGGTGGGAGGGTTCTGACCTATTCTCGGTCTATCCTGAACACTAAAGGTGAATATTCTGGAGGAGAAGACAGCAACAGTGGCATMACCTAGATTAGAATTTTGGTTATCTTCTCTTAAAAGCAAGCACTGATCAGTATCAATTAAGCTACTCAGTATAATGAGATTTATCARATTACAAACCTGATATTGTCATTCTGAAAATCTGATCATTTTCTGGATAAGGCTGCTGAAGTAATTTTATTAAAGCGGCTCATTGTAGTACTTTAAAATTTCTTTTTCTCGTTGCTCCATATGCTGTTGCAAGACTTCCAGTACTKTGGTGGTTCTTGCTGCTGCTGGAGCTGCTGCTCCTCAGCTTGTAAGCCATTCTTGTAAGGATYACAACTAAAATGCTAATTTAATTTTGTTCATATCTCTTTCCCCTGTAGGATACAGAAGTCTTAAACAATTGCTTACTTGTTTTTTCCTCCACCTGCTTCTGTCTCTACAGTGTTGGCTTTCTTGGGTGAGCCTGTGCCATTTGCCACTTCTGGTGTGTGGTCTTGTGCTGGGATGTTCTACAGAGTAACTGTCATAAGCTGGAAAGTTTTCTGTTTGTGGTTATTTAAAGAGGAAATGGTAGTTTCACATGAACTTTTTTGTCTTACTTGCTTTGGGTTTGTATTTTATACAGAGAACTTTCCAATTGACATGGTAACAATAAAATTATCAGTTTGCTGATATCCAGGAATGGTTTTATTTTTAACCTGGAAGAGAGCAATGTTTGTGCCTGTTGTGCATGAACAGTTCCTTGGCCTCAGCAGCTCTTGTGCTGCTCGATGCTGTTTTGTGCTGTCCAGCCCTAATGGCTGCTGCTGCTCCTGTGCCAGCAGTGACCTCTGTGCTCCTCTGGCTCAGTAATGAGCACGGGCTGCTCACTCACTCTGYATAAATCTCTTGAACTAAGGGAACTCCCACTTGGGACTGCTGCTGGGATGGGGAGATGGTGAGCAGCARTTTGCAGGAGGGCAGGGAGGTTGTGGGATGGTGCAGTGGCACCTTGAGTGCTGTGGCTGGGCCAGTGTCACCCCTGGGTGCTGCTTTGGGGACAGTTCCAGCCTTCCCTGTGCCTCCTGTTCTCCTGTCCTTTCTGCTGCCTTGTTTGGCTGCTTGCCTTGTGGAAGGGGTGAGTGGCACAGGCTGAGCAGGCCCAGGGGATGAGGTGCAGGGCAGGGAGGATGTGCAGAACTGGGGCCAGCCCTTAGCAGCCAGGAGCTGTTACAGGCTGAGCCTCTCTCCTTCTTCCCTTTGCTCCAGGGACACTGGAACACAGCACTCAAACCTGAGAGGAGCAAATGCCTCCAAGATAATTTAGGTTCTGCAAGATCTGTGAAAGATGAAAAAGAAGAAAGAGACCTCAGATGCCCCCACAAGATGGAAAAGGCTGGGATATGAACTCTTGATGTTAGAGCCCAGAGTATTCCTTTGGGATAGATTACAAATCCCAGTTACTGAGAATCTCCACTTAGAGCTCAGAGTTCATAAACACGGGATGTTTTGGTATCCTCAGACCTTGCTCTGTTTTTACTCATGAGGACTGGGGAGCTTACTGTAGCTGTTTGCCTTAAATACAGACCATCAGTGTGGCTCTTCAAGACCTTTTTAAGATGCTGTCTGCAAACAAGTGTGGAACGTGTTTCCTGAATCTTGGCCTCCTGAKGCTGGACCTAGGTCTGAGATTAGACCTTGTGTATGGTAACTTTGTAGAGAGGTGAGCAAGGAGAAAGGTCTGTGTAAAGCTCTCAGAAATCTTTCACAGAAAGATTTAACCTGGCAGAATTTCTTAATTCTGTATGACAAACTGTTCTTGTTTTAAAATTTAGCTGGTGTGGGAAGAGGAGGGTGGAATTGATGCATCCAATTTGGATTTGTGGAAGATGGAACAGCCTGTGCCCAGGATTGAACTTCCAGGATCATTACCAGCAATCAGAGTCATCACCAAAGCCATCACTGGGAGTAAAAACCTGTTTTCATCTTTTGTGAGCCATAATAAAGAGGTACAGCTCTGGTGTTTTGGGAATGATTTAGACAAATGTTTTTACCTGCTAGAACCTGCTAGAGCAAACCCTGAGCACATTGTTGCARATAGAAACTCACGAGGGTAGAGATGAGTCTTCTGAACTTTTTATGGTACAGAGGTTTGCACTGCAGCTGATACTGGGCATTTGCACCACAAAATCTGCATCTCTTGGGCTGCTGGTGATTTTTTTTTCCTGGAATTTCAGGCTATCTTCCCTGTGCTATGAGAAAAGAACAGTCTGCTGATTAACTGAATGGAGACTTTTGCCTTGGGGAAATTCTRAAAAAGGATGGGCTATAAACTTTTAGACATGAGACTGGGATTGGATTCTGACCATTGTGTGGGCTACGGGGCTGGAGATTCTCACCCTCTGTTTTTGCACAGGATTACTGTGCTAAATAAGAAAGAAAGAAAGAAAGAGAGAGAAAGGGAGAGAAAGAAAGAAAGAAAAAGAAAGAGAGAAAGAAAGAAAGAAAAAGAAAGAGAAAGAAAGAAGGTAAGTTTGTAATAAAGCCTGATTTCTAGGCAGTTTCACCAGGGTTAAACTCATCTTTCATGTGAGGCTTCAGGAAGTCTTCACTGCTGTATGGAGTAGAAATATGAAAATGCCATAGATAGAGAGGCCCTTTTTCTAAAATCCTGGGGATTTTCAAGAGTGATTAGTGAATGATTTATGCTACTCTGAGTTTTGAAGAGATGCAATGGGTTAATTTCAAGAACCTYCTTAGACAGTAATTTAAAGCACATTGTGTGTTACTTATGAGAGAAACTGAATTCTCCTTTTTTGCCCAAAGCTCTGTTTGAATTTTTAGACAAGGATTGGCAGCTCTTGTCCCTGGGATTTGAATTTGTCCAATCTGTACTTAAATGAGGACTGGCTGTTTTGTTCTATCACCTGAGAGTTCAGATCCAAGGGAACTGAGTGAATTGAGTGGCTTCTGCCTGCTGCCCTCGGGGAGAGGAGAGGATTTAGTTGGAGGGAGTTCAGAGATGCTGAATGTGTGGGGCTGAGGTAGCTCTTGGGTGTGACCTGCTAAAGGTTTGGGAAGCTTTTGATGTGAAGCCTGTGCATTGCCTGTTGTTTTAAAGGTACATGGTTATAAAAGCAGAATCTCTTAATTTCCTTTAGAACTTGAACCCATTACACAACAGCCAAAAAAGATTTKTAATTTTAATAAAAGCCAAATAGAGACTTATCTACACTGCAGTGTCCCCAGGACATTTGCAAAGTCTGGAATTCCTTCAGCTGCACAAACAAAAATTTATAAATATTTATTGATATAAGTTTATTGAAAATGTCACCTGTGCAACTGGAAGTGAACATGAAAGAGAAACTGGGGTGGAAGGGAACAGCTTGTTACAGACAGGTTGTGCACTTGGCTTTGTATTTCTGGCTTGTGAGAGGCTGCTTTAATTTCAGTCCCTGCCAGCTGCTTCTGCACAGTTCAGAAGGAACATCCAAGAGAAAATGGATACTTCAGGAGGCAGATTGTGGCAGCCATCACTTAATGCAGTGGCTGCTGAAGGATTCAGCAGTACTGGAAAAAAAGTGTGTTTTGAGGGCAATCAGGCTGCCACTGCTGCATGACATGTGGAATATGCTGTTAAGGCATCATGCACAATACTGAAAGGAAGGGTGGAAAATATAAACACCTGCAATTCTAAATGCTGCTGTACACATTCTCACTCATCTCCAGTGGTGAGACTAAAATACAGTCTTAAACAAATTCATAGGTTWCCCAAGYTTTGAAAGCTATTCAATTTTACATATGTTTTGTTCACATTTTGTGGTCTATAATTGGTGCTTTAGTTTTTAGAATCTCACTTTTGGGCGATGTTTGAGCAATTSAGGATCTCTATTTATCCTGAATAGATTAGGCTAGATACAGGACTAGTTAATCAGCACCCAGGACTTATCTCACACTAGGTATATAACAGCATTAATCTCCATCTTTCCATTTCTTTTAAAAGATAAAATTTTGCTCAAGTTTGACTTCAGGAAAAACTTCTCCTTGTGCCCACTGCATCTTTGTGAACATGAGAAAGGCAAATCTTAAAGCATGAAAAACCAGAAAGTTGGGAGGTGTTCCAGTGAGGATGAAACCTTTTTCAGCCCAGTTGCTTAAATGAAGGGATGTTGTGGAGGGGATCTTGCAGAATTCTGGCTGRGGCAGTATCACTTTAAAGGAGGAGGAAATTCAGCTAGTCATCATTTGGGTTGGCTAAATATTACATGTAAAATCTATAAACATAGTTACTAAATATAAAATACTAAACTGTAACATTATTTAAATATTGAATGAAAAATATTTCCCCTCAAATCTTAACTGCAGGTGCCTATCCCTCACTTTACACACTGCTGGCTGCAGAGTTTGAGGTAAATACAGCACCCGACTTCTGTCTGAGTTTGGGGTGTGTAACAATCTGCACTGCAAAAGGAGCATTCTCTTCTGCTCCTCAAAGGAAAMTACATGTAATTGTCAAAAAGTAAAGCTGGCCTAGAAAGAAGTGTTGGGGCTTTCAATTTTACTTTTTTGATGATGAATTTTGCTTTTTGAAGAAAGGAAACTTTTTATTATTTGACGTGGGTGATCTAGCATACTGAAATYAGTGAGCCTAAAATAGACTGACATGAAGTAAAATAGAGGGTGGAAAATGTACACTGAAGTACCTGAATATATTTGTGAAGAGTTGTATTTGTTCAGCTGCAGAATGTTCCTCTTTCACACACTTTCTGCACCTCTTACMATTTTATATACWTTTGTGTTTCTTTGCCATATGTTTCTAATGCTTTGCAACAGATGTATAAATAATTTAACAAAGCTTCAAACTTGTGAATTGAAGGTTGGCTGTATAAATCTCTTCCATATAAACTTATTCAATATAAGTTGAATAAGTTTATACTTATATAAGTTGATACTGAGTTATTCAAAGTGCTAACTTGACTACCAGCTCTGAAACTTCTGGGAGGATCAGACAGGGCAGCTGCACTGAACCTGACTGATGGTAGTTGTGTTGTGTGTGGGTGCTCCTGTCCACCTGCACAGGACAAATACCTGCGTTGCTCCAGTTTGGAAAAGTAAGATGCTGTTTAGGAGCACGTAGACCCAATAAGAGCTGCTGGGCTGGTGTTGTCCTCGGTGRGTTGGAGCAGTCTGATGAGGGCAGCGTTGCTGTCAGTGCTTGGCACTCGCTGATTCAGAGACATGTAACCACTGTGTAACAGCAGGGAAGGTGCAGGATCCAATTACAGCTCTTCATGTTTGTGTTTWCTGATTAGTTTTACCATTTCAAATGTTATACCTGCAGTTCATGTTTSCTTATCTTTATTTGTTACTTGCTAAATTTTAAATGCTGTAAGAATTGGAGCTGGCATTGTAGGTTTTTTTCAGAAAATTTCATCTCTCTCTTCAACCGAGGGAAATGGAAAGAAGGGATTAATTTGAACTTCATGGTACTGTAATGATTTTTCACTGCTATGGATTGSTTTTGCTCCCTGTAGTCTCTGTCCTTTATTGCATTAGTGCTGCAGAACAATAGTGGTGGGAGATACTGCTTTATGAACTCCAGTGCTTCAGTACTGCCGTTGTCATTCATCATCTCATATAGGCTAATTGATGCTACAGACCATTCCAGAATGAWGAAGAAAACATTTCTGCTTTAGCTAGGTGATGGTCACTTCATCTGTAGTGAGCATGGAAAGCCAAAAAAMTATTTGATGTGAACCTTTATAAAAAAGCAGAAGTCTTGTTTTATGTGAAGAACTCATAGATTAGAACTAAARGATAAAATAACTGTGAGAATTTTATGCTACAAGATGCTCCAGAGCTTTTTTTTCATTATATTCTGTGTTTCAAGAGTTACAAATCAATCATTTTAAGCTCATCAGGCTTAAACTGCATGTTTCTTTTGCCAACTAGATACAAATAATTTGTACACAACCTGACTTTAAAGACATTCTCTGGAGCACTGTAGGGTAAAAAAATGGCTTCCCCTTCTCCCTCACTTTTGTTGGAATAGAGACTTTTTCTTGAATATTTAATGCTTATTTAAAGTCTGCWATTAGCAAATTACTTCTGTATGGCAAGTCACGGTGACATTTGAACACCGCCACCAGCCTCAGTGGCAGCTTGTGGCACGGTTSTGGGTTGGCCTGCGCGGTTAGATGGCCGTGTGGCCGCAGGGACAGCGGCTGAGGGTGGCACTGGTGTCGCACACCGGGGAGCTCCCTGCTCCCATCCCGCTGCCACCCTGCCCTGGCAAGGCTCGAGGGAGCAAGCAGGGAAGAGGAGCCTCCTGCTACAGACCTTACCCTTCACTCTGAGGCTGGAAGGAGCTTAGAAGTTTTTCCAGAAAGGGAGCATGGCTGTTAATATCCCTGCAGAAAATGTGGGAGGGGTAYTGACATTTATTGATGACTGATTGATGATTGCTTAAGCATTAGCTCCTTCACCCTTTTGTACAGTTTTCTTGCCTTTAYTAAATAGTGAGCTACCAGGCAAGASACACACCGGGTGMATTTGTGCTTTATCTGCTTTCTAAATATAAAAGATTTTGCTGTAGTGTCAGATCCGTGCTGTTCATAAACGTTCCAGCAAAATCTCACCAGTGTCATCTGTTGTGGAGGGATTGRTCTGAGGCAGGGGCAGCCGCCCAGCAGCTCCAGGCTCCCAGATGCCCGGGTATATCTATGCACGGTGGGAAAGGCTGCACCGCTGCGAGAGCTGCTGGGTACAGAAGCCAATGGAGAGGAAAGAGCCTCCAAATGCTTCTGTAACTCGTGAGCAGCCCCGGAGTGCTCCGAGCTGGGTCGGGGGCGGAGGAAACCGCTGAGAAAATTCCGTAAGAATCACTGGGCATTGCCGGAAGCCCATCGGGAAGCCCGAGTCCCGCAAGTGCGCTGTCCCCGCGGGATCCCCTAGTCCTGCCCTTTTCAGGCGTGTTTTGGGGATGTGGTCGTCTTTAAAGCACCGGTGCTGCCTGGAGCTGCACCGCTGCTTACGCTGCCCTTCACACAGCGCCGTGTCTCCAGGACRCAGGAGAAAGCCCTGCCTGTTTTGATTCCCATCTGGGGCAGGGAGTTCGGGGCCCATCGCCGGCCGGCTGCCGGCTCGGGGCTGGCGTGGGCGGGCGGCAGAAGCGGGGCCGGGCTGGACCGGGGCTGCGCTGGGCTCGTCCCGGCACTGCGGGGCTGCGCTGGGCTCGTCCCGGCACTGCGGGGCTGCGCCGGGCTCGGGGCCGCCCGGGCTCGCTGCCCATGGGCCGGGGCAGCGCCGCGCTCCACGACCGAAGGGGCCGCCCGCTGACCGGACACCGTTATAAACACACTGTGAAGAACTGCGGGCGGATGGGTTTGTGCTGAGCTCTGTCAGGAAGATTCAGTGTGAGGGGTTTTTTTAATGTTTTGAAGAATCTTTGAGAACTCCGAGTTTCTGCACAAACCAAGATAAGGGCGGCGGGGCTGGGCCCGGAATCCTCTCAGGCCTTTCAGGGTTTTTCCCGTTACCGGCGCAGCTCCGCTATGCGAGGGGTACCCGGTGAGGAGCCTCCCGCCGGGCAGGGCTGAGGGAAGCGCCCCGGCAGAGGAGGGCTCCCCGGAGCACCCGGGCGGCGCGGGGCCGGGG
>CADDXX010000526.1:303385-383416 GCA_902810485.1 Alauda arvensis
CCACCGGCCGGGAGCCGCGGCCCGGCGGGCGCCCGGCGGCAGCTGGTCTATGTCTTCACCACCTGGCGCTCGGGCTCGTCCTTCTTCGGGGAGCTCTTCAACCAGAACCCCGAGGTGTTTTTCCTCTACGAGCCGGTGTGGCACGTCTGGCAGAAGCTGTACCCCGGGGATGCCGTCTCGCTGCAAGGRGCGGCCCGCGACATGCTGAGCTCCCTGTACCGATGCGATCTCTCCGTCTTCCAGCTCTACAGCACGGCGGGCGCCGGCAAGAACCTCACCACGCTCGGCATCTTCGGGGCGGCCACCAACAAGGTCATCTGCTCCTCGCCCCTCTGCCCGGCCTATCGTAAGGAGGTGGTGGGCATGGTGGACGACCGGGTGTGCAAAAAGTGCCCCCCGCAGCGCCTCAGCCGCTTCCAGGAGGAATGCCACAAGTACCACACGCTGGTCATCAAGGGCGTACGTGTCTTTGACCTGGCCGTCCTCGCCCCGCTCATGCGGGACCCGACCCTGGACCTCAAAGTCATCCATCTGGTGCGGGACCCCCGGGCCGTCGCCAGCTCCCGCATCAAGTCCCGGCACGGCCTCATCCGGGAGAGCCTGCAGGTGGTGAGGAGCCGGGACCCGCACATCCACCGCATGCCCTTCCTCGATGCCGGCCACAAGCTGGGCGGGAAGAAGGAGGCGGGGGGCGGCTCGGACTACCATGCCCTGGGTGCCATGGAGGTCATCTGCAGCAGCATGGCCAAGACCCTGCAGACTGCTCTGCACCCCCCGGACTGGCTCCAGGGCAATTACATGGCCGTGCGCTACGAGGACCTGGTGGTGGAGCCCATCAAGACCCTGCGGCAGGTGTACGGCTTTGTGAACCTGGCGGTCAGCCCGGAGATGGAGAAGTTCGCCCTCAACATGACCAGCGGCCCCGGCTACTCCTCCAAGCCGTTCGTGGTGTCGGCCAGGAACGCCACCCAGGCGCTGAGCGCCTGGAGGACTGCGCTCAGCTACCAGCAGATCAAGCAGGTCGAGGAGTACTGCCACCAGCCCATGGCCCTGCTGGGCTACGAGCGGGTCGGCAGCCCCGAGGAGGTGAAGGACCTCAGCAGAACGTTGCTCAGGAAGCCGCGGCTGTGACGGGGCAGCGGCGGCCGCGGGGCCCGGGGGTGGCGGAGCCCGGGCAGCGGAGCCGCTCTGGCTGCCTTCAGTGAGGGAGGGAGCCGGGAAAAGCAACCTGGTCTCCGATTTTCTCCACAGACTGCTGAAGGGTAACATACAATAATGTGATGATTTCGTTCTTCCCTTTTTTTTTTTTTAATTTTTATTTTTTTTAATTACCCGCCCCTTGCATTGGGTTAGATGCGATTAAAAAAAAAAATCGACTAGAACTGAAAATATGTGTAAAGCCCCTCCCTCTTCCTCTAAAACGCCAGGCAGTTATTCTGTACCAAAATCGTGTTCATGAAGTTCTTGTGGGTTTGAAGATGGTAACAAAAACTCTTGCACAATTCCTAACACATCTTTATCTCCCTTGGTGCGGAGGGGATGCCCTTGGAAAACATAATGCTGAAAATCAGACTTTTGTATGAAAGCAAATGTTCAGACATGGTAGTAATAAAAGAAAATAATAAATGATATTCATTTTTATAATTACCTCAATTGTTTGGGAAATACAGTGTTGCTTATGTACAGCTGGAGGGGATGCTTGCTTAAAATAACAACCTGGACTTCTTAAAAGAGTATGGGTGGAGGGCTGGAGTGCAACATTTGACGTGCTCAAAGATCAGGAGCTGCTCTTGCAGAAACAAATACAGATCTCGCAAGTGTAGTGCAGGTTTTATGGCTGTGTCAGAGCAGGTTTCTATTTAACTATTGTCTTTTCTGTTGTATTTACAAAGTCTTTCAAGTGCCACTGTATTAGTGTCCTAAGAGTTCTAAAACGTTTGCCATCGCAGCAGTATTTATTTTTGTCTTGACATGTATGTCCAGGAGTCACTGTCAAAAAGAAGTGGATTTACAGTGTGGCAAGAAATGCAGGATTTAAAAAGACATTTATCATTCTGGAAACATTAGCATGTGTGAAAACAAAAATAAAATTATATATATTATATATATTCTATCGTGCTAACAAAACRTAAGAAATGTAAGATATTTCTTGACACTGATTGGTAACAGGCATAGCAGGGAAGCATAGAAAAATGCATAAAATGATTTATTTTTTCCCTTTGTCTGTGTCCTGGGGTATATTTATGTACAAAGAGGGAGGAAATGTACAGCTGTGTGTTCATGGCTGTAATAGAGCTTTTATGGAGCCAGCCCAGTGTTTGATTTCTGAGCACTGGTTGGAGACTCATTGCCTGGGAATTGTCATTGCTCTGTGATGGAGCCAGATGGTGGTCTGGCTCTTTCTGGGAGCTCTGCCTAGAGTCTGTCCCATCGTTAAAACTTGATGATTAAAAAAAAAAAAAAAAAAGAGAGAGAAAAAGAGATTTTACTACTTCTGCTTTTGTAATTTCTTGGGAAAAGTCCTGATTTATTAAAGGTTAAGTGGTGTGTTGCATATGAAAWGTGCAGACACCCTGAGTAGTTTTTAATCTTGGTGTTCTCTGCTGCTCTTTGAAGGCTCATTTTGGAACTTGAGTTTTTAAACAAATGTAGTTTTGCCAAACTGTTCTCTTAGGAGACTACAGACTTTTCTACAGGAAGTACATTTTACATTGCCTATTTGGGTGTTGTGCCTTCAGAAAATGTGAAGAGTATGAGTAGGAAAAAGGAGATTGATTTGTGAAAATAAATTAATATAAACAGGATGCTGATAAGTGTGTGTGTGTGTATGTGGGTGTATGTGGGAAAATTTTAGTGATGTGTAATATGTCTATTTCTTGTAACTCAAACAGCTGATAAYCGGCTACTAAGATTTTTGAGTTCTTGATGAAATTTTGGCATTAGATGTTGAATTTATTCTGAAAAGGAAAAAAATTTAATAAACTAGTTAAAAGATCATTGCATAAGGTTGCCTATACACTTGCTGAATGACTGCAGTTCATGTTGGTTCCCTCAGCTCATTTTCACCATCAGTGAAATAACATAAAATCTAAGCWATGGGAGATCTTTTAATTGGCCTGTTAGGATGTATTCCCAGATTCCAGACAGCAGTGCTTAGAAATGGGAGGGATAGTTATTCTGGTATTTAAAATACAGATTAAGGTACTTGTGCTGTTGTGATGTGTTTTGTGTTACCACTGTGCATGTTCAGTGCAGTGCTGAGAGGGGTTTAGATGTTTTGGCGGTACCCAGTGGGGCTTTTTATTTTCTTCGGCCGTTGTGTCTGGGGGCAGTGACCTGCTTGTAGAGCACGGTGCTTGCTTTTCTCCCTCCCTGAAGCTGCCCGTGCCCCCCTGCCCTGCCGTGGCCGAGCTCCGGAGCGCTGCTGTGGGCAGGGCAGGCTGCTGGGCTGTGGGCAGGGCAGGCTGCTGGAGCCGCGGCCACTCCGGAGCTGCCCCCAGCACAGCCCTGCGACACCGCCACCGCCTCGGCTCCTCCTGCCCCAGCCTGGGACTGAGGTCTCTGCGTGGGGGCTTTGCATGGCAGCATGTGCCAGCAAAAGCTCTTTTGATTTTGGGAGCTGAAGCACGGYAATTTCTGCATGCAGAATTCCTTAGTCTTTTTTGGGAAAGTTTTCAGGATGAGTAAAGTGAACAGGAATTGATTGCCTCTGGGAGTGTGAAACAGATGAGCCCGATTGATTTAGCTTCCAAAAATGTCCTTTGGCTCCTAATTACGCAAAAAAGATCATCCTGTCATTCTGAGAGAGTACTCGCTGCTCTTCTAATAGTGGTGCATTGCAAGCATCTGTTTCACTTTCCTGACACAAACACTGCCAGCAGAGTTACAGCATCTGAATCTGGTCCGTGATTGGAGCTCCACCTACTACATTGCAGCAAGGACTCACCCARCATCCTGTACAAGTGGACCCTGGTGTGCTTTGGTCAACAGAAGAAATAATGCAATGCTCATTTTGTGAAAATGCATGTTTATTCAGGTGAAGCTTCAGGAGAACTGAATGGGATCCTGCTTGTGTAAAATGCTGGTGGGCTAAGCCCTGTGTTTAATGCTGCTCTATTAAATATGGATGTGAACAACTGGCAATTAAAAGACAATTTTTAGCCCTTTTTTATATGCAGGGAATAGAATTAGAGGARCTTTAACAAGCCGAACAGAGCTGAAAAGAAGTTTTAAATGTGGAAAATTACAGGAAAAAATAGGGTATCAGAAATATGAAGGACATGGTTACAAATGAAGTTTTCCTTTTGTGAGGAGGGGCAGCTAGCTGTGGACAGAATAAACTTGACTTTTAAGTTTGCAAATAGTCCTGGGTTTGCTTTCTGTCTGATTTAGTAATTACAGCGTGCTTCTTCAGCTGAAGTTGATGCTTGTATTGGTGAAGCATCAATAGCAGAAACAAGGTACAGGGTGCACTCAGGAGGGAGATAGTTCTGAAGATTTGGCACTTTGGTTTGTTACTTTCTGCTGTGAGCAAAGCCAGAACATCAAACAGGTGAGGTAAATTGCAATGATCATTCAGTGCATGAAAACAGGAAAACCCTTTGTCTTCCACTGACTCAACTAAACCACAAGATGTGTAAAATTGTGCAAGTTGCTGCTGGTAACCTTGGAGCTGACAATGAAAAAAATGAGATCTAGTATCTTTAACTGTTTCTTAACAAAAGGAGGAAGTCCCTTATTTTTCTAATTACCTTGTAATTTGTCAGACATTAAACTTCATGCTGTGGCTGGGAAGAGGAACAGAATTTAAACCCACAAACCTTGTGTTTCCATTATGATTAGAACTTGGGTCTTTAGAGGTGAACTACTGATGGTTATCAGCAATTCTGAAACCAGTGTTTCTCATCCTGTAGGCCAYCAGAAGAGTAGTGACATTATTTCCCCCTTCATTTTTAATTGCTAGTGGTGTGTTGACAGTGAAAGGTGTTTAACATGAGCCCTTGCACATTGCACAGGTGGTCTCAGAGTTGTTTGGTGTTCCAGCTTTGCTCCTGTGCATCCCATAAATGCAGGTATGGTCCCTTTGGAGTGGAGAATGCCARCTGTGCCCAGTTGTGTGGGGCTGCTTTATGGGAACAGGCTGAACACGGGGCAGATGCTGCCTGTGTGATGTTACTTCACTGAATGGATCAAAAATGTGCTTATTCTACTGCCACTTCAGTTAAGGGTGTTGTACAGATATTCCTCTGCTGGAATTATGCACATGAATAAGGTAAGCAGATTTAATTTGGGGGCTCTAAGTGAGTGTGAGACTGCTTGCCATTGATCTGYCTGACTTCAGCTGTCAGTGCTTTCTGCTAGTTATCCTGGCAGTCAGTGCACAGGGTTTGCATTTTGTATCAGAGATCCTGAGCAAGATCTTACAAAAATGTCCATGTTTTATAATTAAAGAATACACAGAATAGCATTTCAGCAATACTCATTATATTGCACACATTTAAAGTAAAATATAAGGTTTATCTGGTTTATTTGGATTCCCTGGCAACAAATGAGTTCTGTTAATGTGTCTAAATAACACACTTGGCTGTCGTGACATCCATGATTCTTCATGTAAGTTATCATTTCTGCTAAGAAAATGCATAGAATTGGTACAATACAGTTTTATATTTACAAGTTGGAAAATGTATTTATTGTATTTGCAGCTTGGTGCTCCCTGCATCATGAGATTATGAGAGGAACACAAGAACAGGCCTGCAGCATTGACTGCACAGTCTGGGTTAATGCAAGTTCAGTGGGAATCAGTGCAAAATGTGAGGTGTCCCATCTTCCCTTGATCCATGAAGAGCTTGCATTCCTCACACAGATCAACACCATGAAARCTATGAAARAATTCGTGATATGGCCTTGAAAATAGGAGAACTGGGATTAAAGAATCRTATGCTTCTGCAGTGAAACACAAAGCTGTAAAATGTGTGTAAAAATATATGGCATATTTCTTCACAGAAGAAAATTCTGTGTGAGAGAGACCCATTTACACCAACTGATGTGGGTGAGCTCTCTGGTGTCCACTGCAGTTCTGAGACAGGAATATGCTTGTTATAAACAGGGTGATGGGAAGGGAATTGAGGTCGAGTGGTGAGTTACCATCTCTTTGTTCCTCTCAGAAAAATTGGTGAGTAGCCAGCACAGCCTGTAGGTCTTTCAGTATGAGGTACTGAAACTTCTGTCTGGATATAATGTCATTATTCTGATGGGATTTGAATGGAAACAGGACATTCATGCTGAAAAACAAGACGAAAATGTGGTTGCAGGTACTCCCCAAATGAAACTTATTAGTGAAGGAGCCTGACCAAGGAAGGATCTGCTGAGCCACCTTTGTCACAGCATCAACTGAAGTGGAAGTTGCTAACTGGAAGGGGCTCTACAGGTACAGTATTAAGAAATCTGAAGATTCTAGGAAGCTTGAAGTAGGATTTTCAAGACTATCTGCATGTACCATGTTCATTGGAATTGGGATATTATTAGGAGTCAGTGGGAGTTATATTTCAGGGCGCCTCTGGAAATCACAGCTTTGTACATTTGTATTGGAGGGGGCCTGTGGGGGTTTYTGGTCCAAACTATTGCTGGAAGCATGGTCAGCTTATGAGATCAGACTAGGTTGCTCCAGGTTTTATCTTGGTGGTCTTGAAAACCTGCAAGGACAGAGACTGCACAATGTCCATGGCCAACCTCAGTGCTGTGTGGTCCTCGTGGTGATTCATGATGCTTCAGCAAAACCAGCCCCAAAATCACKAAATATGTTAAATAAATTTATTAATACTGTGTTTTGCCTGTGACTACTGGCATGTCCTCACTTCCCTTTAACTGCAAGAGATGCTGGCTGCAGCTCAGCTGYTGCAAAGGGTCATCAGCAAAGTGGCTAATGAGTAGTGATCTCAGTGGAAAAATGTGGATTCACAATTATAATGCTGCATCCAGCAATATCCCTTGTTCTACCCAGGAGGGATAAAGAGGAGAGCAGAGGCAGAAGAAATTCCCTTAGAAGAAAGGAAAGGAATACAAAGAGGGGCTTATCAGAAGCTGCTCTTTCTCTGCTGTAGGAAGAAAGAAATACTGTTAAGGGAAATTGAAAGAAACAAATGATAGCATGCAGCAAGGTCAGGAGAGGATGAATAAAGGCATTTGCATGTTAAAAGCAGTGAGGATAGAAACCTGAAGGACAGAAGATGAAATGTGATGCTATGTGCTGTAACCATTTGTGATTAATCATAATATGCAGAAAGAATTCCTCACTTCTGAATTCACAGATTCACTGATTTTCCTCATGGTTTCAAAATGAATTTCAAACAGGAATAATTTTCATAATTATTTGGATAGTTTTGATGTTCCAGTTTGTTTTGTGTATAGATAGAAACAGAGTTGCTGAACTTTTGTCTAAATATTCCTCTCTGCAGACCTCTTTGCATAAATTCACAGGCCCCCTAGTCTGCTAAATTCTTGGCACCTTCTTGTTTTCCATCTGCCAGATGGTTCCTTCTCCCACCAGTCAGGGTTATCAACAATTATCTGTTTCAAGCCATGTGCATGTCTCATAACAGTTTATCATGGGAGACATAAAATGGAAAAGTGACATATTTGGTGTTTATGTAACTTTGAGAATCACTCTTGGCAGCTTTCATTRCTTGCTTATTTGCCACTGGTGGTTCCTATGTATGTTTGCTGTACTGGTCTGGGATCTGCCCTTCAGATCTCAATTATTCAGTCAATTTACTAAAATCACACACCTTGCACACTCAGTCAGCTGGTGTTTTTTGGTGTACTGACTTGGTTGAGTGGTGACCTCTTTTGTTCTTCAGAACACCCTTCTATCTGCTTGCCCTCTCTTTTCCCAAGTAACAAGTGATAGGAAATGGACTCAAGTTGCATCAGTGAAGGTTTAGATTGAACATTTGGAAAAAATWAATCACTTTGAAAGGCTTGCCAAGCAATGGAACAGGCTACTCAGGGAAGGGGTGCAGTCCCCATCTCTGGAGGTATTGAAAAGACATGTGGGTGTGGTGCTTAGGGACACAGCTTAGAGCTGGGTTAATGGTTGGACTTGATGTCATAAAGGGCCTTTAGAGCTTAAAGRTTCTCTGGTGTGATGGCTACATCAGACCCTGCCAGTGCTATACAGGAGTGGTTGGAGGTACTGGGGGTCTTGCAGCTCAGGAAGCAGTGAGAAAGGTCTGAYTGCCAGAGCAGAGTTTGGGGTGAGGTCTGCTGACCTCCCTGGGCTCATGTGCTGTTCACCTGCTTCGCTGGTGCACCACAGACTGCCAGAGCTGCCAGTGGTAAAGGACACCTGCTTCAAAGAGGTACAGTGGTAACAAGTAAGTGGTGGAAAACRGTTCTTTGTGCTTCTCTGCTCCTCTGCAGGAATCAGCACATGCTGACCATAACACTTTGCTTTTGTTGGAGTTTAAAGTCTGGTCCCTAATTACATGTTCTTTCATGCTGAGCAGAGGTAAAAATACACAGTATAAAGTGCAGTATTGTGGCTATTGCCCAGAGAATGCCTGCTGTGTTATTTTAACCCAAGAGCCTTCATCCCAGGACACAGCTTAGACTCACATGAGCCCCCCTCCTCTTATTTTACTTTAAAAAGGAAAGGTTGTATCTGATGCCACACCTGAGAGACAGCTGCTCCCTTCCGGGAGGTGGTGCCCCACAGGTGTTAATGAGAAACGTTAATGAGCCTGATGTAGACAAGGGACACCTGAAAGTCGTTAGRGGGTTGTGTTGCTCAGCCTTTTCCCCTCACAGACGGGTAACGGTTTCTCGGCAGAAGGAGGTGGAAGCCGAGGTCTGTGCCGGGTTATCTCTGTGCCCTGCCGGGCCAGGGGCTGCCGTGTGCCCTCAGCCTCTCAGGGGCGGCTGGCTGTGGTGGGAGCTCCCCGGGGAGGACAAATGCCGGAGGGGAGCTGCTCCTGGGGACGGYGAGGCTTTGCCGGGAGCATCTTTGATGGGAAGGACTGCTGCAGGCTCCGAGTGCCTGTGGTCCCTATGGAGCCTGCTGGAAGGTGCCCGAGCTAAAGCCCTTCCCAGCGCTGAGGCCTTGCTGTGCCCTGCATTGTCGGGATGTTGCCGAAACGGCAGGAAAATCGGCGTATTTTCCAACGGGGAGATGTGGGGCTGATGTGCTCRGGCACGTTTCAGTGTAAAGAACTGATGGAACACATGGAAGAGCACCAGCTGGGACTAAGGAGGCTCCGGACAGCGCTGGAGCAAGGAATCCCACTCAGGAGTGAGGAATCCTACTCGGGAGCGGCACAGGCGGCTGTGCAGGAGCTGCGGCCCGTGAGGCGCCCCGGGGCTGACGGAGGTGATGGAAGGTGAGCGGTGGCGGGCCCGCTGCGCCGTGAGGGAGGGGTGGTGCTGGGACAGCCCAGGAGCGAGGCTGGGCTGTGAGGATGGTGCTGGGGCAGCCCTGGAGCGAGGCTGGGCTCTGAGGATGGTGCTGGGGCAGCCCAGGAGCGAGGCTGGGCTGTGAGGATGGGGTGGTGCTGGGGCAGTCCAGGAGCGAGGCTGGGCTGTGAGGATGGGGTGGTGCTGGGGCAGTCCAGGAGCGAGGCTGGGCTGTGAGGATGGGGTGGTGCTGGGGCAGCCCTGGAGCGAAGCTCGGCTGTGAAGGCGCAGCCCCTCTGGGATCGCCGTGTGCTGAACTACGCTGGAGATGAGCACCAGCGATCTACTGGTGGCTCTGTGAGGGCTTGCAGAAAACCCATCTGGGGAGGTGTTGTACGTGAATCTGGTGTTTKTCTGGGCTGTTGGGGTGTGGGGTTCAGTCTCTGGGGGTGCTCTGCTGCTCTGAGGGTGTTTGGCTCCTGCCTGTGCCGTGGAGGGCTGGCACACCACCATGGGCTGCCTGGTGCTGCTGTGCCCCCGCTGGCACCAGCATCTCCTGCTGCGCTCTGGGTACCCGAGCACACTGCACTCCTCTGCAGGGACATGCAACGATCAGGTAAGTCTCCTACATGCAACGAGAGGCTTCAGAGTTGATGGTTTCCTGCACACATGTACTGACAGAAAAAAAAACTATGTATTTCTTTGCCATTTTTATGTCTTGTTGGGTTTCAATGTGGAGTCCAATAGTGTATTTACTGCTCCTGTCCCATGCCTGCAGTCACAGATGAATTACAGAATGTATCTGTTTCTCTTTGTCTTCTTTCTGAAATGGACATAGCTCTCCTGACCTCTSMTCYSTCCTGCACAGGTGAGCTTCTGTCTYGCTCCTRTCTCATTCAGAACRGTKATCAGGCTCCCTATTGCTTAATTAGTCCTTTCATAATTRATAATTTGGGTAAATGCTTTGCTCTGAGTGGTAGCCAGCCATTTATCTTTGTCATGTCTATCTGAATGAAGAGCTATTTGGAAGTTTAATATTTCACAACTGCTGGCTTTGACTGTGGCACAGCCTGTAAACTACACTTAGATCCCTTAAATCATATTAGAAAAAAAAAAAAAATCAATGGACTTTTCCTTACTGCAGGCTTCAGGTCTTGGTACAGCAACTCATAATGGCTCCTCATTTTCACTTATCAGTSTCTGTGTAGGAGATGATGAGAAAATGCACGTGTGTGGGCTTACAGCTGGAGTCCTGTTGACTGCTCTGAGTACCATGAATGAATGTCCCTATATGCTGTAACCCCTGGTTAAAACAATAGGCATAAATTATTTTCACATGGAAGCCTTGGATTTTCTTGCCTTAGGTATAAAGGCATCATGTAGCAGCCTTTTGGGTGGGTAGCTGCTGGCTTTTTCCCTGTGGGAAGACAAAATGGAAGAAATGGAAAACATAACTTTAGAGAAAGGGTAGCTGAATGCGCAGGCAGATGATACATTTAAAATGGTATGTGTTTAAAAAAAAACCTTATAACTATTTAATTAGTACTTCTGTTCTATAATTAAGACAATTATTTTGATTGTTGCCAGCAGTTCCTCTGCATTAGGTTACTGAAGCTAAATCAATACTGAAGCTTGTGTGAAGGGCTCACTTTGCAGACTGCTGCTGATGGGCATTCTGCTTCTGTGTTAAATGGGTGGGCTTAGAGGGAGAAGGGGGGTGTATTCCATGATATCCAGATGGTGAATAAACTTCCTGTACCCACACTGGCTGTTAGAGAATGTACTGGCATGCTTTGGTACAAGGCTGTGCTGGGTGCTCTGGGGATTGATGAACAAGTGGGACAGTGAGGAGATGATAACATGTTTGGCACAGTAGACCATGTTATTGTCTAAAAGGTTTGTTTGACATATGGTTATTCTAGCACAAATAGTAAATACCTCATTATGCAAAGCTATTAATGTTTCTAACTTGGCTTTCTGGTACTTCAGTGAGAGCAATGTATCTCTGGCATTTACTGGATTGTAGTAGTGACAAAAATGCAGCACACTGGCATCATTATGTATGTACAAAACTCTATTTTTTCAGGCCACTGGATACATCACAGATGCAGATCTGTTCCCCTTCATTGTTCATGTACTTAGCCTTTAAATCTGAGCTCTTTCAGTGGCAGTGTGGCCTGGGAGAGGCAGCTCAGAGCTCGTGTGTGACATTTCTTTCTAAGTGAAGCTTCTCTGCAGAGAGGGGTTGTGGTGAGGATGGGTGGAATAGGTCAGGTTGCTCCTGGACAGTTYTTGGGGTTTCTGACAATGCCAGATTGGGGTAATTAGGACTTAAAACAGCCATGAGCAGCCTATAGGGCTCTGTGCCTTATAGGAAACCTGTGTCCAAGGGCTCTCGGTTTSTCTCCTGATCTCCTGAGAATATGCAAGATTTTTGAGCCAATGGCTGTGAGAAAAAAGCCATTAAAAAATACAGTGAATCACTTAATGTGTTTTCAGAAGGTTTTTAGAACAGTGCAGCACTGCTACTAATTGTGCATATATTTGCATTCCAACTATCCAGGCTGGCCTGAGTGATGAACACATTCAGGGGCAGGGCCAGTGGGTACAAGGGGTTGCTCAGTGGCTGGAGGACAGGGTGTAGTTAGACACAAGGGTAAATTTGGTTCATTGATGTAACATATTCTTAATTTAAAAACCTATGCTSAGTAAAAATTATTATTGCATTAGGATTTGAACATTGTCTTAACTCATAGACATTTAATTTTCACATAAAACCCTCTTAAGTAAAAAAGGGARCTAAGGTAATTTAGAGGAAGCATTTCTATGCTAATGTGAAGCGTTTAGGGAACAAGTGGTTCACAAGCAGGCGACTGAAGACATGGTATCTGAAGAATGAGAATAGAGATAAGTTTGATTTTTACACCTAATGGCAAGAGCTTATCAGGCAGCAGACTCAAAATGAATTACTGAAAACTAGGACTGSGAGCTGAGGTTTGGTGTGACAGAGTTTGGATTTCCAGGAGAGGCTAGGTAAAGAGATGCACATTTACTTTTTGTGTAGATATATAATTTTGCTTTAATAAAGCACATTGCATTGTAACAACACTTCTTCCCTTCTATTAGGCTGAGCAGTGTTTAAAGTGTATCCTCCCCTACACCAAAATGGACTTGAAATACCCAATAATTGCTTCCAGGTGTGTTGAATTTTGCTTTAGCCTTGCCTTGTTCTGGGGTTTGGCTTGCTGCAGTCACTGACACCTCATCTTGCCCTGGATGCCCCTGCRAGTTGCATGCTTTGCTCTGCAGCCAAGAACAGAGCAGTACGTGCCCCAGAACTTGCACCAGGCTGGAACTGTGCCACATCCTAGCAACATCTCTGGCAGACAATTGTTTCACAGTTGTTCTCACATACAGTTTTACAGCAATCTGTGTCTTGGCAGCAAGGGTAGCGTTTACAAATTTCCTGCTCTGGAGCTTTTGGAACACTTCTGGTCCTAGCAGCAATTTAGGATGACCACATACACTGAAACTGGGGTCTTTCACAGAAAAGGAAAACAGGATTTTGCCCTGTATTTCCAAATATATAGATATCTATATTTTAATAAGAACAATTGGCTTCCTGAACACTCCTGTTATTTCTAAGGCTTTGGGAGAATTGGTGTTGCTGATCTGGCACTCYTGCTTTCTTATTTGTTTCATCATGATTTCACTGTAGTGACGTTTGTTGTCAGAAAATCAATCCAGTGAGTTTGGGAAGAGCTGCAGCTGCTTGGGAAGTGGAAGCAGCAAGTAAACAGCTGATYTATCCAGTTCACTGGCAATATTTGTTTCAGTAATGGATCACAGCCTCATCCAGTTAAGTGATGGCCTTGGCAGTCACCWCAGTACCAGCTCAGGCTGGCTCTGCTGACAGAAAAATCTGTTCATGCAACAGAGGCAATACTGCTTCTGGAGTGCCTGAAGGAAAAGCAGGAAGTCACCCTCAGATAGGGCAGGTGTAGCCCATACCCCCTTGTTCTCTGCATATACCTGATTTTTGGCGTGTGAACAGAGAGGCTTGGGTTTTGGTATTGGAATTTGCCTTCTGAAGTGCTACCCTGAGGAGCTATGACTCTTCACCTTGGGTTTTTTCACTGTTAAAATCTTGAAAAGATTCTTTAATATGCAGATTGATTGATTGAAATGACTGAAATGGATGCTCCCATTATTGCCATGAATCAGGATTGAGATTTGATTGTGTATTATGTTCTTAAATATATTCAGCACAAGATGCCTTGCATTTCAGARTGTGAAATGGTAGGCAGAGCATCAGCTGAAATGGGCCATGCACTGACTCATTAGACCATGTGTCTGATTTTTACTGAGTGCCTCTATTTCAATGGCAAGTTTAGCTCTTCTGATGGGAAGAAGTAGTGTTCAGTAAGTAATATAACAAAATCAGCTGGTTATTTGATGGGGCTGAAAAATGAATGGCCTTTTCAGWTCAGTGAAGGATGAATATTTCTGAATGAAGCTCATCAGATTCATAACCATGATGAATCCAAGACTAGCTGGCTGGAAATCTTTCTTCTGAAAAGCAGTACCCTTATTTTCTAGAAACCCCCCAGAGTGCTGGCTGTGAGCCTAAAATGTGGTACCTTGTTTGAGTACAAAAGTGAGGATCAAATGTGTTACTGGAATGCACTTAAAAATACATGAATTAAATAGCTAATTTAAAAAGCTCTTGGGATTAGCCAATTTCCATAGAAAAAGCYCTGCTCTCTGGAATCTATTGCAGAGATGCTATCCAAAAGTTTTTCAGTACAAGGTTCTTGAAGTTACAACTTTAGAATAGCAAATRCTTAAGAGGATAGATACCTATCAATAGGCTGTATTAATGTGTCTTGATTGCTTTCCTCTCCTTTTAGAAGTCATGTAACTGGATTCTGCTCACGTGCAAATCTTTAAATCAAGAATTTTCCTGTGGATAATCAAGTTGAAGTATTGCCTAGTCATTTCCCTTCTTAGAGGAGGACTGAGTTATGGATTCTGTGGAAAATTTTCAGATTCTTATAATTACCAGATTCTTCTGGATTCTTCTGGATTYGTGGCATTGAATACTTTCCAAAATGGGCTTCTTCCAAATTGATTTGACTCTGCATGACTCAAAGTAGCCATGTGCTAGCTCTACACTCGCCAGGTCCAGTGTTATATATAGGTAAGGCTGTTTGGATTGTTCAGGAAGAGGCTAAGGGAAAGCAAAAGTGAGATAATGGAGCCCAGCTGTAGAATAAAGCTGTTTCTAGCTGACTGTGAGGCACTMAACATCTATGGCAGCCTAATGAACAATGCAGTGCTGAGCCARCAGTGCAGTTGTGTGTCCATCTCTCTGACTCTTCCATGATTATAACTCTCATTCTAATCACTCATTGGTGTAAGTGAGAGGGAGGGTGTAATAAGCTTGTGYAATTTGTTTTCTACTTATTGTCAAGCTCTCCCACTTGTAAATGTCATGAATCAAACCATATCAGTATCCAGTCAATGTTAACTACAGCAAGTCTTACATGTGTTTCTGGACTGGGCTGCAGATMAAACTGGAATGCCTTTTTTAGATAGTTTATAGCACAGATACTGGACATTATGATTCTTTTACATACTGAAAGGCAGGATAAGCAATGTTAAGTTTATTATGCAATTATTATAGAATGGTTTGGGTTGTAAGAGACTTTAGAGATCCTTTAGTTCCAATCCCCCTACCATAGGCAGGAMACTTTAAATTTTATGTGTTTTTATTTTCTAAATCTAGTATTTAGTATGGCAGTATTTCAAGTAATCCAGTTTTAAGTTTTTGTCCCTAGATGTAATCTTTTTTCTATGTATCTGCTTTGAGATTGATTCTGATGCTTTTTTTATGCCACAGTTTTTTTTGTGTGAAATCACTTGAACTACATTTTAAAAACCCAATGAAGTAAGACTTCTTTGTACTCTTCTTGAAATTGTTGACTAAGTGTCTGTACATATTCTTTTTGAACATTGTTGCTCTTATTCATGACATATATATATTTGTAGATGAAAAGCAATGTGAATATCATTGAAATACCTTTTGTTCCAAGAGGATCWGAAACTACCAAGGTAATTCAGTGGGGAAACACCAGAGTTGTTTTTRCAGAACTTGTCAATAATTACCTTAACTAGGAAACTGTTTTTTCAGCACCAATATTTGGATAAACATCTGATGCACCAAGTGTGAAACTGAATCTTCAGGGAAMGGTTTCATTGATATTTGACTTGCAATGGACTAGATGCTCTGTCAGCTACTGTCTCAATCTGTCTTCTTTCAAACAGGTCCATGAAATGCCTGATATACAGTGAAGTCTTTTATGCTGAAATACCCTAAAATCTGCAGAAGGAAAATAATTTCCAGGTTGAACTCGCATCTCCAGACGTTCTAAGTGTTTTTAGTTATTGAAATCATGTAGTCATCTACATTTTGATTGGGACAGAACCATATATATGTAGGTATTTGCATGGAATTTGTTACTGAATTCTGCTCTAGAAGTTAGAATACTGACTACACAGCTGGCCTGACTTTTGGCAATGCTTTTTGCAACAGTTAATCCCACAAAAGTACTGTGCAATGTATGAGCGTGTGCATTATATAGCAGTAGCTTATTAAGTACTGCCTAATTTGTGTGTACCTTGCCAAGTCTCTCCTCTGGCTACAATTTCAAAAAGAGGTCTGAAGTCAGCAAATATGAACTTTCTGACTTGGGCATTTGAAAATCTAAAAGTTAGAAGAATTTACTTTTTTAGGAGGGAAATGCAAATGAATGTGTTAGATTAGAGCTAGAGCAGCAAGCTTGCACAGTGCCTGACTGGTGCATTGGAGAGGGAGTTCTCACTGCTTTCTTATAGGAAATGCCTCATCTGCAACATCCCCCAGAACAATCCTGTGGCACTTTTGTGATGGACCTTATGCAGAGTTTAGTTTCTCCTYGCACAGAGCTACTTGGAAGGAAGGGAGGAGGAAGGGCCTGGGTTTCTGGTGCCATCTCTGTAATGAGAAATAAATTAGATGCGAGGAGCATTTGTGTTGGGCCTTATGATCTGGAGCTGTCATGCTGTGTTGTGACTAATGCTTTTTTCCCCACTTTATTGTTGCTGAAGTCAATGGCAAAACTCCATTTATGTWAAGAGCACATGACAAGATCCAGAATAAGTGAAAGAAGCAGATGACTAACAGTAATGGATATAATTGGGAAAAAACAGCCCTATCAAAGGGTATATTCAGGGCTGATTTAGAGCACTAAGRTAATTTCTATCTGACTCAAAACAAGATAAAGGCAACAGCTATTAAAGGCACATCCACTGTGCACAGAGGGACAGAGGCAAAGGSTCTCTTCATCCATTTTAATTGGGGGAGGGAGTGACTGCAGATGGTAGTTATGGAAATGATCTTCTAATTGGTAAACAGGAATATTTCTTCTTGCCCATATTTATTTTTTGAGATTGAACTTTTGCTTGTGCAAACAGTGTCCTCRGGCTGGTACACAGCAGTGGGCATCTGTGCTTTTTCAAATCATTAGCACTAGATTAGAAATCCTGGCTGAAATTCTGAGTAATGAGTGCTAGCTTGCAGCACCTGGATTCAGTTGATCCACATCAGGGTCGGGTGCTATCCCTTCTCAGGCCTGTTATCTACCATTTTTGAAACTTTCTTTCACTGAAGCAGCATTTCTTTTCCTGGGAAAGCTCTGCCAGATGTGCTGCCTTYTGRATTTTCTTGTCCTTGGAAAGGGGCCGTCTGAGAGCTGCAGAGCTACCTGTGCCCTGGCTCATGTGCTGTGCAGRAGGATTGCCTCCTAGATTAGGGATGAGCTATTTAAGACATTGATCTGAACTTGGCCTCACTTAATGGGATCTCAGACACTGCTCTGACAATACGAAGTGGCTGTAGTCTTTTTACCTTCYCAAAATGTGTGTATGGACAAGTGTTTGGCGTAGCTGTGAATCCAGGCTGCAAGTATGGAGGAGAATGAAGCTGGGATGTGAGCAGGTTGACTGTTGGCCAYCAGCTTTTGTTGTGGCTCATTTGGGATGTACGTCACATAGCTCAAGCCACTGTCTTCCTAGGTGTGGTGCTACTGTGTTCAAGGGGTATAGGAAGATGCTGTTAAGTGTGGGAGAGCTGGGYAACCTGATTAATGTCTCTAACTAGSAGGGAGATGCRTGTCTCCTGCTTGGTTTAGAGCAGTCAATGGCCAGAATCCAAACTGCTCTTCTGTGACAGTGTTGTGCAGGGGAACTCAAATTCTTTGARTCATTGCTTTTAGCTTGGTTGGCCAGATGTAGCAAATGGCTAAATTACAAGTGATGCCAGGAGCCTGATGTGATCCCCAGWATTTATGTCCATCCAGTTTGTGAGCTGCATGGACACTGTGCTCTGCAGCCCTGAATCAGCAAGAAAGTTAGGGTAAGAGTTGTGTGAAGAAAATAAAACTGCAATGTGAACAGTAAAGGAGAAAATAATTTAAACATTTAAGCAGTAGAGAGATTGACATTAGAAAGCTAGAGATGTCAGCAGATAAGGAAAATCTGCAATTCAGCTTATTGCTAGCACAGACCTTTGGTATTTTACTTAAAAACAGTGGGCTTAAACCCTGTCTGTTTTTGGTGGCTATATGAACCTGTGACCAATAAATTTATTGYAATTGACTAAACCTAAAAATGCATGACCTTTGTGTCTTCCCTTAGAGCCCTTAGAAGCAGTTTCTGGACCTTGAGGATTTGTGGCTTAGAATTAATGGCTTACTTTAACTCAGGAGAATTGCTGATGTGCAGAAGAACTCAGTAGAAACWGGCAGAGATATGTAAATTTAATTTCCGGTTGCTGGTTAATTAGAAGAAAATGCCCTGTATCTTGGGGAGAAAAAGGACAGGACGTGGTACTTGGCACCCTCTGAAGCCACAGTTCTTGGCCTCTGCAATCACCTTGTWTCCTGCAACTCCAGCTGTTCTCCTCTCCTTGTGCCTGGCTGTGACTCCCTGCCCCACGAGCTGTGTTGATACAACTGTTGTAATATTATGTTAAATTAGATCAGTGAGTGGGGGGCTGAGTTAAAAATAATCAGCTTTGAGCCTGGATTATGTCAGCAATCTTGTGAGCACTGGTCACGTTGCCAGCAGGGTGTGGGTGGGGGGAGGAAGGGGCTTGGGTGCCTGGGACACAGGGGCAGGGCTGGCAMCCTGTCAAACAGGCTTGACATTGAAACTGTACTGTAAAACGACATGTTAGGGTGCTGCCCGTTCAAATGTGGGCTGCCACCGTGCTGTGTTTGGGTCCCTGGCAGCAGGCAGGTGGTGTAGGTGGTGAGGTGAAAGGCAGGCTGTGTGTGACAGTGTCTCACTGCTCCTCCGYGGGCATGAGGGGCAAGGCACACACKGCTCCAGCAGRMTGAACAGGGAGCTGCCACTGCTGACCTCTGGAAATGGGAGGGCAGAGCTGTGCCTTGCCTGCCCACCTTTCCTGGGGGCCACATCAGGGCTGCACACTGTGCAACTGCAATTTCTACTTGCAGGATGCTGAGCAATGTTCCCAGGCTGTACTTGGTAAAATGGCCAAGATGCTGGAGTGCCCATGGAGGAGATGCAGGATGATTCCTTCCTTGGCTGTAGGTATTCCTTGCTGTCAGTGCAAGTGGGCTTTGGAGGGGTAAAGTCATGGCTTATCTCAAATCTAGCTCTTACTGCTGGGATGAGGCAGAAAAGGGTGGGCAAGAAATTCCTCAGCTTTATAATCTCCCAATTAGAGCATTCAGGTTGAAGAGGTCATTAGCTCCTGCTTCAAGGGCTGTGTTAGGCACTGAGTAAAATGTAACCATGCACCCAGGAGTGAGGCAGCCACATCTTCCAGGTGGCACTTCCTGAAGGTGTTCTTGTCCCAGCACCGGTAACATCTCTGAGTTTGTCAGGGCTCTGCCACTCGTTAGTGGTTACTGTGTCATGGGGAGAATGACAAGGCAGGCTAATAAAACATTTTGTCTGTGTTAATGGTTGAAATTGGGAAGTCAGCCTCRACAGGGCTTCAGACTGAGTYAAAGGTGAGAASCAATAAGGTRCCAATCCTTTATTTGTGAGCACARTCAAAAGAGCTTGACAAAGATGCAGCTGAAACCGATGACTTGTACAGCTCTGCAGTGTCACAGGATGAAGCAGTTATAAATAATTTCTGTAAGAACCACATGTAAAGGAGAGAATAATTAATATTTGGCAAATAACACGTGGAGATAGTGATCTTTACTGTCTAACAGCAGTATGTACATTATTGAAAACTGYGCAGAAAAAACAATCTACAAATGCTGTGTATGGAAATGCCTTAAATTGTGCTTTAATGCTGGAGAAATTAGTAGATTTTCAGTCCTCCTGGCTTTTGACTTTTTGTGAGTCATTTGGCTGCTTTTCTACCTTCAGATTTCAAGAATATGATGTTAAAATCAAATGCAGAAGTTGAGCTCTGTTCAGAGCCGTGTAAGAACAGTAGTGGCTGTTGTGCAGGAGCTTGCAGCATGTGCTGCCCACTGCAGTGCCCAACGAGCTGGGTCCCAGGGACAGCAGCASTGCACTAGCACTGTGCTCTGCTCTCCTTCTCATCAGCTCACTGGCCTAAAGAGAAGGCTGCAGGCATGTGTTTAGACTCTTTCCAGGTCTGGAGGGTCTGATGTCTCTTGAAAATTAATTTTACCATCTGCAGKGTCTCATGCTTTTACTGATATCTTTCTCTCTTTCTCCAAAAGACAAGTTTTAACACAAGCTGAAGAGGATGTTTGTGGGTAATATCACTAGGAGCAATGCTGGTCTTAAAAGTCTCTGTGATGTTTGAGCTACTGGAATAAATTACTGCATTGCGTATCAATACTTTTTTTTTTCCCTTAAGGGTACTTTCCATATGTGATTACTCAGCCTTGTTTCTGTACCTTGAGAGTTTCTGTACTTAAAATAGCCATACTTGAGCTCAGTTTTGCATAGTTGTTCTGTGGTAAGATTTCAAGATGCTGCAGTTGATATTTTGGGGYTTTTAATGCTTCTGAGGACACTGGATGATATTACATCTCAGTCCTACCATAGCTGATTTCCTGCAGAGAATCAAACCATACAAATGTTCTAGAGGAGGATGAGGCATTTCCCTATTGTTAAATAGTTTGCTAGAATCCATAGAAAAATTAATGAWTATTATTTATACATTTATTTATATTATAAACAATGTAAAGATGTATATAATAATATAAACATGCAGTTCATTTTAATAAGTAATGTATATTATTTGTGACTCTTTTTTCTTGTGCTGCCTGTAACAAGGATTGCTCACCTGGAAAATCATTTGTCTTTACCATGCAAACTRTTGCCACTTACCCAGGTTTTGTATTTTAAGGAAGTGATTAATGCTCCCTGTCAAGACTGGTCTGTTGCTGTTGGCTTTTTAAGGAAGCTTGTTTCATTCATGCATCTATTTCTGTATATTAAGTTTGTCTTCCTTGGCTTATATCTTTTCAGAAGCAGATCCTCCAACACAGCTCAGTGGCAGTTGTCACACCTGTGCTCAGAAAAAAGAGAGGGTTTTTCTTTGAGTTTACATTCTGTGAACAGCATGACCCTTTCTTCCTAAATCTACCAAAAGACACAAAACTGAGGGGCTGCTGTGGGACTCTGCTGACACCAGAGCAGTTTTTGGAGTGACATCTTGAGTCTGTTGCCAAGTTGGAGGTGTGATATTATGATGATTTTRGTTCATCTTAGGCTTGTGTTTCTTGAAAGTAGCTACAGGCTCAGGCTATTTGCTGACCTCTTTTGGGAGATGTGCTGATGACAGCAGATACTGGCTCTAGCAAGAATCCACCCTCAGAATTGATGTCCTTGTTTTCAGTGTCAAGAGGAAATCATGCAGCAGTGTCTATCAAGTTGTCCCGCTTAAATATTCCCTGTTTCATATTTTTGAAGCATTTAAGTATTTGGGGCTAGGAAAATGTCACTTCTGGAGTCCTAAATTAACTACAGAAGGATGTGGATATCCCAGTTGTTAAAATTTAGYGGAGACTATTTGTAATGGGGACTGATCTAACTGTCCAKGTTTTGTTGTCCTTGCTTTCCCATTTTCTGCCTTTTTACTGAAAACATAGCAGTGATCTTTCTTGGYAATCCTCAGCTGCCTATTTTGGCTTCATGCATGCTGACTAGATTTTTTTAAAAATTTTTTTTCCTGTTCCTGCCTCTGAAGAGGAATGTGCATTACTACTTCTGTTGCCACTGGGTTTTGGACAACACCTGACTAAACTGACCTGTACCTGTGTTATATCTGCCTGGCTTTTGGCTGTCCCTCCAATCTGCAGGCTTGGCTGACAAGCTGCTTCCTGATAAGACAGAGTTGTTAGTGATGGTGAGATGCTAGCAGGGGTCTATTATCTTTGCTGGCTATTTTCCACTGACAACTATTTCCTTTTTGCTTCCAAAACTCATTACCATTTTTTACTTTGAATGTTCTTGTGAGGCTAATATTTATTTGTTTTATTCTTTGAATTTACACAGAACTCTGCTAGCTTTAATTAACAGGCATCCRTCTGTGCTCTCAGAGCCCTGATGGTAATTAAAATTAAGCATCTCTACACTGTCCAAAGCAATATATAGAACCAAATTTTTCAAAACATCTCTGGAAATGTCTATATGTGGGGGTTTCTCCTGCTGGCTTCCCTTGGKTTGTGGTGTTGTAGTGCAATCACTGCTGTGAATTAAGCATGTATTGTAACAGCTTTGCCTGCTGCTTGTCTTTAAAGCTTAACAGGTTTTTGTGTTTTTTTTAAATACACACCTCTTGTACACAAAGAAGTGGCATTTCCAAGACACCCAGTGCCTGCAGCACAAATTCACTCCTGGTGGGGCAGGAATGGGCAAGCCAGAATGATCCCAGCAGGGCCCCAGTATTGCTGTTCCCCACAGCTTCTGAKCTGGACTAGCCATGGGTTTGGGTTTGGAGTAGGGTTAGTGTTATGGTGAGGGTCAGGTTTAGGGTTAGGATTGAGAGAGTYAAATATCCTGCAGCTCCAAGAACAGGTGCAAGAAAGGGCATGGCAGGGTTATCCTGGCAGGGCATCAATGGTGCTGCTCCTGCATCTTTCTCATCTGAACCAGCCATGATGCTGGAATTGCTTTTCATTCTCATCCCAAATGCTGCAGAGTGGTTTTTGGAAACTATTATTGGGTAACAGGGATTATAATTTTTTTCTATGTTGCCACCTTGCTCTGTCAGTGTTGGTTCATTTAAACCTTCTTACCTCTGTAGTGAGAGGCCTCATGGCAATGGAGGAGTGGGAGGATGATGGGTTTATTGCACCACACACTGTACTAACAACCTGCCTGCATCTTGAGACATGTGTTTGGGTGAGGGCAGTCTCCAGTGAAAGTTTAGTCCTCTTTAATCTGGTAGAGCAGAGGTTGCAGAGCAGAAGCCTGAAGGGGTAATTTTGGGACTCTGGTAATCTTTAGGTAAAGCTGTTGCCTCAGCCTTGAGGCTGGCTCAGTTCACAGGGGAGCTGTGTAACCAACTTGTATTRTGACCACAAAATAAGCAGTGTGGTTAATATTGCTTATTGAGGGATTTTTATCTTCAAGGTCCCTGTACTGGTGAATTGCTGATATGGATAATGGGACTTATGATGACAAGCAGATCCCAAGGATTGGGCTTTTTTGTACCACAGGCTGTTCAGATCTGTTTTGATATCTGAAGCTATTAGATTTTCCCTGTCTTTAACACGTTACCAGCCAGAGTATTTTATAACCCAGGTGCCCTCAACATTATTCACACCAAAGTTTTCTTCTGGCACTTGAAACAGTGTGCCTGCTGCATCTTGCATCCATTTGCATKTCTGCTTTTGGAGGGACAGATTTGGGGAGGAACAAAAGAGGAGAYTGAGGGTAGAAAAACCCACTAAATACCTGAGATATGAATGAGAGCATAGTTTTTAAAATAAACTGTACACCATGGTTTTTTGAGGCCAAATATTTTCAAGTTGCTGCTTTGCTAGAAATGTATCAAAAGGCTGGTAACACAATCTTAGAACCTATTTTTTTCCAGTTACTCTTTAAAATCATTATGCTTCTGAYTTGCAGATCTGGCAGAATTAGAGTATTGATTTTCATATTTGAAATTATAAATTGTGTAATCCTTACACTGGTAGGTCTGGCATCCTGCACTTATTTAGGCATAAAARATAACATTTATAGGTTGAAATGATGTATTTTATTGGGCCATCTGATCCAGCTGGAAGAAAGTTGGAGAGCATTTGGGCACAAGGTCTCCACATTAGGCTTCACAAAATTAGTGTAKACTTCAAGCTAAAGACATCAGTTGAAGAGCTGCTGTACTTGCTGTAACCCTGTATTAATCAGCTGAATAATTTCAAGGAAATTTACAGGCAGCTGTAGGTGTGTAAAAGTGCTGTTTTCTGGAAGACAATTCATGTGACTGTTTTGAAGGGCTGAATGTATTTTAGAAGCAAGCATAATTGCTGGAGAAAACCTTTCAGATAAAAGGCCTTCCAGCTTGTTTTTTAAGGACCATAGACTGCTTCTAGACTAAGAYTTAGGGATAATTCAACAAAAATAGTTTGTTGGCCAAAAGTAGGATTGACTGAAACAGTCCATGTTTTATTTGTCATKGCTCAAAGGACTCTTCAAGGGACCTCTTATGTTTGGACCTTCTGGGAAAATTGTTTTTCAGCCAAATCTGAGCCTGTGAATAACAGCAGAATAAGCACTGCAAGTTGTAATCCCACATTAAATTGTCAGTCATAGTCAATGTTACTTTCTTCTATTTTTTTTCCCAATTAACTACACTGTGGAGTTGTTGGAACATGGGGCTGATTCCAAAGGAAGAAGCATTTAGTTGTAAAATAGGATGTATGGYGAGTATAAGACTTGGGGTCACAGCTGTTAATCCCACTCACAAGAGAAGAATTTGGAGACAGAAATCACTTGTTTCAGTATGTGCTTGGAGGATATACTCATTACTGGGGGCTTTTGCCTTTGTAGTTATTTCTCTACCACTGAAGGGAAAAATGTGTAATGTAAGTAAATTCAGTCTAACATGGAGGCTGATACCACTTGAGCTAGGATTAATTAAAAAACCCCCTTGCTTTTGTGTGTGTACTTATGTATGACAAGTACTGAAGTCAGAACTGTACCTGGTTCAGCTTCCTCTGTGAGTCCATGTAAAAGCATGTTCAAATATATTTGAAATATGTTCAAGTATTTAARCAATGCCATCTATACACTCTTTTCAAACTTTAGACTACCGTTCCCAGATTAAAAAATAACAACAATAAGACTCAGCAGCCTGACACTGGTTAGAATGATAATTGTAAATGCAAACGGCTGATTCCTGCTGGATGTGGTAGATCAGACACTTTCAGAGGAATACTCTTTGGTCCATACCTAACCCTGTGGGATGTTTCTGTGCATGGAACTCATTTTATCCTTAGGTTGTTTTCCACCCTGTTGTACATGGCATTAATTGCTCAGCAGACTGACGGTGGTTCTGTGCTCATAAGGAATCACAGCAGAGAAGTCCCTCTGAGAAACTGCTGATGCAGCCCCTGCAGCAACCCTGGGGGACAATTCCCCTTGGTAGCTGTGTCAGATGGTGCAGAWTCTCCTGTGTAGGATTGCCTGTCCCTGCAGCCCTGTGACTGGAAACTCCTGGGAACATGAACCTGACAGGCAATACATCTGCTCTGGGATCTAGGCTCAGTCACTCAAAACCATACTATTATCAAGGAGTTACTCACCCATTGTGAAGTGTCTTGGGGGAATCTCTGTGTTTGGACTGTTTAGCATCTGTGTGTTTTACTTTGTGGAAATACTTACAAGAAGAGAGAGGCAGCCTGGAAGAACAGGTGGAGAAAAGATGAGTAAGAGGAATGAAACTGGAAGTCAAGGGAAGAGGCTGATGGCTGCAGTATTGCTGGAAGGCAATTTGTTGATTGACCATAAAGTCTTGTGAACAAGTGCCCACTGCATGCACACTGCTGTGCCCACTGCATGCACTGTTGTAGTTTGCAGTGCATTTCCTCTCTCCAATGAATGCTGCTCATTGCCTTGCTGAGGTTCTGTTGCTTTRTGGCTCATTCTGGATCTCTTTGAGGTCCTGCATAAAAGTRGATATTGTGCTGCTGGGTTGAGCAGATGAACTTGCATTATTCTGGATGAGTTTTTAAGTYTARCTTTACAATTTTTGAGACTGCAAGTCTGCAGTGTGCCCTTTGAGTAGAATAAAGATGTTSAGATGAGGATAGTGTGATTTACGATGCCAATAAATTATTGATGAGMGGCAACTAAAGAAWTAATGTGGGTTTTTCYCYGCCAGTTGGGGTCTGAAAGGCAAAATTTGCAAATACGATTTCTTTATGATACCAAAAGGCATAGCTCTTCCAGGTTTGTTAGAACAAAGACTATGGATGTGAAATATTCCCATCCTTCTGGGTTRCTGACAGACTCTTGGTGTTATGCTGCAGTGTGGGTTCTGTACCAGTCCTGCCTCCTCCCTGCAGTGCTACAGAAACTCTTGGGTGCCTCAAAGCAGACCTGGCCTCTGGTCACTGTTGAAAGCACTGGGATTAGGGCAGCAGGGGGGTGGGGGTAGAGCTCTCCCCAAGGCATGTCTAAGTACTTAATTCCATAACTCAGCATCACATGTTTCTCACCTTCATTCCTCATTCAARTCTTTTTAAACACGATCAAGAGCATGTTTCTTTGCTTTATCTAATTGAATTAGGTCGTTAGATTGAAATTAGCATACAGTAAATTGGCAAAGCAGCAATTGCCTACAATAACAGAGCCTGGGCACTAAGCACAGCTCGACATCTTTTCCTAAAAAGAAAAGCCGCCCTCAAAGCAGAGAAAGTGAGCTGAATTTGCAAAAATGTTACCTTTTATTCCTTGCTGGATCCTCTGAGATTGGTCCCGAATCAACGCTGTGCAGAACAATGGAGCCATTGTCTGTGGGCTGGCAGCAGCATTTGCACAGCTTGCCTCAATGAATATTTTGTCAGAATGGTTTCTGCATTGCCAAACTATGCTAACCCCCACCCCCCRAGTTGGAGCTAATTAGTAATGCATAACAGAGGAAGTGGCTTTGTTTCTTGTCCTCTCTCAAAGAATCATTTGACCTGCTAACAGATAACTTTTGGGACTCTGGGAAGAACACGCCACAAAAATGTTTTTTTTAGAGTAAAGATGCAGAAGGAGGAATTGACTGTTTTGTAGAGGCTGCCTTGGGATTGTTTGCTTGCCAAACATCAAATATACCATGGAAAACTGACCTTGTTTCTCAGAATTTTCCTTTTTGTCCCCTCTGTATTTTACAAAATTGGATATATTTATTATACTTCTACTGTAAAGCAAGCAGTTCACAAGCCCATGCTCTGTCGCACCCACCATTTCTCAGTTTATAATCAAAAGTTGGTCTGATTTGTTTTTTTTCCTTTCTCCACCCACACCACAGCATCCCTGTGAATKCTTCTGTGGAGGCTGCAGCTCTCTGAGCCCTTCAGATGAGCCCTGAGAAAAGCATTCTGAGCAGTGCAGTGGCCWCCTCCAGGCTGTGTCTCTTCTGAAGATGGCAAAATGTAAATAAGCTGTTTATACAGTCCCAGATTCATTCCTGCTTTATAGCTGAGAATGGCTAGAGTAAARATCTAATTTACACCATAGTCTGAGGGAAATGCTTAATTATGTAGCAGGGAGGAGAAAATGGTTAAGGGGGAAATGACAACAAGCCCAAAAACCATAAAAACTAATATATGCTGTGAAAATCCACAAGAACTGAAGCAGACAACATGATTTATAAAAGCTRTATAGGTTTTCTCTTTCCTTGAAGGAAGAGAGATACTCTGCATTAATATTGCCCTGAACAAAGCCCTTTTTATCTTCTAGGGCTGATTTTGTATTCAATGATATTAAAATATTTCTAATTCAAATTAAAATTACTTCTTGTCTTGAGATCACCTAAAGATATGTTTGGCCCTAATTTCTGATAACTTATTCTCCACATACTGCTTTCCATCACTGGGCAATGTGCTCTGTTTTAAGCTGCATCCTTTTATTCATGGGAAGTCTGACCACCATCTCAGGCCAGAATAATTCAGTAAGGCTGCTCTTGGGTTTGCCAGCAGAAGTGAGAACTCATTTTTTTTCTTTATTGAAAGTTCTAGCTCTTGGTGTTACTGAGGATAATGAAATAGTTATAGCAGTAAACCTGAGTACAAATTCCTGCAGTTGTTGTTGAACTTCTCACAGCTGGTCCTTGGCTGTATTTGTGGATCTCTGGAATTTTGTTATTTGTGAAATGTGTTGTTTAAACAGAGAAATGAGTTCTGCATCCCACAGAAGACATCATCAAATTGGGTGAAACAAATGGAACATGTTGAGTTTTGTTTTCTTATTGGTTGTATTCTTTAGTAGCTTTAATTAGAGCATTGATGCACAAGACTTCTGTTACTGTCCAGGTCTTAGCATAGTTAAAGTTGTCACATGCACAATTCTCATCTTCTCTTTCCATGACTTCAAGGCTTCTATTAACTTAGCTATAATTCCAATTTAGCATGATTTACTGAGAGCTTCTGTAAGACACCTACAAAACAAAATTTTACTGAAATAGCTGTTTGAACACCACAAAAGATGATGATAAAGCTACTCTATAAAATACTCCCCTGAAAGCAGTTTTGGGTTTACTTTTGCAAAAAARTGTTTCTTCAGCACAGCTTAAAGGCAGTGTCAAAATGTGCTTGACTGTTTCAAGTTTTTGATCTTGATAGGAGAATTATCAGAAACAGTTAGGRGGTCAAAATAATAATGGAATTAAGAGGTGGGGTGAACAGTGAGTGAAAGTGTGACACTTCTATCACTGATAGAGGCTAATACTAAAATGAGAGATTTGCTTCTAAAGAATTATATAAGGTGTATATTGCTTTGATGGTGTTYKTTAAAATCATAACMTTTTCTATATGAAGYTTGCTGTCTGAGAAGGTTGAATGTAAATTGGTGCATCCTCTGAAAAGCTGGAACACTTTAGGGATCATGTKTAAGTGATTAGACTTGAAATCTTAGTGCTGGTGTCAGGACCTGGGAAACAGGAGCAGTGTCATCTCTGGTCAGTAGATGGTTGGCTCTGGTCTGTGCAGTGGTGCTGCTGGTTCAGACAGTAAGGCAGTGTGTAGGATCCTGGAATTATGATCTGATGAAAAGGAATTGTGATCTGATTTGACCACACAAATATCTTGTCTGTCCTGCAGATGGTTTCCCTCCTGTATAATATGGCAAGGCATTTATTTTCYGTTGATTACATTTTATTAAAGAGAATCAGTGTATCTCACAATAATTCTGCATGATAATTCTTCTGYCTGCTTGTAAATGTATTTTGTGATAAATTCATGGAGACAAATTGCTTAAGGCTGTCTCAGAAAAAGTAGTTAGACACAAGACAACTCTCCTGTTTACTTTGCTTTTAAATTGCAAACCTGGCTTTCAATTATGCATCCTATTCAAGAATTTCTCCCCAGTGAGTAGCCAGTCATAAGAGACAGGGTGCTTTTTGGAGGCTCTTCAGTAGCTTTATCCCTGATACCAGCAGGTATGGGAGCCTTTTGAGCAGTTCTGCAGGAATGTACATCATCTTGCTAGACCATATGTTCATAAGGAACAGGAATGTAGGAGGCTGCCAGTGTTTTTCAGACACAATTACTAAACTGTTTGCTGTCTTTTCAGTCCAAGTGATCAACTGTGGCATTAGCATCATGTGGGGAGTTGTGATAACGTGTCCATGGGCAGTTTCTCTGAGGAAAAGCAAGGTGCAGATTTTAATTAGTAGGAGCATACCTTTACTTCAGTCCTGGGTAGACTTGTGAAGACTCAAGGACAGCAGCTGTGGTAAAACTCCCCTCTGAAAGCAGCCATGCTTTTGAAGCTATTGAGAGCAAACGTGGGATCCTGAATGGGCTTGGTGGATCCCAGGGACCTGYAGTCCTACTGCTATGGATAAGAGCTGTCTAGCCCAAAGCTAGTTTGAGTGTTTTCTTATGTACTGCAGACAAAGTACTTGACTGCATTGCAGATAAACTGTATATATAACTTGYTTTATGTATGTACATATTTATTCACCCTGAAACAGAGAAACACAAAGACTGTGTGCAGCATTATCCTTGCTGTGCAGAATCTTCCAATGGCAATAAGCTGATTTCCAGGGAAAAGCTGTGCCTTATTTGCCTCAAACCAATAATGTTTTCCAGCTGTTTAGTAGGGTGTCTTACAGTTTTGACATCAGCTTTCATCATCTTAAAGATGGGTACACGCTGATGTACAACAAAAATAGTTGAGGAAGCTGTCTGTGACGTGCCCTTCTGTGTGTCCTGTGATATCASTGTAGTGTGTGTGATGCTCACAGTGGTTAACATTTGGTGAACTGCAGTCACCTCAGGTAACAAGGGAAAATTGGAGATCATGGTATACGGCCAAATTGTCACTGAGTGTAAGATTTTAAAAATAGATTACTGTATTATGGCCTTCTTTAACTCTTTGAGGGTATGACTGCCATGTCTATTTATTTTCAATGAAGTGTTCAAGCATGTGAAAGTAGTGATGTGTGAGGTGCCMCCACAAATATGGTAATCTGTAGCAAAAAAAACTAAGCGCACTCCCAGCAACCACGGCAGAGGGGGGTGTAGCAATTTAGCCAAAGGTTCAGAGGGAATAATTTTGTGCCTTCACCTGCCTTTTTGAAGTTTCTGTGAGCATATGGCAGAGCCAGACTTAAAGTTCAACATGACTCTGATTAGTGACCAAGGAAAGAAGGTGTATTTGTGTGTCAGCTGGGAAAATGTGCCTTCAAGGACTTGACTTTGTTGATCTTGGATCTGATTTCAAATTGGCCAACTTGTAAAAGAGCCCTTTAAACTTAGATAATGCTTCAGAATGACTGTCAAAACAGTAGAAAAACCAAAAGAAGCCCTGTGCATCTAACCCTGAAGTGTTTGTGAAAAGCAGCTGCAGGAGCAGCATGGCTGACTGATGTAAGTGATGYGCCATAGGCATCCAGCTGTGGAGATGTAAGGCTTCTTCCTCTGGAAACACATGTGCTTCCCTTTGTGTTTGCTGAGGCATTATCCAAACTCRAACATACAATATTTTCTTGGGAATGGAACTGTATTTTTAAATGCTCTAGTGGCCTCATCAAACAGTCTGGAAGAAATACAATTGACTGCTGTGTATGTTTGAAGACAGAGCATCAATCACACCTTTTCCCAACATGGAATGGAGATTGGAGAGGTAATGCTTGTCCACAGGAAGTGGTGATATTTTTATGTAGTCTCCTGAGCTGTCCAGTGCAACTTTGTCCCACTGTTCCAGTAGTGAATCTAGTTTTTTTTCCCGATGCATCTGTACATTTATGGGATTCAAGCATGAAGAWGTTCAATCTGCTGCTCTTTTGGGCTCAGGTTTTGCAAAAATAGGTTTGCCTGCCTAGGAGTTCTGTGGTTATTGAAGAGTTTGTAGGATTCAAAGAGAGAAGAGTAGCTTATGGACTAATGCTAGAAAGAGCTTTAGATCTCAAAAGCTGGAGTTCATTCAAACAGTTTTGGGTTCACCTTTCAACTCAATTTTTATACTCAAACTTTGTGTATGTACTTTTCAATGAAATGGGGAAAAAAGTAAATACTTACTTTGGTGTCAATTGATTCTTTTTTTCCCCCCTAGAAACAATGTAGGTTTTYGGATTATTTCACCACCATAACCTGTGTTCTCTGATAAAGTTAATAGAAATAGAATTCCTATCTAGTTGAACACTCATTTTGAACATATCTTGGTATTTTTCAAGAGAACCTCATCTGGAAATGTACAAAAATTAGGTATTTAAACATCTTCAAGAATCCTCATCTACACTTTTTTAAACGTGTGTGCTGAATTTGACATGGGGCTGTGAATGTTTTTGTTCCCTTGGAACTCCATTTCTTTGAGTTTGGAAATGGATGGAGAGAAAATACTTCATCATGACTTGCTGTTTGATGGGAGGCAAATGGTTCTCTCCATGTGTTTGTGAGGTGACATTGCCCAGACTTGTGTATTCTGTTATTCCATGTCACAAGACAAGCTCAGGCCTTGGACAAAACAGACCTTGTTGGTCTTGTTGGTGAGGCCTGTGGGGTTTGGAAGCACCAGAGCTGGAGAAGCAGCCTGGCTGATGCTGCAGACTGAGCTGGTATTCAGAGCACTTCTGCATTTGTAAGTTATTAGCTGCAAATTGCTATTGCCAAGCCTGGTCTTCTCCAAGTGTGTACATATGTGTCAACAAATTAGAGCAGGAGAACAAGTGGCCTGGTGCTCCTGGCTTGGCTTGCTCCCAAACRAAGATCCACCTTCGCAGTCTAAATTTCTCTTGACTGCAGAGAAGCAGGACATGAATTTAATATTCTGGATAATGAACAGGATACTGGATTAAAGCAAGGATAGTGCACCAAACAGGGAATTGTTTGTGCTGCTCTGCTTGTCTCTTCAGGCTTTTTGCCTGGCTGGCCAACACCCAGGGAGCACGAACTGCTGTGCTTTGCTCCAGGAGAGCAGCAGCTGAGGGAAACTGGTTGGGAATGAAGTCCTGCTTCCCATTCCTGATGATGAGAAGCACTTACTGAGTGCAGCAAGGGGTTTGATGGTTTTTCTAAGGAAAGCAGCTTGCCAGTACTCCAGAGGGAATGGCAGCTGCTGGGGGAAGAGGAGCAAAGCATTGGGTGCAGTGGTGCATAAGGCCAAGCCTACAGCTGTAACAGAAAATGTTATTTTAGAAATTGTGAGCCGATTCAAATAACAGCCTGGCTGAACAACTTCAGCATGTAACACTGCCAAGATGAAGGCACTGTGAGAGACCTGCCTGAAGCACCAGGGCAGCTGGAGGTCAGCAGCTAAGGAAGCATAATAGAGCAGTCTGGGGAGAGGTTTCAGGCTTGATCAGAAGCCTGGGACTGTGACTGCATTGGTGCCCACCTGGATGCAGAGAGAAACTGGGCAAGAGGCAGAGGAGCTGTCCTGGGGAATGTGTGGACAGGGCAGCAGGGAGGCTGCTGCACATGAGGTTGTTACAGGCACTCTGGATGTGTGTAACTGGAAATGTGTCCACAAGCAGAAGAGGGGAGAAGAGTTGGGAAGGCTGCTGATGTCCACTATGAAGTACTCTAAATTGAAAAGGGAGGAATGGAGCATGGAGAGGGAAGTGGGGAAATTGGAATATTGAAACATAGTGGGCAAGAGGGATTTGGAGACTGAAAATGTCTCGGGACCAGAAAGTATACCCCTGGGAGCTGCTTCTACTACAAATGATTCTGTTCCTCTATGCCATGAGTTTCTCCCCTTCATAAAACAGGGACACTAACAACTGTCAGTCTAATACTGTCGGTATGTGTCAATCATCTGTGTGTGGGAAGGCCCAGAGAACCCAGTCAGGACTGAATCTTGTTGTACCAAGTGTTGTAAACACCAGGAATACCCAGTCAGCTTTTAAAATAATTCATGTGCAATTGAAGTGTATTTATGTRCCACTGTAAGGAAGCTGTTAGGAGAGTCCCAGCAATATGCTACAGTTTAAAAAAAGAAGACATAGGTGGGAAGTGAAGAATAACCRTGAAATGGCAAAAATCAAATAAATGAATCTCACAGAGTTTTAATTCTTAGTTATAGACAGGAAATAAAGGCACATAGGCAGAACTGAGAGCAGTTTTTCCTGACCTTTCAGTRCAGATGAAGATTAAAACCAAATAAGACTTGGGATACTTAGGAGAAAGGGGCACAGAATTAGAATGGATTATGCTGCTCCTGCTGTGAGAATAAAGGTGTTTGTAAATTCTTAGTCTGTAACTTCTGTGCCTTAATAAGGTGCATATTGTTAATTATATGATTTGGAATCATAAAAGGATTATTTGGTGTCCCATGTGCGTTATCTAGCCAAAATGTGGTATCTGTTTTTGTGCTGTGTTTTTTTTTTTCTTCTTTTTTCCCCTCTCAAATGAATAGTGTAGGCAGGGTGCATTCAACCCCAATCTGGTTAGATAGAGGGTTGTTAAATAGGAAGTGGTTTATTGATTACAATTTTTGCAAGCTGTGGTAGCCTACCTTTATCATTTTAAGAGATTCTTGTTTTGCCCTTTCACTTAGTGCAAGGTCATGGAACAATTGATTTGGCAYTTGGTACAATTTGCAGTTAAAGGGATGAAAACCATAGGTGAGGAACAAAAATGGTTGCAGTGTTTTACTTCTTCCTCCTGTTCTTCTGCCCTCCCCCAAGTGATTACTTGCTGCATTTTGAAGGCAGATTAACAATCAGATTGTCAATCTGTCTACAGATTTCATCTTGATCAAATGCTCAGCTGGATCAAATAGTTTTCTCTGGCAGGTGTTGAAGAAGAATAGGATTCTTCTGTTCTTATCCACACACTCCCTCCCTTTCCCTTCCCTAAGAGGGAATCCATATTACATGCTGTCATCAAAAAAGTGTAGTTCAACATTTGGGGTGTGTGCATGGTTATTCTTTATTATTTTTTATTTYTAATTCTTTATAAGGCTCTTGTCCAAGATTACAGCTTTTAAATCAGAATAAAGTGTGATCTGACTGTTGTCTGAAGATACAAATTTGAATTTTAGAAAACTGGAGCACACCACAAACTAACACTCAACAAACCATCTATGGCACAGATATAGATTTGACATAGATGCTGCATTATGAGGGAGATTCTTTCTCCATAGGGGATAGASAGGTCCTGCTGTATTTTGAGCGTTGCAAAACTGGTGGGGATTTTTATGCAGTGTGGATGGGCAGTGGTTTGGCTTTTGGGTTGGAACAAAAGCAGCAGCAGCAGTAGCTCAGTGCCAGCAGTGTTTGCCACTCTGCCATGACAGAATTCCCCAGCAGCACAGCTGGGGCAGGTTTTGATCCCCWCCAGCCCTGCCCTCTGCACTGCCAGGGCTGGGCAGAAATGGYCCTGCTCCAGCCTGCTCTGGGCACCTGAAGAAGTGCATGTCAGCTGTCCTGTCAGTGCCAAGCAGTGCAGAGTGCTGCTGTGTGCCTGGGATTCACAGCACTCCAGGGTGCAATGCACTGGGACATGTGTTAGCTCGTGATTATGATGGTGTATGTCCAGAATTTGTCACATGGGCTATAGGTTCCTATAGGAGATGCTATTCTTGATACTGGGGACAAAAATGAAATACAGACTGCAGAGATGTCTTTTGTTCCTCTTTATGAAGAGGAATTTGTGATTAGGATAATCTGTCATAGAGCAGATGCAAAAAGACAAATCAAATTCTGCGGTCTGGTATCTAAGACCGTTTTAACTTTAAAGAAACTGTAAGGAACAAATTGTCCTTAACCCTTTTCACAATGAAAACAGATAAATCTAATTAAAACAGAGAAATCTAGTTAGCCTTTTGTCTTTAGTGGTGATCAGACACTTAAGGTTTTCAGTAGCCCGATTCTTTCTGTGTAACCTCTCTAGGTAAGAGATTGCTCYTTGTGCTTTCTTAAGAAACGTTTTCTGTTAACAAGCCCTATTTAGAATGTGCAAAGAGTTAATTATATCCAGTGCTTAATGAGTTCTTAGCTTCTGAGTATTTCTCTGGCTGAGTCTGAGAGCTGTTGACATATTTCATAGGCAAACAATTTGCTGTTATCTCTGCTGTGGTGAAAGACTGCAATTGCTTTGCCTTTGTAGGTGCTGGAAGTAGAGCAGAGAGGTGGATAATAGGAATGGGAATTCCCTCAGACAACTGCTTTTAAAAATGTGCTGTGTAAATTCCATGAGAAGTTAATTTTTGTAGCCTTGCTCTTTCAAGCRTCAGGAAAAAYAGTTGTGTATAATGAGCTACCTGTRCYATGGAGCCATTTACAGAGATGGCAGTCCCCCTAGATCTGGAAATAAAATAGATGCATGATTATTCCTTTACTTCATAATGGAACTGGGCTTTGTGTTAATAATAAAAGATAAGCTTATTAGTATTGCAGTTACTTCATCTAGTAAACTGCACTTGAAGATGTGGAGAATGCTTACTCTGTCTGTCATGCTACCTAATTTTATCTCTAACAAGAATCTGTGCTTAAGAGCTATTGACTTTCATGCCTTAGAACKGGAAGATGCCCAGCACTGGAAAGGAGGGAACCTTTTGGTTTATTTTGCTGATGTCAGTCAGGAGTAAAAATCCACAGATTTGCTGACATGGTTGTGGTGAAAGAGAGAAGAATGGACCCCTAAGTCATTGTTGCTGTGGTGGTGATGTGTGGTTCGTTTATTTATTTATTTATTTATTTATTTTAAAAGGGATGCTGGCTACTGCAGTGGAAGTCCTGATGTGTGAATGATAATTACAAATGAATCAGGAAATGAATGAGGAGAGCATGTCAGGAAATGGCAGTTAATATTAACTGAAAATAAAATGAGCTGTGTACAGCACTTAACACAGCCAGAAATGAAAAGGACAGGAGCAATATAGTGAATATGGCTTCTTTCATCATATTTAATTTTTTTCATGGGCCTGAAAGCCTGAAAATAAGCTGGAGGCAGCCGACTTTGTCTAATCCCCAAGCACCTCCCCCTYTTCCAGTGTAACTAGGGGAACCTGGCATTAGTCATCACTGCAGGTGATTGGGGAGCAGGAGGGATTTATGTCTGAGAAGCGAAGGGTTTAGAAGCCAGTTACAATTCATCTAATCACAGCCACTGAACTGACTTTAATTAGAGAGCATTTGGTGTGTTGTTGGCAAGCTTTCCATCTATCATAAACAAAGACACCAAATTAACAAAAATACTTGCCAGCCCCCTTACCTCCTACACAAAAACATTAAAAAGGCAAGTGGCAAAGACATATCTGATAAAGAATTATTACTGGCAGGGATGGGAGAGCATCTATCGATCTGCTTCGTGTAGGCATGTCTATAACTCAGATGACTGTGTTAAGATGAAATAGCAGGTAGAGAGATGAGGTTTAGTATTGGGAAAGAAGGAATCTGCTTGTAATGATTATACACTTGGGCAAAGAAGTTTTTAAAGCAAATCAAACTGAAGCTTGGTCCAAATTCAACTGTACTGTACTCTACTGAGGGCAGTAGTGTTACATACACCAAGGATGGATTTGTCTTTTAGGCCTTCACAAAGGGGATGGTATTGAGGCTGGTTAAAAGAATTGACAATATAGTGGGCCTCAGGAGGGGATATTCAGAGCAGTAGAAGCCCTGGCCTTTTTTTGCCAGGCAGGTACTGCAGGCAAAGGCCTCTGTGTTCCCCTTATGCCACAGGGAGGGATCTTCTTGTGAAAGGGAAAAATGGTGATGAGAGAGAGAGAGAGATGGCAGCCTACCTGCCTATAGGAGTAGTCATTAGCGTGAGAGGAAATAATCAGCCCTTTGTCTGGAGAGGTGGACACAGCCAGCAGCCTGGCTGCACAAATGAATATGTTCAGTCAGGTTATGCACATCTCTGCTGGGGCAGGAAAAGGAAGCAGTTCCAAAGCAAGTGYAGAGCTCACATGGTACTGCTATTCTCTGTTTTATTTACAGTTCATAGTGCTTTCAACTCTGCCTTCTTTGTTGACAGCTAAAGCAAAGCCCTGCTGGACATCCCTGGACAAACAGCCTTCCAAAAAATGACTGTGAAATTATTCTGTTGATTCAGWGAGTGATAATGTTTTTCCTGACTCAGTCCTATAGCATTGGGAGACTAGGGGACACTGCTATCCGTTATTTAGTGCAGCACTAATAATGAACTCTTGCTAACTTCTGAGAGAAGGTGCCTGTCTATCTTTCGGAGAAAATGTAAGAGATGCATTTGTGTGGAGAGTCAGCTGCTTCAGCAAGAAAAATTAGGTTGTTCTAAAGGAAATTTTTGTTCACTGCTTTACACAAGSCTGTAAAGGTGTAAGGGCTGAAACTACCAATTCTCTGCTTAAATTTTCACTCCAAAAAGTAGAAGTGAAAAGAAAGGCTTTCCTTGGCTCACACTCCAGTCTCTTTCCCAGCTGAGGTGAACTTGGCTTGAGCCATTTAAAAAAAGCAGAAAAAGTGAACTCATTTTCTGTGAGAACATTAAAATCTTCAAGTTTCTGAAGGGTGTAAATGCCAAGAAGAAGGAGGCTTCATTTCCATAATGATGAGCAACATGCTGGGAGCAACAGATTGAAATTARGGGAAGAAAAATTTAGGCTTTATATCATGAAATATTGTCTTTCAGTGGAGCCTATGTGCCRCTGGCACATTCTGAGGAAGAGACAGACCGTGCCAGCAACWGGCTCTTTTAGAAGTGGGGAAGCTRAAACACTGATCYCCCTGGTCCTGGCAGTAGCTGGTGATGGTGTGATGGTCTGAGACCAGCAGGTTCAGTGAGACTGAGGTTATCATTTGTTTGTGCCTCATGCTGAGTGCTGGCATGTGTGGCAGAGATTTGGGTCACTGCCATGCTCCTTGGCAGGAGCAATGCAGCCCTTTCCAAGCCATGGGCATGTGTAGGCATCTATGGCTTCAAATCTAAGAAAGAGCCTGAAAAGCTAGTGGTGGAATAATTTCTTTTCAATAGCATATATTAAACATGTAAGTATGTATTAAATATATTTTATGCTCCCCTTTGGCACTGGAAAACTGAAGTACCTAGAAGAGATCAGGAGACTTGTACTGGTGACGATGTGCACGGGCTTGTGGCAGAAATAAGGTGACAGAGATTGAGAGTCAAAACAAGAGTTGCAATAGGAGACTCAAACTGTAATTCCCAAACTTTTCAAACTTGAGGTAGAGATCCTTTAGGCCTTGGTTTCTGGGTAGGATGTGTTCACTCTCAGAACTGGTAGCACAAAGCTTGTTCCTCTCAGAGTGTGACTGTTGTCTAGTGTGTAGAGTTTTTGCAAGAAAAATAAGAAGCAGCCTCTGATGCAATCTGCTCCCACCAGATGGGTCAGTTTTTATTTGTAGTGTTCAGCCTCAGCTCTCTGCTCTGAATGTAAACCCACCATAATTCTATCCATCTGAACACACATTCCCCAGCCCATCTGCAGCTTGTCAYACAACAGGGGCAAAGCAGCAGATTTTTGTTGGAGTAAATGAGACCCCTCCGTTATCTCATGATTGCTGATTTGCACAGAATTGCTTCCAGCAAACACAATTTGTTGCTTTGTTGAGTAAGACTAGGTGAATTCAAGGTGTCAATATCCTCAATAATATTTTGAGTGGGATGGGGATAGGAGGAAACTGGAAAAGGCCCACGAAACTCCCCCCTCTGAAGGCCAGAAAACAGAGCAGGAATGCATTATATGGCATGTCCTCTGTAGTAATGGCTCAGTCAGCAAGAAAACATCAGTGAGTAAAACATCACTCTGAGAAATGTTCTCCTTTAACTGGTCTTACTGACATCCCAGCTGTGTAACAGCAGTGCCGAAGTCCCCTGTCCTCCTGCTCCTTGGAGCACTGACCCTGGGTTCATCTTCTGCTTGAGTGATGATTGCAAAGGCTGTCTCACAGCTTTGCCTCCCTGTACTGCAGCACACTGAGTTCAGCTGAGGGCACACACTGCCTCCCCCGTGGCTGGGTTGCTTGGCAGCACTGGCAAAGGAGGCCAGACACATGCACAGTGACATGTGGCTGCCATGCCTGTCCTGSTAAACTTTCTGAGCTACAGTTCCCRAAATRTGGTGAGGAGGAGGCTCCRTTTGTGCATCTGATCCCCAGGTGCAAAGGAAGGTGGTGCTTTAGGGTGAAAGGCAGACAGGGTATTTTTGGTGTTAGCCCCTTTGAGTCCAAAGCTCAGTTCAAAGATCAGTGAAATTGATGTTTGCCTTCTGAGTTTTTGAATTTCTGAAGTCAAACTGGTCCCCTTCCTTCAAAAAAACCCCTGTAAAATATAAAGATGCAAACCAGGTTCCTAGTCAGAAGGATGTATTGTCTCAGAAAAACCAGTTGGCAGTGCATTAGAGAAATTGGCTGCACTGTTCAGATGCATGCACTATTCCATTCTTCAGATTGCTGTAAAACCTACTTTAGGTTTTGARTTCAAGCCACTGATGCAAGACAGGAAAAAGCAGTGCTACAGAAAGGGAAATATTGACAGGGCAATGGCCACTGTGCATGGCAGGCCCCTTYCTCTCTTAACACAAGAACACTGCCTGCTGGAACTAAATTCTCAGCATTCAGTTTTTTACACATGATGATAAACCTGAAGCTGGGCTAATGCACAGATTAAGTTTTCAGCAGGCAGATCTGAAATTAAGATCACTCTGGGTMCTCATAACTTTCCCCTAAGGTGAACCACACCTGTTCTGCTTACAGGAGGGTCAGAAGTTGGGTATGGCAGGGCTGTTGTGGAGGTTGCCAGCAGCACTGGAAATGCAGGTGGGAGCTGCCTGGGTGTCCCAGCTGTGGTGGCTGGGAGGGTCCCAGTGCTGGGCAGGCAGGGACTCTGTGAGTGCTGCTGGGCCTGCTCTCCTCTGTGCCTTAGGTTTGGCTGGGTGACTTCCTCTGGCCTTCCTCAAACCGAATAACACTTCAGGTTTTAACATGTCCTAATTGCACTAAATCATTTAAAAAGATGGGGGGAAGAAAAAGCAATGCAAAAAAAAAAGGGGGGGGGGGAACTGATGCTTCTCAGTTACTTTTGTACACTCAGCTTTCTTTTGAGCAGTAACAAATTAGATTTTGTGGAGAAAAAAAGAGACATTTTTCTGCTGTTTGGTTTGAAAAAGATTTTTTCAGTTTGTCCAAGAGAAACCTTGAAGAAAATGGAAGTGTTTTCTTCTAAATGTAGAAATCCTGATTTTATATTTGCAGAAGTGATTTTACTGGGGGAAGGATTCATATACTGTGTCTATTCAAAAAGTTTTTTACTTTCTTTTTGAGCTTTTAGATACATTCTTTTTTCCCCCCAGAACTTTTGTTRCACAAAACACCAAACCAAAATAATTCTTAAACCCCAACTTTGCAAACCCAGGGAACTTACCAAATACTTCCAAATATGATTMCTGTTGTATAGATTTCCTTTTGAAATAAAAATATGTGGCACTTGAAAATCTCCCTTTTCCCTGTAAGAGGATAAAATGAATGCCAAAAGGACAGCTTATATAAATGATTTATCACTTTCTTTTTTAATAGAAATCTGTCAGCTATATGCAGCTGGGTGTTTAATTCATAGTTAATTCATGCAAGAAATTTCTCTTTTATGTATTCRTAAACTGGAGTTAAGCCTGAAATTAAGATTATGCTTAAAAAAAGAATTTGACAGATGCTTTTGCTCGTGATCATATTAATAGACAGTTGTCCTTCCTTTAACTAGTRTGGGTTTCCTGGCTTTGTTGTCATGTTCCCATTTAAACCTCTGGGGGTTTTGAGGGCTTGTCATGGAAAAAGATGATTGCTGTGGGGTGGAGCTTATTTGGGTGAAGCTGACGGGGAGCCAGGAAAGAGAGGAAGTGAGCTGGTTTGAGAGTGCTGGAGTTCACGGGATAAATGACATTCTTTACTACCCTGTCACTGGCTGGAGCAGAGAGATACTTCTCCTTTCTTATCTGGGAGGCCCTGTGCATGTCCTGCATCCCCAGATGGGCTGGAAGCAGCCTAAAAACAGTTAGCTAAGGTTCAAAGAGACATGTTGGTGTTTTATGATGGTTAATCCTAGAGGGTACAGAAATGTCTTCTATCTGAAATATTTCCTCCCCTTCCTCCCCTTCTGTACTAGAATAAAAGCCTGAAATTTCTTATGAGGACATTAAGCATTGTTGTTTCATAACTGAATTATTTTAAGACTTGCTTGTGARTTTGGGTATAGTATAGGGGCAAATAACATCACTCTATATTAATTTTTAATGCATAAAATTAATTAAAAATAGGTAAAATTTAAACCAAAACAATCAAAATAATTAATGTTAGACTTCTGTTAGATGGAACCTTTAATGAAATCAGCACAGTACAATCTTTGATTTTGATGCAAAAGCAACTGGTATTTTTGGCCAGTTCTATAGTAAGGAGAACAAACAAGAGATAATGTAACTATGCCTGAGTCACTCTGAATTCCATAACCTGTGGAACAGAAAGGTGTGATTGTCCAACRAGAAATATGTATAGAAAATGAACCATCAGTGAATGCCAAGGCCAGGGTTCTCTGACTTTGTCAACTCTTGGACTGACTTTGCCAGTTTTCTGTACTGTTGAGACGAGACTTTCTATCTATAAAGGGAGACAAAATAGGACATGAGTGATTCCGAAGGCAGGAAGGTTTATGGCTACCTTCAAAGAGAAGTTGTTTGCTGAGGTTCCCCTCTGTACACTGTATTTTTCATGGGTCTCAAGGCAGATCTGGCCCTTCTAAGGATGACTGGCAGGAGAAGCAGGCCTGAGAAGTTTGCCATCTTCAGGGAAGCATCAGCATAACACTGTGACAGCAGAAACTGAGGAATAGTGCTGGGAATGAGGGATTTGTTTCTCCAGCCTTCAGGGGTGGTGGCTTTTCGTCAAACCAGTTTACCKGGGAGCAGATTGTGAAATATGAGTCCTTGCAGGAGGAGAGTGGGAAGGGTCCAKTTCTTGTCTGCCTGGAATGGCTGCTGTCCCTGCAGGTGTGGGCAGGCTCCTGCTTCCCTGGGAGCTTGCAGAGCAGGTCATCCCTTGAGGGGTCCTTCACAGAAATCTGCCTAGGGGAGCTCCAATGCCTTATCCCCAGCAGTTAGGCAACTGATGCCTATAATGTCTGGAAAATTGGGGCAGAGTTTGCTGAGGCACCATTTGTCAAGTAGGTGGAAATGGGTTGAAAAGTCAGTGATAAGGGCTGGAAGCGGTCTTTTAAGGAAAGTATATAGTTATGCGTTTTCTTCATTGGACTGTGGTTTGAAGGTGTTTAAAAAAAATGTTGTAGCTGTAAGTAACTTAGCTTGCTAATTATTCAGAGATTTTAATGTCTAGGTAATAAAAAAAATCTCTGTAAGAACTGTGTGATGACAGGTGATGTATTAGTGAAGTTGACCAGTTTAATTAGAATATCTTTTAAGTAATTTTAGTTTCAAAGAGTTTGGGTCTCTACTTCATAGTATGAAAATATATGATGGTGAATTCATGTAAACCAGAGGATTTTTTCACYGTGGCAAAAAGTGAAAGCATTAGAGCTTCAACCCTCAATTTATGCCTGAAGGAGAAATCTCAGATGTTATGAATTATTTTCCCTGTATGCAGTATATTCCAGTATAAACTACACAGCTCATCTGTGTTTATAGCTGCTTGTGAAGTGTATTTTCTTCATGTTTTCAGGATTTAGAAGAACAGATGGTGAAAGCTCTTCTAAATAAACTGAGTCCCAACCAGGGCTTCCTACATGCGTAAATCCTGGATGTTAAAACCACAAAGAATCCAGGAACTTCAGGCACTGGTTAATGCTAACAACCTCTTCTCAAGCCTTGCACTATTGTGTCCTTTGTGTAGAAGTTGCAGGAAAAAAACTCCATCAATTAAGGTTGTTCTGAATTTAAGGCCGAATCATACAGAAGGCATATGCTGGAGCAGCCAAGGGAAAATAAGCTGCAACACACTGGGCTTTCACACAAATTGTGGCTCTGCTGAGAATTCACACTGACTGTGCCACACCACCTTGGCTGGGAGGCTGAACAAAAGATGAGGTCATCACTGCTCAGGCTTAGCCCSGTCCACCCCAGGTAGCCTTCAAAAAACAACAAGGAAATAAAAAAAACCCCAAACCAATTCCAGCACCAATGGCCTGAAGGGGGTCAGTCCTGTTTCAGTTGCTAATGTATTCCTGACACAGAAGCTGAGTCACTCTGTGATAAAATCAGTTTCATTCCTGGAATAGGGAGCTTATTGTGCCAATCAAAAGGAGGTGTGTTTTATGCTGTATTTTTGTCATGGAGGCTCTGCTGGGAGCAGTGTGTGTTTTGGTACWTCTATGGGCTAATTTCAGTGTGACTTCAGGGCTGTAATAGGTTTCAGTGTGAGTTCTTCAGTATTCATCACTTGCACAAATTAGTTTATTTAATAAGAAGYCCATGAATTTTAGGAGCTTAAGTTTAGACTCTTTTTTCAAAAACTGTGTTTCAGTTTAATATGAAGTAAATCTTTGGACAGCCTTGGACTYGTAAAAAATGAATTTAGTAGTGAAGATGGATGTGGGGTTATTATGTGCTGCTCCAACCTTTCCTCTGTCAGGTTTCTGTAAGAAATGAAGGGGGAAGTGGCAAAGGGAAGGCTGTACTCTGTAAACAGCATCCATATCTTCCCTGCCCCAGTCCTCAAGGCTGGAGAAGTGTGATTTCATGGACTTTTTGCTGGTTCAGGTCACTCACCACAGTGGTTAGGCAGATTCAGGGATACTGAAATAACTTTCAAAGTAATCAGAAGACTCTGACTGGTCTAGAAATAATCTGAAAAGTCTTAAAGGCAGATTATTTTCTGTAGTGGTTTTCCTTACTTCCATTGCACGCTGTGTTGAGCATGTTTTTATAACAAAAGCACCTAGTGGAAGTCTGAGGTGGTTCAGATAATACTCAGGATGCAACCATTTCTAAATCTTTTGAGGAGCCACATGAAGTAAATGATGAGCTCTGGCTATTTTTAAGGGTACCATTGTGTCTTTGTTTTTCTCTAATAAACCCTGTTAACCAGGCTCTAAACAGTTTCAACTGTCTGTAGAATAAACCAGATTTCCTCAGACCTGATTAAGTTGGGAGATAAACCAAGCTTATAATTTTTTTTTTTTACTATTACTTTATGCAAATTAATTTGAACTTTTTGACTGTATGCTTATAGCACACACTGTGTCACTACTTGTTCATTGTGGATATTACATGAGCAGAAAGGAATATTATAAATTACTTTTATAGTTGTATGTATAAAAGGTGGAGATTGCTGTAAAATAGCCACAAGAGCTCTATTCTTTGTGAAGTTCAGCTGGAATACCTGCCCTTGGTTATAAACATTTACCAATAGAGCTCCTTAGGAGTATGTGGGTTTTTTTAGGTGAAAGTTAATTTTTGGCAACTGTGGTTTACAGTTATTCTCCCAGAGCACCTGAACTACTGTAAGACTTGGGGAATCTATATCCATGTACTTGACTTTTTACTGAAATTCTCTTCCAGTAGTTGAAAATTTCAGTTCAGGGATAGACCATTGCAGTTTTCCTATGAGCTGGGTCAGTGTGAAACCCTGCCAGATGATGGTGTATGGGGGAGCTCATGCAGAGTTGGAGGATGCTTGTTCTGAGCCAAATATAGGGAGTTTGAGGGTTCCTAACATGATCTCCATTACTGGTATTTGGACCTGCAAATATCAGGGGCTTGGTGGTTACAGACAGATTCTTGCAGTAAACAAAACAGTTAAGAAACAGAGCAGTGTGTTTTTTTGATTTTTTTTTTTTTGCTTGTGCCTGATGGTTCATTCAGCAGAAAGTGGAGTACTTGTCTCAAGTGTCCACTTCACATTAGCTTTCATCAGAAAAGGTGCTCCAGTCACTTCTCTAATCAGCAGTGGCAGCAGTACTCTCTGAGTACCAGCAGGAAAACGTGCCTGGACCATGAAAGAGCAAGAGAGCAGCACCACATTCCCTGCTCTGCCAGCTGCAAACGTCTGCTTGCTTTGCTGCAGTTAAACGTGAGCTCTCCATGGGCTGGGTGAGGGAGCTGTCCCTCCTGGAGTGCCCCAGGCTGTGGGAATACGTGCAAAGGGTGAAAAGAGAGGGTTTGGATTTAGGGTGTGTGCTGGTGCTCTTGCTGTGTGCTGGCCCCTCCCCAGAGCAGAGCAATCCTCTGTGCCCAAGCTTTTGGAGGCCYATGCTCACTGTGAGATAAAACCATGCAGACTGCTTATATGATGTTGCTGCCTGGCACTGAAAACCTCATTTCAGCCTCACTGAAAATGSTTCTGGAGCTTTTCTTAAGGGTTTTTCCTCCTCTTGGTTCCTGTAGTTAAAAATGCATGAGCTCTTGCTCTTAGCATCTATAGTGATAGAGAAGTGCCTAAAGGATATTGCAATATGTTTGACCCCCTGATTATGAGCATGATCGCTACTTGGGGTAAAAGCTATGTACAATCTTGCCTCACATCAATTTCTTTTTTAAAGAAGAATTTAAAATTGTGCTGGGTGTGGATATAATGCAGAGGGAGAACAGGTTTTCATAATTTTGTACACTCAGGGGATGGGAAAAGTAAAGTTTTCATCTTAAAGRTAAAGGTCTCTTACACCAGGGAAGGTGTAAGAGATAACTGGGTGAAGAAAATGAATACCTGGTGAAGGAGGGAGAGATCAAATAGGAGGACTGAAGAACTTACATCTTCAGTCATTTTCCTGCCCTTCTGCAAATATAAGGCTTGTGTTGCTTTTATTGCTTTCTCACAGTGCTGTTGGAGGATTAGCCTTTCAGCTTTGTTCCTTTTTCTTAATTTTCTTTAAATTTGGTCAAATTTCAGCTGGTAGCTGCTCCTGCCTTTAAGGTCTGTGGAATGCCTAARGTTTGCAATATAGCAGTGTCAGGGCTATCCATGGCTCAGTAAAGWTTTTAGGAGTGTTCTTTGAGATAACCCTTAGTTTTCACTCTGCTTAATTTGGGTTTTAGCCTGAAGTTGCTATGAATATCTCTCTGATCTTTTTCAATTTCAATCTCCTTGGCACTGATTCTTTCCACCCTTGCTCCCCCTTTCCTTTCTTCATCATTCGTTTATTCGTGTAGTTTTCTCTTTTATATTTTCATTTCCAGTCAGGCATGCATTCTAAAGTTACTTTACCTCTGGAATAAGAAATCTCATTATGCTTATGGGATATTATCCTGTTTCAATTCACTTATATAYGACTTGTCCTAGACTTGCATGATGTCTAATATCCTGGCATAAGATTATTTCTTTCAGTGTTTAGCTTGTTGGCTGTAAGGCTCTATCTAGTTTGAAATCCTTATTCAATAAAGTACCCATATTTTTTCATGTCCATCTGCTTTTGCTGTAGCACACCAGAAGCAGACAGCTTTGTGGTAAACAATGATGTAGAACAGTAGCTGGAAAGCACTCCTGGATATTCTCTACTGCYTCCTGCACCAGAATTTCAAGCTCTGCTGGGTCCTCAGAAGGATGATGTTAGCTTGACATTCTCAGATTTGGGAGCCTCTGAGGCCTGAAACAATATTTGTTCTTCCATACCTCAGGTATGATTTTTGTAGGGTAATAATGTTGACCAGTAACACTGAATTAGTTGGGGAAAATGTAGCTTCTGCTCTGACACTGGWGGGAAAAACAAAGGTTTATTTGTGAGCAGAATCATTCCTGTTGCACGTTGTGCATTCCTCACTGCCTCCCCTGGTGTGGAGGAATGGCTGCCCAGAGCCAGGAGGGCTGGTGTGGGAGGAATCCAGTGTGGTTGTTCCAATGGGAAAGCTGGAAGGATTGGAATTCCAGTTTCTAATTGGAAACACAATTATAATTTTCATGATCTGAAAATTGATAGGTATTGGGACCAAGGATATGTGATAAATTAATATTTGCTTAGAAAATTTGGGTCAACTGGAGAATTTTCAAGTTCTGAAAGAGTTTCTAAAATAAAATTTTGACGAGTGCTTCACAGTTCACCAAGCAGAACTCATGTCTGTTGGGATTATATTGCCAGAGATGAGYTTACTTGTACAAAGTTATTTAAAATGCTCAGAACTGGTTTGCTTTAAGATGTCATTAAAGGCTATTTTCCRCTTTGCTAGAAGAAAGTAGGGGAAAAACATTTTTGTGCCTGAATTATAGAATCAAAAAATATGCTGAGTTGGAAGCAGTGTTTTCCAATCTCTGCAGTGGCTTTCAGGATATTGTCTTGGTTCTCTGAAGTTTATAGTTAATATTTGTATACTAAGAATTCTCAATCTCTGAAAACAAAGAATTTCAAAAGCACACGAGAAATGCTCGTGTGCATCTAAAATACAGATCTGAATATTGCTGCATTTATGTTGTACCCAAATGTACACAGCACTCAGGGTGTCACAGGGCTCACATTTCTTGATGGCTGATAGCAAAATACAGAGGAAGAAAGGAAAGAGACCAGCTCCGCAAGGCACTTGAAKCAGTTGCTAGGTGAAAAGGGTGTGAACTGCTCTCAGGGCTTCAAGGCAATTAGTTTCCTGGCTGAAKTTGTGCACAGTGTTCATCGGTTTGGAGATAGCCCTAATGTCCTTACTGTTGAAAAGTTTAAGCTTTTAACACAGCAACATGTGTTTACTTCCTGTTTTCAGTGAGGTTACCAAATACTGCMCGTCTCTGTGAAAGTTATCACAGTGACCTGATATTTTCGGTAGTGTGTTTTTGGGACTGACTCTGCTGTATAGCCAGGATTTGTTGCACTGCTTTCAAGCTCAGCAAAATGTTATTCATTGTTCTGAATAAAATGTCAGTTATTGCTTTTGAAACCTGGAAGGTTTAGCAGTGTTCCAGATTTCCACCTTTCCTCACATTTTGGCCTTCATTCTGAATATGTAGTCACTACAGATTTGACAGTATWTATTACATTTCATTTTCCAAGTACTGTTTTATTAGATTAAGTCAGATAGAAGGAATAGCTTCACATTYATCATGAGCGACTTGCACATTCAGTCAAACACTGTGTGATATTGAGTAGTTTAAATCTCCAGTGTATAAACTGTAAATTAACATTAAAGGCCTCTCTTAACATTCATTACTCTTTAAACAGTCATGCAGAATTACTAGCTGTCAGTAATTTTTTCTGAATACAAATATGTCATTTGTTCTAATGTTGTTGTAACTCTCTTGAGCTGTGTGTTGTGAAAAGAGTATCTTAAAGTAGGGAAATGGTGAATCTAATGGACAATTGAGACTCTTACTGCCATTTAGCAGATGCTTCAGGTTTGCTTGCAGCTCGTATTGTGAATTTTCCTAAAAACCAATGCTACTTTGGTTGCTGAGCATGATCCCAGATGATAAATGCCCTTCCTGCTGGGACCACTGATTCAACTTCTCTGGTAGTCTTAACATAAAAATCTGACCATGAAGGTGTGAAGGATGACTCGTCTGTCATAAGGGATGACTTTCTTTCCCATGTAAAGTAGCCCTTTAAGGCATAAGTGTAGAACAGTGTGTATTTATTGCAGGCTTTTTTTATAAATAAAGRATTTCAGCCCCCAGAGCTCTCCATTTATCATTGTATGATTGTAAGAAATCTAGACATAGGCACAATAAATAAATCAGTAAGCCCTTTCACAATATGCTGCARGAGGCATTTCAGAGTAGAATCTAAGAGCAAAACTATTGAAGAGCTTGTCATTTCCTGTTCATGTTGCAGTGGTGAAAAGCAGCTTTGCATCTTCATTATRCTACAGCACTTTATTGATTTCTTGTATAACCTAGGGACTGGAATCCATGCTTCCCAAGGGATTTGGTAAACCTGGGGACACGCCCTCAGTTCTTCCAAAGACTGAAACYAGAAACTGGCTACTGAAGCCAGGATGGTGTTAGCACCTACCCCAGGAGCTTCTTGCTGTGTTGCTACATCTTCACCTCACTCCGGTGTCTCTGCCTGCTTCTCCTTCCTCTGTTCTCTGGTGTCTCCCAGTACCTGGCTACAAAACCTTCCGTCCTTACCCATTCTTCATCCCTTCTTGCAAGCTGCTGCACATCTTTTCCCAGCCCATGCAGCTGAACAAAGCAAAACACGGAGTTGGAAATTCTATAGTTGTTCTAAGAACTTGTTATTGTGCCTGAATATTATTTGYTTTAAACCACATGGGGATTAAGGCCCTTTGAAGATCCTTGATTAGAATTTAGGACAAAATAAAATGCTAGTTTAAGCTTCTGATCTTTTGTAAGCACAYACAATTCCATTGTGTTCAAATTTATACTTAAAATGGCTCTTCTAGAGTCACAAATAACCAGAAATTAATTACACTGGAAAAGAATGACTAAAACTTGATTATATTTGTATTTTAKGTTTTATTTGTGGTGAAATGAAGACTTATTCATCTTTAGGAGTATTAACAGAGACAGTTTGATTTTTATTCTAGATCACAAGTATCTTCTTGCCTATAGTCTTTGTATGCTAAGAATGATCTTCCTTAAGAACTCCTGATGTTTTGACTTTCTTAGTAGGAACATCATGCATAGTTAGTTGAAACTTCTGCCACGAGGAAAGGCACATGCTCAAACAACAGAAGCCTGGCTCTGTCCCTGGTTTTGCACTGCTGAGCTGCTGTGTGCCAAAGCTGATCTGTACTAATGCTTGGTAGTAATGGCAGCCAGCTCTATGTATGGCTGAGCAGTTGGTTCTCCACTTACTGTGTTTATGCAGAACAATGAACCCTTTGATGCCTCTCTTGGGTTTTTTTTCTTTCCTTTTGTATCTAACCACCACAGTCCTCATTCCTAGTGTAACACTGAGTGCCCAGCATAAGTAGAGAGACAAATTTATYCTTGGAGCAGGCAGTCTGAAGATATAATTGTTTTGCAGAAATATTTGATTAGAAATAACTCTTCTTAAACAGTAAAAAAAGAGAAACATTTGAGTTCTTAAATCAAAGTATATGTTTAGAATGATCTTTCAAAACAARGAAACCTTTCCCCCATTTAAGCTTTGTGTGTTGCCAAGCTGTAATGACAAATGCCTTGTGGAATAACTGCTGGCCTTAAACAGTGGTTGTGCCCATTCAGTGCTGCCATGAAGGGTGTTTGTTGCTGATTTCATACACCTCCATGTCTCCCACTATCAGTGTTCAGTTTGTGGCAGCCTAGTGAAACCCTCTGTGGACCACGCTATAAGGTGCATTTAGAAAGCAAATATTTGGCTGGATATCAGGAAAAGTCTATACTGTGAGCATGAAGGAGCTTTATCTATCGAGACTGAGGAGCTGCAATGCATGTTTTAGGCATTTTTAGATCACGTCCTCCTTGGACAAGGAATCTTCTGCTTCTTCCTTATAAATGTAATAGCTACTGAGTAGTCATGTGTGGATCTTGTCAGGACCAGCAGTAGAAAAGAGCTGTCATCTTGTAAGCATGAATGCTAGGAAGCTATTTCTCTCCATTTCAACTTCCTGAAGGCTCTAAGCAATATTCAAAGCCTGTGTACACGTGAGGGGCACAGTGCAGTCAAGTGCTGAGACAAAACATTACTGTAATGGATTTACAGTGGGCTGGTACTGYCCTATGTCTTTTTACTAAAAACCGCATCAGTCATGAAACCTGCATATGGYTGTAGATACATGGATATGATAGCAAACTCTGTTCTGGGAGGAGCAGGCATTCCATTGCTGAAATCTAAATTTTCTTTGATTTTTGTGCTTAGTACATTTTTTTTTCTGACTTCTTGTTCACACAACAGGATCTTTTGTTTCTTTGTTTTAATCTTCTTTCTTGTCATAACACTGCTCATGCCAATGAATTCTTCTGTGGTTGACCTGCAGTGTGTTGAAGCTGGAGTTTGTATCCTCCTAATCCTAGGTCTCCTTCCTGAATATCTTCCTTGCCTGTGGCCTGGATGGAGCCTGTGCTGTCCTGTGCTGGCACTGGGGTGTGAGCAGAACATTCGTAGTTTTCTGTCAGTTCATCGTTGTTGATGATATAAACTGCATCGCCATCCTTCAGCTGATCCTGTGTTCAAACAAAGGAAAAGATCTATGGAGGAGAGACTCCTGAGGGAGATTTTTGTTAAATCTTAAATGAACAACAACTCTGATGCAATTTCACTTTCATTTTATTTCATTACTTGCTTATTTTCTCAGGTGTTTATTTACTATCTTGTTGATTAAAACCAGTAGTTGCTTACCATGTTCTGCTCTCAAGCAGTGTTGAGAAACATAACCTACCCTTCAGATGTTTTAGATAATTTCAATGCTTAAATATTGCTGCTGGCAAGCCAATACTTGCTTGGATGAATACAGCATCTGGATGAATTGTTTAGAACTTGAAGCACTTATATTTGAAGCTCATAGTATTGAGTGGCCATTCAYGAAAATATACCTTGTTGTCTTCTTCACAACTGAAGAAATTGTGTAATTCTTAGCATTAAAAGTAGAAAAGCTTTACGAAAGAGACAGTACTGAAGTGTTCAGTCTAAGTGCAGGTTTTGGCTAACATCTGAGCACAGTTACCCAAGCTGGGTACTTACCCCGTATGCACTGGGGCTGGTCAGGAGCCTGGCTACRGGGTTGCACCATTCAGGTAATGTTGATGTGAGGGGTGGCCCAGTGTGGGTTAAGAGAGGCTTTAGATATCTGTGAGGTTTGTTAAAGGATATTTGCAATAGAGATATTGGTGGCAACATGCTGCTCTATTACACTAAGAAATTTCATTTGAAAGCACAAGAAAATCATCTAACAAAATGGAAATATAGAAAATAGTATCACTTTACACCCCCCTGCCCCAATACTGCATACATTCCCCTGTCGTCATTCTTGTCTAATGTTTTTCCATAACAGCACAAAAACCAACTTTAAATTTCCCCCATAATCCAAACCATTTGATGCTCAAAACCTGTCTTGAAAGTGTACCAGAATGGTTGAAGGGAATGTCGTGGGATGGATAATGCAGCAGGAGCTGAAACACAGGAAGTGGATACTAGATTGTCTCCTGATCAAATTKCTTAAGAAATCACACTTGGAGCCAAACGTAGAAGAGTAAACAGGAGAATTTAGGATGCCATTCTGTCAGCTAATTTATATAAGAATAGTAGCAAATGTCGTCTTAAACACATATATTTAGCCTTTTGGAAAATTAATGCATTTCTTCAACGGCCAAAGGGTATTTCATCAAATGTTAAATTCCTTTTTCACTGACAGTSTATGTAAGTTTTCCTCTGTAATGTTTTATCTTCAGCATTCAATGCTTTTCTTTTCCACTTCATACATCAACTCTTCTTTATATAAAATTACGTAAGTTAGGARCAGGCTTTATGCTATTGTCTCATACCTGTCTTTCCAATCTTTTCATCCTGAAGTGCTTTATGGAGATAAAAGAAAAACCTGCTCATCTTGAGCAATTACATCACCTGCGTATCTGTCAATAATAGCTCTCCCATGAGTCCTTCACGTTGRCTTATCTTCTCTGCCACTTTTACTCACAAAGTAATTTTTAGTGTTCTTTGGGAAGCAGATCTGTCAGCTATTTTTGCTGCTAGGGAAAATTTACTTTATTGATTTGTCATCCCACTTTCTCTCCCCTGCTCCTTTCTCTTGCCTTCTTCCTTGTGCCATCTTCCCCAGTCTTTCTCCCTGCCTCCTGAAACAAGGAAGGCACAAATGTAGCAGTAGTGATTCAGGTTCTGCAGCAATTTTGTAGAAATACTGAGGAAGGAACACTGAGTCTGGGGCCTAGCCACACCAATGCCTCCTTTTCTTTCATTGTTGGTTGTTTATGGTATCACTGCTTTATACACCAAGTACAAATTCTTTATCCTGAAGAAATATAAAATATGCTTCAGATCTCAGTTAAAATTTGAAAGGCTAAATAATTTGCTGTGTCCTGTATGCTTCAGAGATGGAAATTATTCTATAGTTGTTTGTATCTGCACATTTTGTATTTATTTTTAAAAATTAAGCTGCATCTGTCAGACGATTGGGTAATTTCTGCATCCAAGGTCATATACTGAGTTTCTGTGGAAAATTCAGTCTACTTAAAAAAGACGGTGAGATCTTATATAAATTTTTATCAGAACCATGATCAAGGTGAGACTCTCATGAGATCTAATTGTGTAGGGGAAGTTTAGATTTGTCTCGTTTCTGTTAGACTGAAATCAAGCCAAACAATCTTTTCTGATCTATTTCCAATTTTATCTGAAACTTCCAAACTGCCAGGCTGTAAAGAGCTATTATTAAAAAGCAAAGTATGAAACCCATTAATTAGAGTTGCTCTGTTTTCAGCACTTCAGAAAAGCCTAATTAGAAGGCCAAAAATGGAAATACGAGCCTAATTCTAGGTTTTTAATCTTTGGAARTATTTGCTTTGTTATAACAAACAACTTGAATTGTTTGAACTGAGTTGTCAGACKGAGCGTGAAAAATACAGGCTTGTAAGGGAAGTTGCATTTGATTATTCTGAGTTCTGTCTGCTCAGTTCTTTCATTCTCTTCCAGAATAAGTAATTGAAGATGAGTATTACTCTTTCTTAATCTGATGATGTCTRAGTTAGGCCTTACTTGTAAGCAGCCTTATAATTTCCTAATGAGCTTTTATCCCACTCTGTAAAAATGAGTCCTGGTTTTGYCCATGTTTACACAGAGCTTTGACCACACAGAGTAGTGGGGGCTGTGTGCTGAAGCAGACAGAATACCCAGCCACCACRGTAATCTCCAGTCCCTTGAGCTACCACTACTCTTAGCATAAACTTTTGTCTGGTGTGTTTAACTGGCTGGCATTTGTGTATGTGGATATTCTACAGCTGAGTGATTACTCCATTTTGCAACAGGTTCTCTAAATCCTCTTCATTTTGCATTTGCTCTGACACATTCATTGTGTGTTGTCCATGCTTCTGCTCTGTAGCCTCTTGAGATGCATTTTAAAGTGAATGCAATTTTCTTGTGCTTGTTGTGTTGATTCTGTAATAAATTATTTATCTYTGCTCCTTATTTAACTAGTTATTATTCAGCCCACTCAAGGAACTTAAATTGCACTGGCCTATTTTTCATTGTTTTAATGACCTATGCCATAAATGTTTCCTCTTTATTGTTGACACAGTTGCTTTATAGTATTACAGACATAATCACATCGTTTAGGGCAGCATAAAAGAGGGAGAAGAATCCATGTGCAGTGCTGGTATTTCAAAAGCAAATCAGATGTGGGTCCTACAGCATTTTGAGGCTGGCAAGAAGCCTTTTCACACTCCAGCTGCTCTGGTTTGCATCTCCAGGGAGATGTAATTTAAATAGCATAATAGAAAAAGGTAGATGCTGTACTAAGGCTGCTTTAAAAGTTGGAAGAAACTAAGTGCAAATCWCTTGGCATAACTGAGAAATCACAGTCAGACCAAATTCCTGCCTGCCCAGTTGAGGGATAGGGAGAAGATAAGCAGGGCAGCACTGCTTGGCACTCCAGCCCTCCCTGGGCAGCACAGCCCACCTGTGGAAATACATGTGGCAGCTCTGTAAAACCCTGTGTTTGGGACCCAAGGTGCTTTGCCTTTTGCCTCTTCATGTAATGGGGGCTCTGTAACTGAAGGCAATCCCATCCTCCTCAAAGGAAAATATGCTCACATTATATTTACAATTAARAAGCCCCAAAGTATAGGAATTCTTGTGATACTACTCAAAATTGCATATAACACTTTTTCAGAGGATGTTTTCTTATATCAGACTCTATAAGTGCACATTTGTTACATGTGTTGTTTGATTTTTCTACTGCTAGGTGCTATATTTCTGCTGCAGGTATGAATCTCCAGAAGTTCATGTCACCACTCCCCAAAACCATCCTTTGTGCAATGTTTTTAAGTTTTCTTGAGCTGTGCAGCCTTTTGTTTTAGTATCCTTTTTGTGAATATTTTGGAATCTCAATTTGTAGATTACTTACAAGTTTTTTATGTTAGTTTTTGTTGTGTTTATGAAGAAATATTATTAAGAAAGCTATGAAAGTAGAGATGTCACTTCTATTTTTTCAATTAATATTTTCTTTAATAAGGAGAACTCACATTTTGCTCTTTGTTAGARTTCAGTTTGTGTGTGTTATTTTTTTAAAAGGATGATTTGGTATAAATTRTGTGTTAAATAGCAAACATTTCCATTTTGGTAGTGTTTGAGTGGGAGCAGGCAGACCATGAAACTTTCCCCTGGCTGAGCTGTGCACGTGGCTGACCCCTGCTAACAGCTGACAGAGATTATTTGGGTGCTGCAGAGCACAGCTTGTGTGCATGACTGGTCTGGGGAGGCACAGAGACATCCCCAGCTCCCAAGTGCACATGCAGCAGATTAAAATGCCCCAGAGGAGGAGAGGTGTTTTAGAGGGAGCCCTCCTCCTGCCTCTTGCAAGAGAGGATGCTGCACGTGCTCTCATGTGCCATGGAGTTTGTAGAGGATGGGCGGTTATCAGTATAGACAGGTTGAAAATTTGGGCAATGGTTATGTTAGATTTAATTGCTACAATAACAGATGTGTGTTTGAAAAGCCTGTGATCTACAGTGATTTAACATGTAAAGATAAGTTAATCTGCACTGTGGAGAAAGCTGAGGAGGAATCTCTAAATCTGGTATAAATTATGTTTTAATTTTAACTTATAGCTGTTACTAGCAAATTCTGTTCTAGTTCTTTGTGACTTTTTTAGTTTTTTCAAGGAGTGGTTTAAAAAACAGTAAAAAATCCTGCTACTATTGTAACTTAAAATACTAAAGAATTGAGGATAAAAGGAATAATACTRTAGCTCTGCAAAGTCAAATCATCAGGTGTCTTTTCTAGAAAKATTCATTCTTTCTGTCTTTGTCTTTCTTTCTGAAAGAAGGGAGAGTAATRAAAATTAGTATTAATAAAATCTGGTTCAGTGTGTATTTACAGGGAAGTCTGTCTGACTTAAATTCCAGCTGTAATGTCAGACCCTAAGAACTACCCCTCATTTTTGCGGAATAGTGTGAAAAATTTGCTGTATTCAACTTTGAAACTGGAAGCATTGCAGAGATGTGGGCAAAATGGAGGAAGTTRGTGGAACTGATCTTAGTCACATCTTTTTATACAAGTAGCTGCAGACTGAGAAGTGGCTTGTTCTCTTATATGTGCTGAGTAAAATGTCTGGGGTATTTGCAGACCAGAGTCTTAGTTGATAGTTCCCTGAGGCAGAGCAGAAAATTGAGACATCTTACTCAGGTTATTTGAAGTCTATTATATCCTGAACATAACGCCTCCATGTAAGTAAAAATCAGAGACCTAAATGGAAACCTGCTTATATAACTGATAAGTGGTAATGCAGCTACTCTTGAAAATAGAAGGGTAGAACACACAAAGGATGTAAGAATACTTGTATAAGATTAAAAAAGAATATATGAAGAGACAAGTTAACATTAGAAAGAGGTTTGGAAGATGCAGACTAYGTGAGGCAGATAGAGTAGAAGAAAAACCTTCCCTGGCATCAGTTGGATAGTGACAAGAAAATGACTCTTCCTCTGACAAAAAAAACAGCAACCACCCCTCAGAATAGCCTCCCAACCCTCCCAAACAAAACAACCACTACCACCACCAAAATCAAAGCCCCAAACAAATGAAAAATACCAATAAACTTACAACCAACTCAACAGCACCACCAGAGATGCATAAGAGTCAGCTACACACAGTGAGTAGGTAAGACTTGCACTAATCACATTGGTTGGTGTTCAGGACATGCATGGGACTTTGCTGACAAAYGTGTGTGGTTTGAAGTTGACATCATTGGTGTCCCCTATTTCCAGATACCTTACAGCAGGATATCAGGCAGACRTCTGAGCTGCCAGTCTTACTTTTTCATCAGCAAAAAGAAATGGCCAAATCCAAGACCTTTCATTCCAGCATTGCAGGATTAGACTAATTGGAATKAATTGAGATTGGGATGAGTTTCTTTCCCTTTATTGACTGTAAAACAGTCTAAGCAATTAGACTTAGATATMTCTCACTTTAGAACATGAGAAATAGAATTCCTAAGGCAAACTATAAGAAATCAAACACAATGCCCTCCATACCAAGGAAACTAGGACTGTACAAAAGGCATCCATTTTTATATTTAGAAAAGACTACATTAAATGCATCTAGAACAAAAAGGAAGATAAAAAGCATATAAATTTCTGTGTAATAAATATGGCACCCAGTCCCAGCAAAAACTACAAAAATGTTAAGCTAGAGTGGAAACCTGAGTGAACATGGGATTCATAAAAAGAAATTTGACCTTGGAAAAAAGGATTTCCTGGTGTGTTTTAAGGCATAGAAGTTTCTCAGGACATTCCAAAACTGCTCTGCCTGTAGCTTGGCAATAGGATTACTTTTCCTGCAGAAGCATATGGTACATTTACCATGATTACAGGACTAGTGATACCACTGGTATGAGTAAGATAAATTACTGCATTAGAAAGGATGAACACTGCTGTGACCTGGCTGTGCACAGACCCTTAAAGCCTTAGAAAGTCTCTGGTGCCAGCTGCCTCAGGTGAGATCACTTTGAAGCTCTTCACTCGAAGTGCAGCTTTTGTATAAAACACTTAAACCCTGGTGCTGGCACAGGGAACTAATTTAGAAGCACAGGCAAGTTAGCAGGGGTTTCTGCACTCTGTGTGGAAGATTGTTTCGTGAGATTGTCCTTGGCATAACCATCTGGCAGAGAAGTATTCCAGAAAGCAGATGTGTGAAGAATGAGGACTGGCAGCAGTTACACACATTGCTAATGACAGTTTAATACCAGTGGCACCACAGATCTAATCATTTGCAGGGTGTAGGCACAATAAACCTTAAAAATTAAATGCAGTCAAGTATAAGTACAAATTGTTTTTGATCAAGTGAATTATTTCAATATTACAGAGGAGAACAGAGAAGGTCTGATTCAAAGTGAAAGCTTTCAGAAACCTTTCATCAATAAATAATGTTAGGTAAAATGAATCTGCACCAAGACAGCTCCTGAGGCTGGCAGTGGTTGTGTCTCTGCCCTGTAACAGGAGAACCTTGGAGCAGGAGGATGGTGGAAGTAGAGGGTAACAAGAGAATAATGTGAGCAAGAGTTTCCAAACAAATGGGCATCATTCTGCTCAAACAAAATACTGCAGTGAAAGCAAGGCAAGAAAATGGCTGCTAAACTTTGTGAGTAACAGCTGGAGTAATAGTCTTGCTACAGACCACTTTAGATGGAGAGCTAAAGCCAGTACACAAAATTATGTTCAAATARAAAAATAATTATTTGGCATTTTTTCAGGAAGTCAGATAAGATATTTAATCAAATACATGAGATATAGCAGCACAATAATGKTTAAAATAGTTCACAGATCTGTGGAGAGGGTTTTTGAGAAATCTCCAGCTTCTGCATTGCCATGAGTCAAAGGATGCTCTCACAGTTTTGAAGGTACAACTTGAAAAGAAAATATGATCCCTTATGAGAAAAATTTTGTGAAGAATGTATTTTCTTGCAGAATTTAGTAGAAGGGTGARCAACAAATATGGAAGAAGGCTTGGAGGAATAATGTCTCTTTTATTCTGATGCTTGCTTGTTTTTGTAAAGATTCTAAAAAAATAGGAACAAAAGTCATAACTCAGTATATATTTTAGAAAAAGAAATCTGTATAAAGACAGTAGAATCTCTCTTRTCAGGAGACTGGTAGAAAGAATAAAACAGGAGATTGGTGTCATGTCAGAAGGGAACAGTAGCTCCAAGGAAAAGGAAAATTCTGAAAAAGCTTCTTGAGGACTGTTTGGTACAGTAGTGAGGAGAGACTGGAGTGTGACTCTCTTGGCTCAGTATGAGTGTACAAAGAGAACTTGTAACAGGGATGTGTGTGTCCCTAGGGAATGGAAAAGCAGGATACCAACATGACCTGTGCTGGTGAAAGCCTGGAGCAAGSTGACAGCACCTGCTGTCATCCAGTGTAGTCATGGAAATGTAGCATTACTTTTTTGTGTAACTGTGAGAAACCATGCTCATTCCAGATGTGGAAGTAGATTCACAAGCTGTGTGGCAAGATCAGGACATGGTTTAGCATTTTGCAGAAGTGTGTTTTACTCGGTAGCATGTTGTACTTCTGGCCAGACTGGTGATGAGTATGAGGTGCTGGGACTGGCTTAAAATGTGCTGTCCTTGCATCTCCCTGTGGTGAGCTGAGCTGCTGAGAGCAGACCCTTCCTAAAGTCTTGCTAATACAAAGCCTGTTTATTTAATACATCTTCTTAAAATCTCTACTCTTGTGTGGTCTAAAGATTGTGTTCAGATTCTCCAGCAGCTTTTTCCAATGTGTAGCCCATGTTATAGACACAATTAGTTAGCTGCATTAAGTTGGCACTCTCTAATAGGTTTGTGAAGAAAGCACACTAAGAAGGGGAAGGCTCGGTGTTGAAGATGTGAAGACACTTTGCCCAGGAATAGGTTCTGCTGTGATCCAAAGAAAGCAGCCTTCTGGCAAGCCAGATCTTTGTTGTTGTAAGGATATTTTTAATACAGAGAAAGACCMTCTAGAAAGCCCTCACAAAATAATGTTCCCTAAGAGGTATGCAAATTCTAGAGCAAAGAACAATTGAGGATAATTAATTATGGCACATATCTAAGAAAATAATAGGTTAGTGAAAGATRGAAAGAAAAATTAGGTATTTATTTTAATGTTAGTTTAAAATTCTGAATAGGTAAAGTGGAATACTTTGTTTATGAACAGTGCCAGATTAAAATAACAGAACAGAGGATGCATATTAAGAGATCAAAMTGCCTTTTGATCAGCAGAGCAGCTTATCAAATATAAATCAGAAATAGGAAAAGCAAAGGCTAGCTCTCCAGCCAGGGTGGCTCATCTCCCTGCTCCTGTCCCTGCACTAGTCTGCAGCAAGACAATTGTCTTGAGAGGCCTGAGGCTTTCTTGAGAGGCATGAGAGGCTTTCCTGTGAGCCTGTGGATGCTGCAAACTGTGAGTGGGGATAGTGAGATGTGATGGACAAAAACTGGAGAGACATGGGGCAGGATGTGGATGGGAACAGACAGGTTTTTGCAAGTGTGACAAGTGACTCCTTTGGATGGCATCATTCCCTTGTGTCTATTGCCACCACACACACCAGTGYTGCCCTGACTCAAATACAGACTGTGATAGAGGTGGGGAAAGTACAGCATGCATGAACATGAGGTTTTCTTATTCTGTSCTTTATCACAGAGGGAGAGGTCACTTATTGGGGTTTCAGTCATGAGCTGCTTACAATACAAAAGCCAGCAATATTTGTACATGAGCAGGTGTAGCTATTCTATGAATATGATTTGGTTAAGAAACATGTTTATTGAGATCACTGTTTTACTTTCCCATCTTTGACAAGTCCTGTGCTAACTCCTAATCCAGAGTGGATGCCAAAGCTATTTGCTACTCAGCTTTCACTCAAGTTACTTTCTTTTTTTTGGAGGTATGGTCAAATTATTGGTTGATAGCTGCTGCTGGATTGGGTGACAATWTTTAGGTAGCTAAACCCATGGCTCTGTTTTCCCATGGGAGAGCAWAAAAAGCAATTTGGTCACTCAAAGACTTTTTTTTTTGTGTTCCTAGTTGTGCTGGGTTATGTCTGTGTGACTACACTTGGTAAACCCTATCTAGTTATTTAGCTCTGCTTCATTTATCTTGCTRGCATTCTGTAGGAGCACATCATCTTAGCTCCTCTTTGTCCTCCAGCAGAGAATGAGTACTTCATTGTCTTTGTGTGTGAACCTGTAGTTCTTTGATTTTTATAATCCTGTATTGGCTTTGTAATAATTATATATCATTATTAGCTTATAATGATAAGTTATAATTATTAGGTTGAAGTTTGTCAACAAAGCAACACTTTAGCATGTTGAGAAAAATGCTTTGTGCAATGTATTTAGATTTGAAGTTGCTTTTTTTGTTCTTGCTCAATTTTTATCTCTAAGATATAAGAATACAAGTGCAGTAATAGATTATTCTCCCTTATTCTGGAAAAAATAATCTCCAAATTGCATGGTAGAGCTTGTGAAAATTGACACCAGTTCAAAGATTGCTCTATTTCTGCAGAACTGTTGTTAGCAAGGTGGAAAGGGAAGCACTATTTCAACCAGAACATGATTAGTGATAAACTTTCAGAGGCTCAAATGTTTATTTTACTGCAGGTGTTGAACAAGACAGGTGTCTCTGGCAATAGATACCTTCAGTACTGTCACAGAAGCTGACTTAAAGCCCAGTTAAGTTGACTCAGTCTCCATGAACATCATGGTGATGAATGTTTGCCTGGTGAACAGCAGTAACACTACCAGGCAATGGCAGTATCTCCAGGAAGTTTGGCATGTGGCCATAGATTATCCTGGATAGCTGGGCCCATCCCTTCTGCAGGCTGTATCTTTCTTCACTCCTGTGCTCTCCAGGGCCTATCCTGGTGATTTGCACATCAGTCTCTGCTTCTCCTGGACAAGGACTGCTTTTCCCTCCTTTCTGCCTGGCCAGGGGTGCCACTCCCTGTGCTCCCYGAGGAGCTGGGGCAAACCTGTGTGTGAGCAGCTGTGGGTGTCTGGAGCCTGGTGCACAGCAGTGAGGGAGGGAGCTGGGCTGGGGCAGGGTGTGCCCAGTGCCAGGGACAGGTTCCATCCCAGGGCTCCTCTTCTGGGGAGTTCAGGGAATGCCAGTACAGAGATACTGCTATGGTCTCAGAAATCTGATCAGCTTTTTGTCCACTAGGCTTAATACCGTGGCAGCAGCTGGTATCTGGTGTGTGAACGATCGTTTGTGGGTGTCAATGCCATGAAACATTTAAATAAGGTTGCCTCTCTAATTACGCTTCCTCAGCCCACAGAAGTACTCTGAAGGGTCACTTTCATTCATTTGGATCACTGACATCTCCATGATCTAGATAAGAGATTGATGCCTTTACTAAAAATACGTATTTTTCACTCTGTAGCTAATTGTTTTCCAGAGCACCATTGGAGCAGCTCCCTCTGCTCTTTCTGGCTTATACACATCTAGATAGTAGACAAGAGCTCTCTTGTCTACAGTCTACAGGTGTATATGCCAAATAATTTAGGAAGTCTGGCCCTTCCTGAGTTATTATTTTATGTATCTGTGCGTGATGGTGGGTTTTGTTCCAGATTCTTTCATAGTAGTTCTTGATCCACCCTCAGGAAAGCTGTTTGATCAGTGAGGGATTTGAGCTAAATTTCTGCAAAACATTAAATTATCATTTATAAACTATCATTTATGATAGAAATATCTTTGATTTCTCAGTAGGAAATAATTCTGGGTTTAGATGCCTGACATTTCAATGAAAAGTCAGAATCTTTCCAAGGGCTTTTTCATTCAGTGGAAAAAAATTTGACCATCACATTTAATAAAGCTTTGTCTGACTTACAATAATAGTCAAGGACAGAGATTTGTAAGTGTTTTGGATTGAGGATGGCTATGTGTGTCTGACCTCAGTACTAAACAAAGTCTTTGAACCACTTTTGAGGGAAAAGGGYAGTTCAAGGACATGGAGTTACATGGAGAATTGGATAAAATGCAGTGTGTTTTTAACAAAAGCTAATTGTCAGATTAGACCAGTATCTGTCTTTGATAAGGCCTGTTTGGCTAGACAAGGTTGAAGTAGCAAATCAAATCTATATATGTAGTTTTAAGTMAGGCACATAAGGTGTGTTGCCTCAYGGGACATTATTATTTCAGAGAGACAAAAGGGAATAGTATGCATTTGAAGRCAGATAAGAAATTAATTTCCTGTTTAGCCAGCTTGGGTCATCTTAGAAAGGGCATTTAGAAAGRGAAGAGGGAGTATATGAGGTGTGCCTCAGGCCCAAGCCTTGGCAACAGAGAGCTTTGTGTCTGGTGGTGTTACATGGCTGTCCTTTGCTGTGTTTGTGAGTATCAGTTACTATAAAATATCTTATGCCCTCTCTGTATCATTCCCTCCTTGATTTTCTTATTTCTAGTTGTTTTCCTCAGTATCACRCTGATTGTCACTCACAGTAAAGCTCTCTGACATATGGAAGTGCCTGAGATGTGCATGTTTCCTCTCCTGTCACTCTGGGGCACTGAGGCATTGTCCTGTGAACCTTCTCAGGTGAGCAAACTGAAAGGAGCCTGTGACACCTGAAGTGGAAGGAATTTAAGACACAGATAGGTTTAATAGCAGARCACTCTTTTGACCTCACAGTTTTGACAAAGAAACTCTTAAAACATTACATTGAGAGGCAAGCAGAAGACTTTTTATCCTGGAAGAAAAGATGACAGCAGTTTATCTTTTATGGCTGCAGTACCATTGTCTGAATGGTTAAATCAGTTTTCTGTGTTTGTGTAAAGATGAGATGGAACTTGGAACAGACCTATCATCATTTTGAGATTCTGTGTGTCAGGTTGTTTTATTTGCCTGCTTCTTAGTTCTGTCACTGAGGAAACAGAGAACTCATTCATTCTTTGGCCATAACCTGCTGAGCTACATCCACTTCAAGTTCTGTTCCTTAATTCAGCACTGCACAGAAAACACTCTGCAGTTTCCTTGAGRAATTGAGACTGGCAGGTCCCAGCTCCCAGGTAGTATCTGTGCCTCTGYTGTATCAAGTCAATATTGCATGGTTTGTACCTGCAGGGTTTGACTTTCAGTTAAGGCACAGTTGATCCCTCTGTGTTTGTGTGTGATAACATTATGGGGTGGCCTAGCAAAGGGCAGAAAATTCAAATACACAGCACCTGTACTAATAGTAGTTTMATTTTCTTATTGGCAGTGTAATGCTACCTGAAAGCTATTTGAACTCATATAAACATTTCCATTTTGAATGTTTTTTGGGTAACCAAGGGATGATTGTTTTGGATTGCATTTGTGATTCACTTTCTTCCCTCCTCCAGTTCTAAACCTGCCCTAAATGATCTCTGTCTTTTAGATGCCAAGATGAACTATTGTACATGTGCATTTGTGTTTATACCATGCAAATTTGTGTGAATTTGGAGGAGTTGGGAGGTGGTAACAAGGGACAAGGAACAGCATAATTGGATGAATTTTGCTATTGGAAGATTCTGACCCTCTGTCAAGCAAGCTAGATGAAAGGGTTGGGAGAGGAGGCTCATCAACTTGTCCTATTGTACTCATTCCTGATGTTTGGATGGAGAGTGGCAGGTGAGCAAAGCCCTCAATGGGAAGGAGGATAGAAAAAGTGGTAGCACGTGCACTGATCTCTCAAAGATGAGCAAAATAGTTTTGAAGGGAAAAATGGGCTTTTGTCGGTAAAGGTTGGTTTGTACCATGGTGTACCCTGCATGCTGATTGAAAATAGTAGAGATTTTCTAACTTTTGGAGCTGAAACTTTTGCAGTTTAGAAGAAGAGCAAAGCCTTTTGGTGTGCTGCTGTTAATAAGAATGAGATCCTGCTAAGGGGTTGTTGACTTATACCCTAGATTTGATGATGATTTGTCATTCTTTATCCCAGGTGTGTCCTCCTCTTTTGCTTTTAATTCCTTTGGACTCTTTCTTGTCTTTTCSCTGGATTTTCTGCTTGACATAATTTTCACAGATAACTCCCACCCCATTATTCCTCTCTCAGTRTAAAGAATTGTCCTTCTACCTCTGTTTGTCATCATCTTAGCTCAYGTTATCTATTGATTACATTTTCCAAACAGCATGTTCTTTGTGTTGTCCCTCTCACTTYCACTGAGTTTTCCTACACAAGTACTTCAGAAAAGCTTTAACTACTTTAAGTTACTTTAAATACTATATAAGAAATACACTGTGTGATAGAGGGAGGTACAGAAAGAAATGATCTGTCTCTGTATGGTGTTATTTCTTGCAGGTTGCTGTCCTGTAAGGTGTGGGAAAAATTTGGTTTTTGTGCAGTGTTGAGCACAGCAGAGCCTATAGTTTACTACTGATTGTTCTGAGAACAAAGTGTATAGAAGTAATAATAAAAAATAAGCTGATGATTTTTCATTAATRTTGTGTAGGAGTTTTCTGTCATGATGTTTATACACACGTTCTCCACTGTATCTCACCCCAAATGTTAAGTATAAAAAGAGCTTTACAATTAAAATGGTGCCTATTCACCATTGAAGATCAAAATTAGAACTAGAAAAAGTAAAAAACCTAAACCCTAAGAAAATTAACTTCTTGTTTTGTTTTGATTCTGTGTCCTTTCAGTACTCTTTTACCCAGTGCAAGAATGATTTCCTCAAAATGAGTTTCTCTTTGACTTTTGGGCATTAATGTGCCAATTTTCTTTCTGCTACTGAATATTATCTGATCCTGAAGCTGGCTACAGTTGAATTAATGTTGCTGTCAGTCACAGCTGCTTATCTGAGTCTTACTGGGGCTGAAATTGAAAATTCCTTAATAGTGTGGTGTCAGAGCTTAGGTACTTTCTCACAATGGCCAAATCGTGTTTCTTCCCTCCTTGCGCCTCTGCATGTCCCATTCTGAGAGCAGCTGCAGTGGATGCAGCCTCATGCCAAGCCTTGGGCTGAACCTCTGCWTTCCACCTGTGCAATGTGAGGGTGCAATGGCAGGAAGGAGGTGTCAGCTGAGATTGGGAACCAGCCRAGTTCTTCAACTTTTCCTTTGCACTGCAGCAAAGCTCTTGGTRCAGCAGCTGCAGGAAGGTGAAGCTGTCCTATCACACATGAAGGAAGATTCCAGTCTACCCAGCCTCTTTTCCTAGGTTTTACAGGATACTGCTTCCTTCCCCTCTATTGCACAGCTCCCAGGAGATGTTAGAATAACATAATGTCAGATAGCTGTCCTCAAACTAACAACTCATATTAATTATTAATACTTTTGTTTGCAGCAAGGCTTGTGTTTACAAGGACATTATAACTTTACATMCTGAGCAAAATWTGATAAARATCATGCTGGGGAAAAAAACAAAAGAAAGCATTACAGGGTTTTTATGAAGTCAGAGTGGGAAATAAAGTTATAGAAGAGATACTAAGCCAACATGCCATTTATAAGCATTGAGGAAAAATTCAACACACTAAAACCATAATTTTCCTTATAATCACTATGATGGAGCTGTGTAAAGGCACAATTAATTTTAATAGCTTTAAGATTRAATCTGTTTTTATGCATAGCATAACACTAAGTCCAATTTCTACCCAGCTAAAGCATTGATTTCTGCAGGGAACTCATAAAACAAAGATAAAAGATCCTTTTTGCAACTTGTTTCATGCACCCTCTCTTATATATTTTCTCTAACTAGGTTCTGTCACGTACTCTGTGGAAAATTTGGCTTAATTTGATGAAAGAAAGTATAAGCCGAAGCAGTCACATGACTTCTAGGACAGCACAGTTTTGGTGTTTAGGAATTCTTGGGAAATTATCAAAAGTGCAAAATTCAAAAATCAGAACCAGGAGGAAGCACTTTCTCTGACATTTTCAGACTCCTTTCTCTGTTTAGATTTCTGAGTAAAWATCCTCAGGTTTTGATTCTGTAGTATTAACAGGATTCATATGAAACAGTTTGCAAAATGAGGTATAAGTTGTTTGGCTTGTTTCAGGAAAACTTTTGGAGTCCCACCCACATTAGAGTTTTTGATGAGGACAAAGCTTGCTGATGGGTGTTGGAGCACACTGAATCCCATTAGCCCACTTGTATGTGTGCACAGATGAATCTATTCACACCAGGAGCCAGTGCAGAACAGATGTTACCTTTGAAAAATTGATTTGTTTGTAGAGTTTTTGTGCTATTAAACTTTGGCATCTCTCCAAAGAACTGCTGGAATGCTCAGCTTTTTTGCTGTATTTTGCTATTTAATTTGTTAGCTTTGGGCACATTTATATTCAGGGCTGTACCACTGAAACTTAAATCAGGTAATTCAATCATGAATTAGGTACACTGAGTGTGTAGTGCATTAAAGGTGTCCACTCAAGGTTTTGCCTGACTTTAAGTCAATTTGAAAATATCTCTATGGAGCCAGTGTGACTTTGAGTAAAGATTGGGTGCAAGTTCTCCACCTGCTTAATGGGGTAATGCTGAGAACAGGGGAAGAGAGATTTTTCACAAGTGCCATTACAGACCAGCAGTCACATAAACTAAACTGCCAGATGAAAATAGCAAGCTGCTGCAACACAGTCCTGCAAAGATGGATTGCTTCCCTTCCCCTGTCTAGCCAGTGTGACTGGGCAGGACTTTGTTCTGAAACAGGAATGCCCCACTGCCTGGGCTGCAGGCATCTCTAAAAACAGAGAAGGAAGTAGCTAATTTTTGTGATCAGCAGTGAACCAAGTGTGGTGGTAGTTACATAATAATGTAAAAAAGGTAATGAACACTTACATGTAGTTATTATATTGTTTCATTATAATAGGTCAGTTCTATAGTCCTTATTGATAAACCACTTTCTCAGCAAGCCCCTGACCTCATTTGTATAGGTACYATGGAGTGTGCACAGGAGTTATGGAACTCCATCTGCTGAAGTGCTATAAAAGTCCTTACAAAATATGTTTGTGAAACTGATTCTTAGGGATATTGGGGTGTTGTAGCACTCAGCACTGCATCACCTAACTGCCAAAAAGTGCCTGTGGGACTTGTGAGCTTTGAGCTCGATAATAACAAGGCTCAGTCATAAAGAGACTTTAGAATCCTGATGAGTGRAAATCCACTGAAGCTACATCACAATTAGATGCTGAGAGAGGGTGGGAAGCAAAAGCACCTTTCCCTGTTTAGCTCTTTGCTCTGGGAGGCACTAGCATCAATGGATCTGTCTTGGGTCTTGAACTAGAACCTTGTGTTAGATATTCCCTGTGGAAAGCACTGCTGCCTCCCATAACTCCAGGCACCTAATGGCCCAGGGGAATGGAGCAGATTCCAAAGCCAAACTTTGCCTCACACAGATTTGGAAGATGAACCACAGTGAAGCCTACATGGTGATAGTCTCTGTGGGTCCCATCTGTGGTAGTAGTAGTAGTATTTACCTATTTAGATGAAAGCCTCAATTTTCCTCATATGAGGCAAAGACAGGCTTCAGTGCATTCATCTCTCTGCCTCAGGGACTATTTAGTCCTCAGGGACTAAAACTATAATTGTTTAGACAAGGTAAAGTTGCTTTATTGTGAGAAACCAAGAGAACTCTGTACCTGAAGGGGTTTTCTAAAAGTTGAGATTTATTCTCTGATGCAAACATGCGACTCTTTCTGCCTCAACTAGCCAGTGAGCTCTGCTGGGATGGGGAAAAGCTGCCCTGAAAGGGTCTGGTGTTCTTGTGAGCACACCTACAGAACAGGAGCAGAGTGGCAGCACAGGCAGGGGATGCCAGACTTCAGGCAAGCTCCAGGAAGGCAGCACTTGGAGCTGGGTTGAAGGCATTATCTGCTGGGTGGGAATACAGATATCTGGGCCAGGAATTCACCACCACAGAATGTAGGTGCTTTGGGAAATAGTTCACTAATAAAGAGTATCATGTCTGCCATTTAGATTGATAACCATCAATATATGCATAGGCTTGGAAGCTTCTAACTTGTTTTGGACACTTTTTCTGGAAATTCTAGAAATCTGGTATACTGCTTCTCATGCCCTTGTAATTTTAGTTGGGTGTTCTTGAATGTGTCTGAAAGTGTGTTCTTGAATCCTACAGTTTTGTTCCTTTGGKTTTGTCCTATGAATCATGCTATAGCTTTATGAAACAAGATTACAGCCCTAAATATATCAGGAGCATAATATATATATGTATTATTTTGGCTCAGCACTGCAACCATTTTAGAAAATTATTTACACAGAGAAGCACAATAATATAAGAAATTTGTCATGCAAAATGTCTATGCAAATCAAGTCAGTATATACTAAAAAACAAGAAGTAATTGATGCCTTTGGGTGACAGACTAAAGAGGAAATAGAAAAGTGAGGAATARCATAATAAATCTAAGTATTATTAGAATTAGGAAATCTGTTTAGGATATCTGCCTGTAAAATGGCAGAATATTTTATGGAATTTCATTTACATTAGTTAGCCAAGAAGACTATTTACTGTGCAAAAATGACAGTTATTCTTTAACTTTGGGTTGGTCTTCTCYGCTTTCAAATGCAGCGTGGTCCAGTGCTGAGTGCACTGATTTCTGCAGGCTTAGATGCTTATCTGGAAGATTATTGTCAAGTCACGCTAAGGATTTTCTGTACTGAGAAAGCCAGGTGTGTGGGGCATGGTATTTTGTAATAAAGTGGGCCCTTTTCCAAGGTGTTACCTATTTTTTTCTTTTTAGAATCCAGATAGACATGTCCTTTGTGTGTTTGAAGCTGGATACTAAGAAAAGAGGCTGTTGGAATCAGTAAGAAAGGTGCTCMTAGCAAATGCATACAGAAAAAACCTCACAGCTAAATGAGTATTTTGGGGAAAATAAGTAGCCTAACAGCTCAGTTTTGCCCACACATGAGGTGGTTCTGCTGTAGGAATATTTTTTTAGTAATCTTAGTATAACTTTAAAACATTAGGCAAGTGGAGTAGTGCTCTGCTAATTAATTGAAAATAGATGAACCTGTCCTCTCAACACATTCTGTCTTTACAAGTCTTTTCTGACCATTCCTTCAACAACTAAAGGTCTGCCTACTCTGCTCAGAGGCTGCTCCCCAGCAGCCAGGAGTGTGGAAAGGCAATAATCCTAAGTGGATCAAGCTATTGAGGGAAGCAGGAAAGCAGAGACAGCTGGTAGCACTGGAGACTTTCAGTGGGAACACACAGAGAAGGGGGAATTCTGGCTGATTTCCTTCCCTGGTGCATTTTGCTTTTCTCTGTCAACTGAACCTTATTATGATTGAATTAGGTTTGTRTGTTGCATTTCAAATGGTATTGTTTGGAATACATGTTGGCTTTGTGGATTAATTATAACTTCMTCTAGCTCTTGGAAAAACAAGAACTGGTGTCCAGAGAACACCAGGAAACACTCAAGTTTCTGCTCTTGAATCAAAACATAYTTCTCAGTTGCAACCTGAAATGTGTTTACTAATCTCCTGCTTTGCTGAAAGCATATTCTTCATTGRGAAAARAATCCTTAGTGTTGTYTGACAGTTACTACAGCATGAGTAAATAAAAAGATCTCTTTTATTTGCTATTCTTTATTTTTCATTGGATTTGCTACYAGGCATCAGATTTAATAGTAGGGACTTAACAGCTTCTGCATTAGGCAGYATAAAATTTTTATCTAGCATTATGCATTCATCATACAATTCAATTATATTTAAGACACATTCTGTCTCTCCTATGAGGAACACTCAAATACTTCTACTCAGGACAGAAATTATATAGTATAGGAGTTTTACATCTTAATTTTTAAAAGTGCTTAAAATGGAGAATAGTTGTTTGATACTTCATATATGAAGATACTGCTTTATCTGTCCTCTGAAGTTCATGAGATGTCTTTCACACCTATCAAAGTAACAGGACCTAATTTATATGGCAGACATCACTGCAGGTACAGACACACCACTGTGCTRTGGTGTGAGGGCACAGTGTCCTTGAGAAACTTCAAAGAAAAAAAGTCTATCTTCAGGAAAGTCTTCTTGATCTGGTTGGTAAATGTTACTAGATCAACTCTGATGATGGCAGTGTAACAGAAATCACAGAATATTCTGTGCTGGAAGGGACCCATCAGGACACTGAGTCCAACTCCTGGCCCTGCACAGGACACCCCAAGAACCTCCCCCTGTGCCTGAGAACCTTGTCCAAACCCTTCTTGGGCTCTGTCAGGCTCATGCTGTGACACTGCCCTGGGGAGCCTGTTCCAGTGCCCAGCCACCCTCTGAGCAGAACCTTGTCCTAATATCCAACCTAAACTTCCCCTGACACAGCCTCAGGCCTCAATCCTGTCACTGGTCAGAGAACAGATCAGTGCCTGTCCCTCCTCTTCCCCTCAGGAGGAAGCTGGAATTGCTCTGAGGTCACTCCTCAGCCTCCTGCAGGCTGAAGTGACCTCAGCTGCTCCTCACACAGCYACATATGGCTGCTTTGTCTGAGATTGGCAGACAGCATTGGCTTCTTCTCAGAAACATGCCAGGAAAGGGCAGACTGGGAAGACTCTGGGCTCTGGGATTCTCATCATGSTATTAGATAAAATTCAGAGCTCCATGAACTTCAAGATAAAGGGAATAAATCCAGAATACAATAAAGGTACCTGAAGGTCACATAAATATGTCAGCCTACTGTAAACATATAGCTTTTGAGATGAGATTCAAAGATAGGAAAACAGAGAAAATGCCATAAAATAGGAGCAGAATAGAAGGCAGTACCAAACTTCTGAGAATTTCTTCTAAATCTAGGGATGCTAGTTAAGAACTAAGGCTTGGATCTATTCAGGTAATCTATGAAGACTTTATGTGGTGACATAARTCAGATTCTCAAGGAGCAGCATTTTACATAAGCTTCAAAAAGTTGCCAGTTAGTTATCTGAATAATGAAAGAAGGTGCATTGCACTCCTTTTCTTTACTACCTGTGGTACTTTAAAAGATTTTCCCCAAATTAGATTACTGCAAAGAAAATAATAACCTGATGAGAGCTGAAGTGAAAGAAATGCACTGCAGCTCTCAGGTAACAAGTGCTCATCTGGCCTTTCCAGGACTGGCCAAGGCTGACATTCCAGCTGCASAAACCAGTGAATGGTTCCCTTACARAACATACACATCATTTTTCCTCCCTCACAGGGAAAGAAGGGTGAGAAGAAAAATGTACAGTAATCCATGGAAAAGGGAAATGTCTAACATGAATTTTCAAATAGCAAACTAAATATTACTTTTTTGGAAATTATATGTTTTTAGTTATTTTAAGGTGTTTGTAGACTTATATTGTAGACAAATGTACTTTGTGATGAGCAGGAAAATGAGAACACGCATCTTTTAATGTTGGCGAGTGCGTGCAGTTTAGAAAGGACAGCTGCTATTAAATGTTTTTCCCAGTAGGAAGTACTCTGAAGTCATCAGGCTTCCACATATAAATAGGTCAAGAAAGACTTCTTCCAAAATTTTTACTTTTTTAGCTGCAAACAGCRAACTATTCCTCATTTCTGTGTCCGAAAGGCCATTCTAAACCTGATGTTGAGCTTATGTACAGTTTTACTTGACCTTTATTTGGAATCCCTTCTGCTACAAAATTGCCTTTCATTGTCACTGAAGATATATTTCACTGTCAAGATGAGTCAGTATTCAAAGAGAAGAGCTTTCAATCTAATATAGAGGTGCAGTGGRATCCTGACTTCAGTGATGTCAGTGGAAATGTTTCCACCTATTCTGATACCACTAATATTTTCTTCCACCTACTTTAYTGTGTCATTGCTTTCCTTACATCTTTTCCCATCTGGTTTTTTTTTCCTTTTGGATTATAAAACCGCCCATTTTTCCAATGGAGCAGCATTTGTGTTTGTGTATATAGAAGCATCCAGTTCTGCATTTATGCAGTGGAAGTTACATTGTGTAACTGGCATTCTTCATCACTCCCATCTTTATGAAAGAAATGGTATTACTTTTGCCTCTCTTCAATTGTTTAAAATGTGCACAAAAGCAGAATTCACAAACTTGCTTTTCRTTCTGTTATTTCTTCTAAATATCARCCCATTTTTGGTAGCARGAACAGTGACYCTGCCTKCAGACAGYACAYTTGATAGCATAAGGAATGCTCACTGGCCAGTTTTGTGTCTTGCTTCTCTCATGACARCAAATCTGATGAGAATGTTTTGATAAGAGCTGGAACAATAGCAAGACAGATCTATGAAGCTAATGTTTTCTTTCTTTCCACCAGCTTAAAACATTCTAGTTCTGTTTTTTTTTTCTCCAGACTGTCTTCCATACCACAGACACTTTTCCTTTCTGTTGGCAAGTACTTTTATATCCACTACTTGTGGAGAGAAAAAAAATCCTTACAAAAAGTGTGARTCATCTTTGAAAGCAAAGTTGCAGGTGCAATTTACTGTTACYGCATCTGTAGAAATGGGTGTCTGGTACTTAAAGGCTCTGTACTGTTTTTTATCCAGCTGCAAAAAGGGAACAGGGATATTTATATCACACATGCYTTTGAAAGAATAAATATTGTAGGGTGATTTAAGACCCATGCTGACAGACTTTTCTTACATGTGCATTAAAGGCCTTTGGTTTGAAAATTGGGCCCAAAGAGGCCCCAGTCTGTGTATCAAGAGATAAAAAGCTTCTCTTGACTTCACTGGTGCTGATCATGGCCCATGTGAACTTTGGCAAGTGACACAGTGAAACTGCTGAGATTCTGGGCACAGAAGTCAAAGGACCTTTACCTTGCAAACCTCTGTCATATGCTAAAATTTGTGGTGGGGTAGAAATTTCCTAAGATTCTTCTCAAAAGGGTATTTCTAATTCAGCAGTTCYTGAATATTTAGTGTATTTTGTGAAATTAGAGTCCTAAAATTAGAGACATTTTAAAGGGGAGAAAAATAAATCATAGAAGTTGAGAAATATTCTTACTTTTTATGTCCAAGCAGTATTAACAAATTAAGACATATAGCAGCAGCATGAAAACAAACTTGCATACTGTTTTGACATGTGCATCTCGTGGAAGGATTGCTAATTGGTGAAAATGCCAATCATTAGAGAAAGTGATTCATGCTCAGGGGTGGATGATAYCTACTGGTGCCACATGGCATAGAATCAATGCTGTGGGAACCAGTCATGACCAATATCTGAAGTATTTGGGGGAGATATCAGCATTCAAAACAGGACTTCCATAGAAATAAAAAGCACAGAAAAGGGAGAGTTAGTTTTTAGGGGAACATTGGTGTAAAGAAGAACAAGAAATTGCTGAAAGAAAAAAAAAATAATCTATGCATCCATATCTTAAATTTTGTTAAAAGGGAAAAAATTATGTCAGTTGCCTACTTACACAGGGGTGCTGAAGAATCACCACAGACATCATGGGAGGCATGTGCTCTGAGTGGTGCAAGTGCCCAGCTGTTCGATAACAGCTGGAGTAGGCTCCCTAAAGCCCTGCCTGGGGAGAGGGGTGGTGCTGCCTCTGGGGACAAACAGCCCCTGGGGTTCAGGGGCTCTGTGCTGGCTGAGAGAGAGTAAAAGGGACCGGGGTGAGCCAGAGCTCTACTCTTCCCCAAATGCTCCCCTGTGCATCTTATTTAAAAAAATAATTACGTAGTCTTTTGGCCATCCTTGCCTCCCAAGCCTGGAGACAAAGCTTACCTCAATGTCTGAGGAGCTATCAGCTCTGTGAGCCAGGACATTGCTTGGCTTATGTTGTGCCAAATTCGTTCTTGGCATTTGTCACTTATCCTCTAGACCCATGATGTGCTCGGTGCYGCTGTCAGAGGTGCGGCTGCTGCTGCTGCTGAGCCGGCCCTGCTCGGGGGGATCAGTTTTTGGGGAATGGACTCCACTGTCAGGACAGGCACTGCACCACCAGCAGCAGGCAAGGCTTGTCACAGTCATTAGATCTATGGAACGTGCTCTCGTCTGTCAGGAATAAAGAGCAACTGAAGATTCATTAACAGGGCATTATCAAAAGCTTGTGAGCATCATAAAATAAGCTTCCATTCACATGAGGTTAACAATTTGCCTTCTCCACTGGCTGTTAGTCACAGCCTGTTGGTGTTAGAGCTTACAATTTGCTAAGCAGTGGCCATGCTGGGGTATATTTAACTGAMGAATGAGAAACCTCGAGAGACTTGCACTTGAATTGTAAAGAACAACATTTAAAAAAGTGTCTAAATGAAATACGAGCTAAAACGTGTTGCAGCAACAAAGGGCTGGTTTTCAAATGGAGGACAACTYRGTGCTCYTAGGGGTTGGGGTRGGAAAGAAATTCAGCTACKTCAGAGTTTCACAGATTACCAAGACACGATTCTGTTAATGGAGTAGTGGGCAGAACCTTTTCTTCCTGCAWCCTTTGCAGAGAATTCTCTGCCTTGGAGATTTCTCCAGGTACTAGAGAAAATACCTCAGTGGGCTTTTCTGAATCACAAGTTTGCTGGCTTGTAATTTTCAGGCTGAAGGAGGAGAGCTATGTTTAAATATGTGATCTTGTATTTCTCCCCTTATAGATCAGTCCAAAGTACAGTGATTTGTCCTAGTGAGGAAGAGTGGAGATAATTACACTGGTGGGAGGCTTTGTRTGTGATTATGGAAGTTGCCTTCCACAATAAATAGAGAGGTTTTGAATGACTCAGTTTGGAATTGTACCACATTGTACATGGGTTAACTAATATTTATGAGAAGGGTTGTTAGTTTTCACATATATCTAATTCATGTCATTTAATGTTTGTGAAACTTAAAAAAAAWTGTACTACATGCATATGTACAATAAAATCTGCATGTAGCTCTTAAAACCAGTCATGAGCCAACTTTAAAATATGAAAATGTTGTGATAATAGTGAGAAAATGGATTATTCAAATAAAGGTAATGAATCTATGAAAAGAATACCTATTGATTTACAGGGATCTTTTARCTTACAGATTGGGGGTCATCAAAGTCTTGTTTCTTCTATTCAGATGGTATTATTAAATAATGGATGACATGCAATAGTTTAGATAGTTTAGTCCAATAAAGCCATACAGGATGATCAAAAGGACAGGATCTAACTTTTTTTTTTTTTTTTTGGTGAAAATTTTACATCACTCTTACCACCCCAATGAAACAACTGGAAGGAGTCACCAAGGAAAATTGTGCCCTCAGTTMCAGCAATGCTGAGGCAGAGTAACCAACTCCATCTGTGCTGGGTTTAGCACTTGGAGCAAGAGCTAAGTTATGTCAGGAGTCAKATCCATTCCATTCATTCCAAAGGGTTTATTTTGGATTCACTTTTTTGTTGGGCTGTTTGTTATTTTATTGATGCTAATCCAAGATAGCAGTGAATGTGTGTTRTTTTTGCATGTAGTTCATCTATATACTTTTCCTGTATGCTGTTTTTACAACAATTTGTGTAACTATAGTTTTTTTTTAAAAACAGATCAAAAAAAGTCACCTGTGTGCTCCAGTGCCATGCCTTTCACAAATGTGGTTGATGTGTAGTCTRAGGGCACTGGCTGAAATGCTTTGCAGAATCATTTATACCTCCTGACCTTCCAAGCTCTTTATCATTTACTGTATATTTTTTTTTTCTAGAAGACTTTACTCACTTGTTTCCTGTTCCCTGAAATTTTTGCACTGTAGCAGCAGCCATCAGAACTGCAGGTATTAAGGCACAGGGTACAGAATCACAGGAATCCAATAATCTCCTGACTGTGATAGATTGCAGCTCGTGAGAATTAGTCTTSAGCATTGTTTGATAGTTACAGTTTTGCACACAGTAGCTCTAAAAAACGCTCTTTGCTGAGGAACTTACACCCACCCCTGCAAGCAACTAGAATTCAAATGAATGGTAATGAGAATGTTCATGCACCAGAAGGAGAAAAGAATGCAAGAAAAGTCATTTCTCTCCTGAAGCAGCCTGTCTCCTTGACTGTCAGAAGRAGGAATGTATACCTTAGGAAATCAGTCTTCTCTTGTTAATTCCAGCTGAAATGGCTCAAAAAGGTTTCTTCCAAGTGTTTTGACAGAAAGTACAGAGAAGGATAAGAGATCTATTCCTCTGATACYTCAGCTGGAACTAACACAGGAAGGCTTTTAAAAAGAATATAGTGAGGGGGCTCCATAGTCAAAATGGGAGCTTATACTTTATTATCCAAGTTAAAATAAAACTTCTATATCTGAAAAATTCAAAACAAAATGAAAAAAGAAGGAAAACCTTGCTGAAAAACAGAAGCCTCTTAACAAGTTGATATAAGGGCTTAATCCTCTTGTCCAGTGCCTAGGAAAAAAAGGGCTCACWAAGGTTGGTGCTGACAGCACGTCTCAYGAGAGGCAGTCAGGAAGGTCCTCAYGCACCAAATRCAAAGCAAATAAGCATTTTAATTCAATCTGTCAAAATTGATTAGAAACAAGTTTAAAAAAGCTCCTCACAAGCAGATGAAGCATTAGCTTGTTAACATTAATTCCCATTCTGTTGTTGTGATAAACTGAGTCATAGCTATTTGCTTTGCAGCTGATCAACTGCTCTGCAGAAATTTGCAGTAGAAAAATACCTATCAGTAGTGACAAGYCGTGGAGAGGGAGGCAAGGTCTTGCTGAGGCTTCTGCTGCAGGAACTCCCTCCCCACCCCAGAGAGCAGCATGCCTTTCAGGGAAGGGAGATGGGAGAGGGTCCCTGTGTATCTTACGAGGAACTCCTGAGAAAGCACTTGTGATGCATTTCCCTTGAGCTTCCAACCTGATCAGATCCACAGTTCTTGCTCACAGCTGTAAGCTCAGCTCAACTCGTTGATCTGTCCCTGAATGTGCATTCAGGAGTAGTAGCTCTGGCTTGGCTCAGCTCTCGCCTGTGGCTTCAGGTGGCAATTCCCTCCCATGGAGGCAGAGCAGAGGGAGCATTCAGGCTGCTCTGTGTGGAGTGAACCTGCCCCTGTGTGCATGAAATCACACCCCAAGGTTATTTTGTGCCTTGTGCCAGGTTTGATCTGGGCAGTTCTGTGGGGATGTTCCTGTGCTCCCCACTGTGAGCAGGGGTGCTGTGCACTCTCAGAACTGCTGTGTGCCCAGGCTCAGTGCAGGGAGGTTTGGTCCAGGAGATGTCTGTTGTGATCAGACCTGTCTAATATTAGGAAAATATTTTAAGTGTGTCATTACTGAAATAGGTAGCAGATTATTATTCTGTGCTGTACAGTTGATAGATATGTTAATAGAGGAAGACTGAGAAAGCAATCCAAGACATAATGTTCATTTTGCAGTCGCACAATAATGGAAGCACCCTGTACTTATGCTTAAAAAATAGGATCTAGCTCTTCTATGTGCAAAAGTAAAACTATCACCATAAATATATGGCTGCTTTGTTCAATCTGTAGCAACAGAGCCTAAAGCAAAAYCATAGAGAAGTAGGTGTATTTACTGCTATGTGAGAAGTTAAAGCAAAAATGTAATTTTCAGCTACACTTTGTGTGCTTGGAAAAATTGGTGAACGTGCATAAAAGGAGCACAGTTGGCATTTTACCCTGTTAAGAATAAACCGTAAGTTACGTGCTTTATTAGCCACTAGCCTCCTTAGGTTCCTAATCATATCCCTGTCCACACTAWGRAGCAACCTGGGCTGYGAAGAGACGTATCAAAGTGGTGSATGCCTTAGTGTCCYTGTAATTTGGGAAGGGTTATGAAGWTATTTCATTTCTGCCTTATTTCCTAAAGTGACATGGTAAGTTAGTTGTCCTTGTACCATCCCTAACTCATTGAGACAGCAGTGAATTCAACCAAAAAAACCCTTCCTGCTGCCAGGTGAGATACTGGCCATTTTTTTTTTTTTTTTTTACATAATAGCCTAGGTGTTAAAGCACTGATCTGTGAAGGGAAAGATCAGGATTTTTGCTTTCTCTTACCCCAAGAGGGTTTGAAACCACTGTTTCTATTTCCTAAAAATATCCTAGCAGGCACTATAGAGATCAGCCTGTGTTGAGGCTGTGCTMTCTCTCTTCAGTCCTGTTGTGTAAGTGAGAATGAAAGTTTGGGAAATGACAGTAGAAAGATACTATATTCAATGTGGACTGCACGTAAATGTGCTCTATTTTAATACTATTTTTATTCTTTCCTTATATTTTAAAATCTAAAGTATTTTTGAATTGACTATCAAAGACAACTAAACGTAGTGGTGTTTTTATATTGCCTCTTTAAATTTGTRTGGCAACTTAAGGAACAATCTGATCCAGAGTTGTTTTATCTGYATGTCCATGGATCATTAACAAACAGCTTTTTCTGCATCACACAWAGTGTAARCCTCCAGTTTAGCTGGGAGGACCAAGCYCTAATGACCAATTGCAAGCTTTATTCACTCCAGTTCCCACTGGTAYTACTCATGATACAAAATATCAGGAGCAATTTAACTATGTCATAGCTGCCTATACTTACGTATTTTTTACTTCTGAGTTTTAACTAAATGGGAATGGACCTCATATGCAGTCATTTGTGCAGCAAGTGTAACCATCTTTTATGCATTTGAAACTTTTGGATGCCTGCAGTATATGAAAAGCACTCTATGGGTACTTGCATTGTTGCATATTTCATTATAATGTAATTCYGTATTAGATATTCTATTTATGCAGAATCCAGAAATAGTTCATGCTGTGTAGCAATGCAAATTTCAGTGAATAATCCACAAAGAATTTCAAAGCCTTAACCATTTGTGACATGCACTATTCTGTATCTTTAATCTCATTAAATTCAACCTTTAAATAAATTATACTGGTCTTTTTAKGAGTAAAAACCATTTCTGTGCTTGCCCATTAAAAAACCAGTTCATCACTTCTTATCTTAATGATATTGGAAATATTAGGGGTTATTGTCACTGCTCAAAATTCCTCAAACTGGTTTTAGATGTTCAATCAACAGTAGGGGTGCMAATCAGGTTTCTGCACTTGAAGGCTGTGCCCCCTTCCCACCTGGCAGCTGCTCACCAGGGATGAGACCACATCAGCAGTTTCATGGTCAAGGCTGTGTAGGACAGTGCAATAGCTGAGGAAAAATCCACTTTCCTCATACTTTGTCTCAAGGAATCCAGCTTAAACCAGTGTGGAATGGAGGGAATCTCCCACAGTGTGGGGAAACAGTGGATGTGAATAGGGATGCTTTCTTTTACCTGGAGTGTCCAAGACTGAAGATACTGAAGCCAAAGCTGTGCAGTGAAAATTTAAAAATTTGAATGAGATTTAACTGTTCATAGCAACAACTGTGTTCAGTACATAATTATATAGAAGAACAAAATAAAAAAACCTATTTGAATTGTCTGCCTAAATAWGACATCCTTTGCAATACTTTTAAATAAGTATTTAAGAGATGAATTTTTTTTCCTTTGGACATAATAGCACAAGTTAAAAAAATTTCAAGAAAATAATCAGATAAAAATAGTGATTCCATTCCTTAATGTATTTAAGTATGCACTTCAAGAAGCTTGTATTATAGTGTAAGATGAAAGCCAGCCTTTGTCTTGGGACTTTTACATCYTCTGACAATAGTTAAAGTGAGCWGGTCAGATKKRARA
>CADDXX010000526.1:383451-407342 GCA_902810485.1 Alauda arvensis
CYTGTACCAGTGTATTCATTCCTYKGATCTATCCTCTGCACCTTTCCTTGGCATCCCCTTGAAAAGAAGAGCTGAGTTAAGAACTGGYACTAAGATTGGTTGATTCACAGTCTATCTGAATGCAGGATGATGTTCATGTTCTAGTGAATCATGTGCCTATTTCAAGATCAGAAATAGAAAATGGCTCTTGAGTTTCTCTGCTGCCAAAAACGGCTTCATTTTGAAATGCTGATTGTCAGAGTGTTCTTAAAATTAGAGGAAAAGATTTTTTTTTTCCTCTCACATTTGCACATTTGCCTCAGCCTTATTGGTGGTGCTGTGTCAGGGTGCTAAACTAAACTTGACACAGCCAACACAAACTAAGGGGACCAATGGTGCTTTATCTAGAGCAACAACCTAAAATGGGGAGGATGCCAATAATACAGACCAAACTCCAAGTAAGGCTTGTACAAAGGGTCTTGTTCACACCTACTTGAAGGCACTGGAGCATGTCATTGACTTTATGAGGAGTTTGCATCCAGATACTAACTTTCTGTAAAAGACTTCAATTCAACAATATTTTCTGATGGAAAATCATTGATGCGCTCTTTGCCATTCCTGATTGATAACATTAATCATCCTGATTCCTTTAGTTCACAGCTTTTACCGGAATACCACTGTAATTTAACATTAATAGCAGCCCCTTACTAGGAAGTATTACCAATTTCTTGCCTAGGTGATGTTATAATTAGCAATATCTTGCTGTGACAATTGCAGCTGTGACAGAAGTGCTATTTATAGATGGTATTACAGATGCAGCATGTGCTGTGTGCACATCCAGGCRTTCCAACACACATTAAGTGTCCAGAAACACAACAGCTGAAGATACACATGCAGAAGAACACTTTAAAACACTTTAGCTGTACTGTAAAACAACTTTTTGCACATACAGAGGTGTAAATGAAATAATAAGAGACTTGAAARAAGGTTTTAAGTTATGCTTGATTAAATCTGTGCTATAGGCTTCTGGTACTCTTATATCATTCTTGGGTCTCTTGGGTGCTATTAAGGATTGTCAGCCACAAAGTATAATTTCATGCTTGAGTGGACTAATACAAGCCTAGGCTTCTGCATTTTTGTACAGTTAGTCTTCAGCTTGCTGTAATAATAAAGTGAGAAGGGGAGGGAAATAAGGAATTGTCACACAGAATGATAATACTTATCAGTAAAGTCAGATACTATGATGGTTTAAGCTGTAATTTGTTTGGGTCAATAAACTGTGAGTCCTTTTAGTTCACTAAGCTTTAGATCAACTCCTTCAAGTTTTGTATTTTCATTTGGCAGGTGCTGTAACAGGCAGCAATGCAGGTGGAAGTAAGCTGGAAGGTGTTTTTTGTTTGATTTGGGTTGGTTTGTTTTGTTTTTTTTTTTGAGTGGTTTTGTTCTGGAAAGACTAAACTGCATTTCCTCTATGAACAATTTGATTTTTAAATTATAAAACCAGATATGGGATGATGTTTGTGATTTTTGTCTATTGCAGGTTCTAATAATTTTTATATCTGACATGAAAGAAAGTGATATAGTTGTATAAAGAGCCATACACTTATATTGGGCTATCTAGAATCTGTGGGAAGTCTGYATTCAGCTGAGGTCCTTGTTATCAGAAATGCAGAGAACAGCACACACAAAAGGTATAATATGTCATGTGAGCCAGGTTGTTAAATAGAAAAGCTGGTAATTTTAAGCAATTGTGCACAATAAGATCCAGGTCTGGTTCTGCCCCAGATGCTGGGCAAAACTTTTACAAAAATCAATGAGCATTTGATGCAAAGAACAGAAAACAAGGCCCAGCATCTCTGATATTGTAAAAAACCCAGAAATCTTTCATGTAGCACTTTGTATTTAATTTTGCATTCATACTTGTTATTTAAGTCGTGCTTAGAAATTTATCATTGTGAAAAAATAAAAACCCCAACTAGACATGAATGAAACTTTCAAAGAATTGACATGAGTGAAACTTTACAAATGAGAATGATTTTACTCACTTATTCAGCATGGAATTGTTTCAGAATTATTTATCTAGGTTTCTTTCTGTGAATGGAGGACAAACTGAGGTCACTTATTATTCTGGTTAATTATTAGCCATGTTTATTTATTAGGTTAATTTGCAGAGTTTCAACAATCCTGTGTCCTTGAAAGGGTCAGGAAATAGCASCAAATCAGCTGTACTTGATTATTTRTGTTGTAAAAAGAACAATGAGTTTTTCTAGATCATGTACTTGAAAATGTGTGTTGGGAATGAGCTTTGAACCAAGTTCAGGCAGTTGTTTCTAATGATAAAATACCTTCTGGGGACTCTCTCAGCACTGCTTCAGTTTGCACTGTTTGAGGAAGCCTTAGGATGCAGTCAGCTGCTTTTGTGCTGCTCATCTGATGAGATCCACTATAATTCATTCCCTGTGGTTTGTGCTTTCCTCTCAGCTTTTCTGATGATCTGCTTTTCACCTGCAAAGCTGATTTCTGGGCTCTCCTGGCATTTCTGTGCTGCCATTCTRCAGCAGTGCTTCCCTGGTACCTGGCTTGGCTTGAGCTGTGTTATCTAATGCTGCTTTGGTTCACAATTGGACTGAATTGTCTCTCAGATAAGTTTCTTTTTTGTTTGAAAACTGTGTAGCAAAATGAGTTTCTGGGCCAAAACTAGGACCCTATGTGCTTATTTTGCTGTTTTCACTGAATTACTAAAAGAAGAATAAAYGAGAATATTGCCAATTCAGAAACTTTTAATTCTCCAGCAGGTAAAAGAAAACAGCATGCATGTGCAAGCTTACAGGCTTTTCCTTGCCTTTTCCTTCCAAAGATGTCTGTCTCTGATATGAGAGTGACAAGGCAGCCCAGAAGGAAAACTCAACTGAAAAGACAAAATTCTGAGTTTGTCTTTGATTGTCAGTTCACCCTAGAATGCACTTTTGCTTTTAGTAGGTTTTCCATTTTCTCCCAGGCACAGAAYAGTACTTATCTTGCTCAATAGTCAGCCATTATGTCTGTTTTATCCACGTACAAAGCACAGAAGAAATAAAATGATAGGTGCCCTGATAAGGAGGATAAACTTTTGAAGTCTAGGAATAATGCAATTCCTTTTGGCTGATTGATTTCAGGCAAGTGCAAAGGACATAAACAGCTTTTTCTTTTCTTTCCTTTCTTTTTTTTTTTTTAAACCAAACTGAAAGGCATGAATCTGAACGATGGATAACTGCAGTTTAAGCAGARACATTTTTAGGGGTTACCTTATGAAGAATTGTCTCACTCTGTCCCAGACCCCTGCTTCTATTCAGTGTAAGTTAGTTCCTAGATTGAAAAGAAATCTGTATAGAAGGAGAAAGCTCTCCTCCCTCTACTTTCCAGGTATCAATATGTGTGAGCCATTCAAAAAGCAGAGTTTTGTGCAAAGCTAGCCAGCTGCATTGTTCTTTAGCAGCTTGGAGCAGTACCAAGGGTGCAGTCATTGCAATACTCCTAGAAGCCATCCCAGCCAGCTGACARCAATCAGGGTCCCTCTCCTGCCTCCCTCTGGCCCCTCACTTATGCCAAGGATAGGCAACCTTGGTGCTCTGGTCATTTTAGCCTTGGAAGGCCACATCATGTGCAGTGCCATCCTCCCCCCTTTGCCACAAAAACATCATTAGACTTTGCTGCAGGTGGGTCCAAAACCTGTCCTGCAATTTAACACTGACAAAGTATTTAAAGAAACTYACTGTGCATTTGATGTCATTATCCCTCTTCCTTTCCTTCTTGCTTTTTTCTGTGTAATCTTGCATGTGTTTTCCTGTTATGCAGTGACTGTTTTGTTCTCAATGCAAGTTTCAGTGTGTGCTACCAAAGTACCTGTCCCACAACACAACGTGGGCTTCTTCTTATGAAGATGGTGAACATTTCTGTCCAGAAACATCTTGGTGCATGCATTGCACTCTCCTTTTCCCATCTTCAATTCCATTATTTTTGCATTACTTTCGTATTTTAGTGCAGCAATCCCAAGTCCTTCCTTCTCACTAGAGAGCATGAGAAGGTGGGAGAAAATCTTCCTGATGGATGCTACAGAACAGCCAGCAGGAGCAAGAATTCCCCCACATGAGGAAGAAGGAATTAGATGAATTCTGGGAGAGAATGAATCCTTAGTGGATGAAGAGCCTTGCAAAAAATTACATGAAGCCAGAAATGATTGCAGAGTTTATTCTAGAGCAGCTGGAAAACCAGGTGAAGGTTGCTTGCAAGATGCTTTAATTACACTAATTTCCTTGGGAGTAGAGTTAGAACTTTTTTGGGGATGCTGTGGAATGGGAAAATTTTGCTTTTGCTGTTTTCCTGAGCTCTGCCCATATCCACACAGATTTTTGCCCTTGCAGGATGAAATTTCCACCTAGTCATTCATTTGTTAGCTAAACTTGCCTACATATGCTTTAAAAAAACCACAATTTAAATATATATATATATATCATTGTAAATGATATATATATATATCTATATCTTTGCTATCTCTTTTTCCTGATAAATTTTTGAAAAACCTTTGTTTATTCCCTTCCTTTCCCACTAAGCTTCAGTAGGATATTATGGTTTCAAATGGTGTAATGCACTGTAGGCTGTAAAAACAAAAGCTGACTCACTGGAAGTTGCCCCCTGTCAGATGCAAGTATTTTATTTTGCCTTTTTCTTGTTTAAATTATTGAGATGGAAATCCAAGAGGATAACTCTACCTATTAAAATGATCTGTTCATTTTTATTATTTCAMAGTAACATTTCTTACCCTAGATTTTAGAGAATTATATGTTTTTCATAGATGTCGATACCTGATATAAAGAAACTTTTGCTGAAAGAATACAATCCTCATTGAACCCATTTGGCTCTGGATCAGGCTCCTGATGTTTCTTTCAGAATAAAAATAAAGATGTGATTCGCAAAGAGAATTGCAGGGATTTTTTTGCATAGTTCTACCCTAGCATGGCATGTTGCCATTGCCTAAGAACACTGAACTAATTGGAAATCATTCATAATGACAGCAAGGAACAGCACAACTTTTTGATTTCCTTAGTGRTATTTCCTCCCTCTTGCTTTCCTCCTGTGAAATAAATAGGCATAAGAGATGTTATTGCCAGMAGAGTGGGTAGATTTGTGTTAATGCCTAAGAGCAAATGTCAAACTATAGAAATGTCAGAGCCCTGTATGCTTTCGAAGTATAGGAACAGATAGGTTATTAGTTTGCTGTATCTTTTCTTTGAAAACTTTATCATAATCCTCTCTGCAATCTTGTACTGGGGACAAGTACTATGGGGACAATTTTTTCTTCTAAACTTAGCAACACACCTTTGTAACRTTAGGCAGGAAAAGGAAAAAGAAAGTTTGGGTGGGTAATTTTTCTCTCCTAAAAAGAATGTCTTTGAGAAATAGGCACACCAAAGAAAAGCTTAGAGCTGAGTCACAGCATCAGGGGGTTGAACCATCATTCCATGCAGGAATATGGGCATACATTTTTCAGGATTAGTGAAATGTAGCTGTATTATCTGTAATAAATATGCATTTTAGGGTAATGGCACAGCTATAATCTCTGAACATCTGAATTCTGAAGAAAGATTATGACTGGACTGGCAGTGAGACTGACGTGAATAAACGTGTTCTTTAATAAATACTATTTTTTAAAATAACTTAAAATGTTTTCTTGAAATGCAAAGGACACAGAAACCAGAATTTCTAGAATAAAGCATCAGGCAGCATATTCAAGATCTRTACCATACAGATAACCTCTGAGAAGTGGTGCTTCTGGTGCCTTCTACAGACTATTCATTTTGCATGTACTGCTGTCTGACTTTCTCACATTGATTTCTCTTTCCCTCTTCTGCCTCTGTCCCTTGTTTTGTATCTCTGCCCTTGTTTTCTTTCATGTCTTTAATTCATGCTTCTGTCCTGCTTCTGCCTTCCACATTTTTTGCTTCCTCTTTTAATTTTTTTTTAACTTCAGAGGAAAAATTCCTCCTTCTCCTCACCCTATTCATCTTTTCCTTGTGATTTATAGTTTCTAGGATATACCACCACCACAGGCTATTTCTTCTTAAAAAGGGGTGGTTAAAGCCAGTCATGTTGGTACTCAGCATTAACATTTAAACAGATTTTCTCACTTCATATAACATTTACCTACTATTTCTATGTATTCTTGAAGAATTATCCAAGGGAAACATTTTAATGCTAAGTGCTTTTTGGCCTTTAAAACTGCTCGAGTAGATGAATTAAGGAAAAAATCCTTTTTTAACCAAAAAGATGTTTTTCCATCAAAGTCTCTTTGAAGGMTAACTTCCTTGAACTTTCCAAGGAAGCTGTATTCCCAAAGAATTACATTTTATCAGCTGAAATATTTCATTCTAGTCTGCTGCAGCTGGTATCAGGAAAAACACATGCAACCTGAACATGAGTTTCTGCTTGGGTAGTGCAGGGTGTCTGAGCAACAGATGTGCTATTGGATAATGGAGACAGCATTGACAGGGCTTTGCCTGCTCAGCTCCTGAGCCAGGATGCAGAAATCAGCAGGTGGGCTCCTCCCAGATTCACTGGGTATCTCTGGTAAAGGCTTAGGGTGGGACTGCAGCCGTGGGATCTCACTGGCTGCTGTGTGAAGCCTGGGCAGAGTCAGTTTAAAATCAGAATATATTAGAATGGTAGTGTTTCCAATTTTTACACAGGCATTAGTGTCAGACTTTGTTCCACCTCGGCTTAGGGAGGATGTTCCTTTATCACTTAAAAGATTTTCTTGAAATGCAAAAGATTTGGCTGCTTCTGGCTCCAATCTCCTGGCTYCCCAAACACAGGATCTACACCCCATCAAAATAATTGGATTAGTGATATCTAGGAATTTAAGAAAATGAATTAATTTAACTGCATTGTCTATATAATACTGTTGCTCAGAGCTCCTTAATTTGTTCCCTCTCCCTGTAGCTTCAGTCACAGCTGGACCTTCTGCTGGACAAAATTTCTTCTCCTTACCAAACACATTAGAATAGATTACACCTTTGTTTTGGTTTTTAAAAGTATAATAAGTTTTGATTCTGAAATATTTTGAAGGTGAACTGTAGTGCAGCTCTCATCCATGGTTTATAACAGAAAAGGATACTTGTGGTCAAAGCCATACCATACTCGGAACAGCCACGCACTCTCAGCTTTGGTTGTGTTTTTATCCRAGTTAGATGCACTCTGCAAAATAAATGAATGAATGAAGTCAGAAGCATTTCTACAAAATAAATAAAACATGGACTTCCAATATTAAAAATGCATGTCAGACCAAATTACAATTAACTGCACTTTTTTTTTTTAACTTAAATAGCTTTGTTGTTGCACAAATGTCACCCCTGTGTATCAGTTCAGGAGGAAATTGGYTCATACAGCACATTTCTCATTGCTGCAGTCATTTGAAGAATGTAGCATTTACTTTTATGAATTATTCCAATTTTTTTGAAACATTTGAGAAGGACTATACTCTGAGATCAATAAAATGATATTTTGATTTAATTGCCGTTGTGGGATTACTTCAGTTTACTCCTACAAGATCAGAGGCTGTTTGTGTATGTCTAGCAAAATGCCTTTCCCAAAGGGATTGAGATATTCTATAACTAGGAAACTCCTTCTATCCTAGAATTACTTAGGATACTTCTTTCCAAGGGGAGGGGAACATGAGTTGAATTGAAAAGGCTCAAAATACCCTTTCCATTCTGCAAGCTAATTCTGTGACATGCTGCACAGGTGGAGAGGTGGACTAGCCTTTTCCTCAGGGTCATAATTTGGAATAAYAAATTAGGAACTGTTATCTGTGCAAAGACAGCCATACTCTAGGTATCACATTGGTCATACTCTAGGTATCACATCAGTACTAGTGGAAGAATTGCTAGTGGGATGAGATTAGGAATGGGATGGCCAGTTCTCTAAGGATACTCAGATGTTGTCTTGTTTTTGTTTTGTGGCAAGTTAGTTTAAACAAGAATATTTTTTTCCTTATGCATTTTCAACTAATTAATCTAATTAATTTTCATGTTTTAATCTAATCATATACTAAAATATAATACCTTATTATAGACTACATGTAAATTGGCTGATGATAATGTCAATGGTCTGACCCTCAAAAGTGTTAGGTCTAAGTTCCAAGGCAATCTGCTCAYGGGAACTTTGGAACACTGATGTCAKTARTTTTGAATAAGRTTAGACAGAATCCATGCTGTAGCTGTTATGATTTTGCTGATGTGGTCACACTGAACGTGCAAATAGAACAAACATTATTCTTGGGATCTGTTTCCTTGTTAACTGAATTGAGTATTTTAGCAACTCTTCCCAGTAACTGAGGAAGTTGGGGAGTGGGGGGGAAGCAAACAGTACTAATCCTTAAGCAAGCAGCAGAACACTATTCCAAGCTCTAAATCTCTAGCAGTGCTTTTTGGCAAGATAAAGGTTGGGAAAAGGGCTTAAATGCTTAAAAAACATTTAAGCAGGAAGTGTGATTGTAGGTAAAATCTGTGTTAGGTCAGAAYAAGAACACTGWATAAGGGAGAGGGAAGGACTTGAGWGCACAGGGGTAGAGATGAGGAAGAGGATAGGCATGGAAATAAACATTGTGGAGTGGGTACTCCTGTGTGGTGCAGAGGACAGCTTGTTAAAAGCACAGTGAGCTCTGTAAAAGGCCTGTGTCCTTTGAATGGTAATGTTGTTGGTTATTCCTCCTTCCAAACTCATTGTACCTCTAGCTTCCTCTTAAAGAAAAAGGTTTTTGTCATTCAGGAACAAGAATTGTTCCTGTATGGAAGCAGTGGACAAAGAAGSCTACAYAAGAGTATAATCCCCCAAGTGTTTTCTGGTCCTGACCTGGGCCTTCTTTTATTTCTAGTTTGACATGAGCTGCACCTTCCTCCTTTTGTCTATGAAATCTGTGTTGTGTTATCAGCTTTTGCAGTAGTGGGATTCTGGGTTGTTATCTGGAGTGCAGCTCCTGCAGAAACAGTGCGAGGATGACAGGACATGTTGGTGTGAATGTTTCAGGGCTCTTGCAGATCCTTGCATCCTATTTTGGATCCTATGRTTTTAAAAAGTATTTTTTCAGTTCYCCTACARTTCAGAGATGTAAAAGTAGGGGGGACAGTGCTGTGTCTCTTCCAACAATTTTCTCTCTGGGAAGGGAAAATGCCAAAGTTTCTCACATCTCTTCTTCCATATGGGAATTGCCCATATGGAGATTATTCTCATTAGTCCTTGCAATAAATTCACCAACCAGCTGGCAGATGAAAATGATAAGAACAGTGTAACTAAATTCCATATTMTACTTAAGAAGATGCAGGGGCAGTCAAAGAAACTATGTGGATTAGTTTGACAGAGGTGATATTGATAAATGTTTTGCAGGCTATTTAGTTTTTTCCTGAGATCAATAGCATATCTACAAAATTCCTTCTGAAGTGCTTGTAGAAAGTATATTCTTACTTTCTCTCAATTGAAGTTAACATAGCAGAATTTGAGATATGAATTTGAGAATGAAATATGCTATTGACTCTCTTTTTAAATGGGAATTTAGTTAACTAGCTCACTGCCATAAATCTTTTGCCTTTTTAAAATAGACCAACTTTGTAACTGCTTAGTGATTGTGTCCTGCATTGTGCTTCTCAGAGTTAGCTTCTGGTGTTTATACACTGCACATACATGATATGCAGCAAAGTGCTTTGTTTTGTTTACTATTTTCTATACAATAATATATATTATTTTAGTATGTATTTAGTAATTTCTTTCAGAACTAAGTTATGACAGTCCATCAATAAGTAAATGGGTATGAATATGAGACTACTTTCTTTTGTTTGTGCTTTTGCTGTGATAATGATTTGATGATAAATTTAAGGGTGGCAAGACAGAATTGAAACTGAGAAATGCTTTTGATGGATCATGGKATGGTGAAGTGCAGATGTTAATTATACATGAAAAGGCTCTTCACCCTTTCTAGGGAAGGAGCTCTGGGTTCCAGGTCTTGCAATTTGAACTGGAATTTGCTGCCAGCTGACTGCCAAAATTATTGGTTCAGATAGCCCAAAATAGAACATAATCAGAGGTTTAGAAATAACTGTGTACATAGAATTWTGGAATAAATAAAATATCTTCAGARAAAATTGAATTTTTGGGAGGCAAAGGAAGGAAAGAAGGGACATAAAGATGAAGAAGTAAGGAAGGAAAAGGGTTTTGCAGTCATGTAGCAGGTATTGCATAGTGTCCATGAAATGGAAGGTTTTAAGGCTTATTCTGTCATTAAAGAATCTTGGTATGGTTACAGACATGGATTGAGAGGTTCCCATAGCAAGGTGCCCATGCCCTGGTATTTAGAGTGATCACAGAGGAGCKAAATTCAAATMTTGGTAGCAGATCTTGTAGCTTTCCCATTCTGGCTGAGTACTCTGAGCAGGGAGAAGCCTGGGGTTTTCTGTTCCATTAATTTTCTCTCTTTTAAGCATCTTATTCTTGAAGCTATTTCGTTCTTTTTTCTGGTGCAATCTCCCCTGAAGCTTCAATTAACAGCACTGGGAGTGGGCAGGTGGTTTGAGGTTCATCTGGGCAAGAGCTCCAATGGCAGTGGGAGGTGCTGGCAGCTTTTTTGTGCAGGGATAGATGTGTAGGAAAATCAAAACAACACAGTAACACAGGAAGAAAAAAAGAAGTAATGAAAGGTAAACTAAACAAAAACATCATTTTGGAAATAAAGGGAAAGAAAAGAGAAACACAGGGGAAGAAGAGGAATGAGAGAGTGATAGGAGATGAAAGAGAAAATTAGAAGAAACAGCTTGACTTGGATAACTATGATAGGTATTGAGTTAAAATAGTGAGTGCTAYAGAGAATGCAACTGAAGTCTGAATTACCAGAAGATAGAGATGTCAAATATAAAAAAAGTCAGAAAAATGAAAATAAAATACTGTGGGATGGGGGAAAAATAATCAGAAAACCAAAACTATTTTCCAAGGCATAATCTACCACTGTAAGGAATGCTGAACTGGACATGATACAGCATGAAAAGTGTCATATTTATTTACACTTTCTGCGTTATATTGCTCAGCTTTGTCAGGAGAGATAGGTGTTAATTCACAGAGCACAGTTGGGACACTGGATGTGTTACTGTTGTAAATAAACATTATTATTCTCATTTTCAGTAAAAGAATGAGAAAATTAGATGCCTAGCAGCCTCTGAAGGAATCAGGTTTTTGCAAAACATTCATTCAGTCAATTTTATTCTGCATTCCCTGATCTTTGATAATTCGTGTGTGCTGAAAAGCAGAAAATTTCTGCAATTCTGTGTCTCCATACTCCAATCTAGAATAGACTATGGTTCAGTGTCCTGTTTGTTCTTGAGAATTGCAGGAATTCCTGTCAAGATGCTTGGGGAAGCGAATTTAGCATGAGCCCCTTCAGAATAAGACAGTGCCTTGCCATGGTGCAATGAAGGGTTATGCTAAACCYTTATGAATAGTCCCTTTTTAATTCTGAGGGATTAAACATTGTTCAGAGATGTCTCATTTCCACAGATATAGCCATGATCTGCCAAACACTGAACACTTTTAAATTCAGCACGTATGTCCAAAAGCCTGACATACCTGGCTCGCAGCTTTAGCTGTCAGATCTTCATCTGGATCTACACCAACTCTGTAAAAAAAASCCAAAACACCAAACCTGAGGACATATGGTAATGATCTGATGTATATTAGACAGCTTTGAGTGTAAAAATGTTTCTTGTGTCACTCATTTCCTGCTAGGTGAGAAATGAGGACAAGAGCTGGGAAAACATTAAGTTCACTTTTTAAATTAAGGAACTTCTGAAGTTTTTACAAAACTTTAGATTCCTTGTAACTGCCAGTCCTAACACCTGAGACTAGATCTTTATCCTCTGATCCATCTCTGGGAAGAGACAAYCAAGCTGTTAACCTGTGCTAGGAAATCCTTAATTGCTGACACAAGAGCAGTGCTGGGGTACTGCAGTTGGCAGTGGAGGATGGGATTGCACAGGTCCCGTGTTTCTGGACTGTGCTGCATTATGGCTCCCCTGAAGTACTTGGAAAAGGCTTTTCTTGGCACAGCAGGCACAGGGAAGCAACCCAGAAGGGAGATGAGACTGCAGTGAGTTATGTGCAAGATGATGATAACCTGGGTGGCATTTTCCCATCCCACGTGGATGGGAAAAAATTAGACTTGGCTGTTTAAAGGGGTGTGGTGGAAGGATTRACATCTTTTGATTATGGCTGATATTCAGAGCTGAGGAGAAACACAACAGAAAAATGTTTTAAGTTGAACAACAGAGGCTAGTGCTGATGGAAGACATGAGGAAGTATGGAAAGCAGTGAGGGGTGATAAATAATACAGCTTATTACTACCCAAACCTGAAGTCCACTGAAGCAATGGTAACCAAAACCCCCCATGTACCTTGCAAGCTCCCACATAGTAGCAGATCCACCAAGCTAAACCAGRATTTACTGATTCAAAGAAAATGTAGCCTTTCACTAGGTACTAATTTAAGGTCACTTCAGTGGTTTTCTGATAGCCTTCACTCTTGAATATAGTTTTGCTTTTGGTAATAGTACATCACATTATATTTTAAAATAATATTTGATATTAACAATTGCATACCTCAGCACTCTTTCCTGTGAATGTTATGCATACACTCTTATTGAGTTGGAGAMAATGACAGGAACTAAATGCAAAGAGGATGCTTTTTATATGTAAATACTGAATGGACAAAAAAAAAAAAAGACTTTTTTAATCATAGCTCTAGAGCTTCAACAAACCTGAATCCTTCAGGCATCAATATTTCTATGTTTTTATTAAGAATAATCATCCTGGTGGTGACTCAACAAAGAGACAGAATGAATAGAGTTTCTCTTTCTTTTCTTTTTTTGTCCTCTCAGCCCTTAAATTGCAAGGAAAACTTCTGATGACACTAACCCATTTCATTAGTTTGGAATAAAGCAAGTGAGGTATTTCCATTTCATTAAAACAGAAACATTTAAATATGAAAAAGAAAAGAATCATTACCCAGAGGTTTTAACCATCTCTCTGGCAGTGGGTTTATCATTGCCATGTGCAGATGTGTCCAGGGCACTGTCTGCGCTCGGACAGAGCAGGGTGGGACAGACAGCCCTGCCCTGCACAGGGTGCAGGACAAGGACAGTGGCTGCAGTGGAGGCTGAAGCAGCAGCACCAAGGCGAGTGCTGTGGTCCCAAACTCATMACCCAGGTCAGAGTCAGAGAGAGAATCTGTTTCCTGAACACAGGCACTGTTTGTTGGATGTTTTCAGCAGCATCAGCATCTGGCCAAGACAAACCCAGCAGCAGTACAGAGCTGGGAATGCACACTTCTGGGAGTGAAACAATCCGATGTGTTTCCATGTGATGGGGGCAGCTGAGAGGCAAGGCCACAGCACAGGCTCCCCAACACTCTYCTTAATGAGCTTCACTTGACCTCACAAAAGGTCAGTCCTGCRACAGAAGCAATTTAGCCTTCATGCAGTTCTCACCTTACTGGAGCTGAGAAACCACCACTTCTGGCTGTGTGTGTTGGGCTTGTGATGTCTTATTAGAGRCTGAGCTAAGGCAACAGAAAGCGTTTCAGCCAGGACTCAAAGGACTGTCATAGAAAACGGGAAAAGGGGGAGGCCATGGGGAAGATAAAACCAGTTTCTGGCTGTGATATTGATTCAGTAGCAGGGATATAACTAATAGCTAATTCACTGACATCAGGAATTAACTAGCATTGTAAATCCAGCTTTTTTTTTCCTGAGTTTTGCAGAATTTGTGGTTTGCTGAAGCTTCTCTGCATCTATAATTTCTCATCCTTATAGCTACGGAGACAGCTAGACATTTTGCTTTGTTTATTTTGCAGACAACAGATTATAATAAATACAGCACAAATGAAGATTCTCRCATGGCATCCTAGCAGGAGTATTACATTTAAAGCCAGAAAAAAGCAACAATAAATAAGGAAATCAAACTTAGATTTCACATATRAAAAAGAAAAGAAGCTTCTACGCCACATGAATTCACAGAGCCTGAGCTGACACTTTTTCTGGTCTGTTCTTTGTCCTCATTTAAAATACATGATCAGATGTAATTGCTGTTTTTCTCATGCAATAGTATCTTACTACTGGGAATTAGTCTGGATATCACAATATTGCCAAGTGATTTGAAGTCCTGTGGGAAAAGAACCAAATTATTCTTTGCATTATATGGGCGATTTCTTTAATGCATTAAAACAGGAAAATATTTCTGYAATTTTATGAAGTATGAACTAAGCAAACTCAGTCCAGTTGCTTCTGAAATTGTGGCTAATTATTTCATATCCAAACAGAGGCTTGGGAGCCTAATATCAGTTCCTAGCATTGAAAATCATGGTCTTCTAGAATTAGAAAACTCTGATACACTTGACGTGAATTAGAATGCTATTTCTAAATGTTAAATATTAATATTAAATTGTTGAAAAAACAAACTATACCAACTTATATGAGACAATAAAGATGACTGAAATTAGTCTTAGATATGCACTTCAAGTTTACAACCTTGACTTCTTCAAAAGACCTGCTAGATCTACTGTTATTGCCAGTAGAATTTGCAAGCTTAAAATATGTATGAATTACTATAACTGTCTCTAAGAAATATCTTGATATTATTTGTACAAACATCTTTCCCCTTTTAACATTCTCAGGTTTCCATTCCTGTGAGTAGATCTAATGGATGCTCAGAAAAATAGTTTCTTAGTATTTTTTCTCTTTTCTTGCCATCAACTTTACTCTCTATTCTCCTGTTTTCTTTTACTTCCTGAGGCCTCTCTTCTGTCTTTCTGTCCCACTTTCCCTGGCTGCTCTCTATTCCTTGTTTGTCTGTGAGATATTGTGTGCTTTTATTTCTGCCTATTTTTGCATTTTTTTTATTCTACGCATTAAACATTGGGATGATTGTTCTTCCATGAAGATAAAGCAAAGACTTCTTAATCAGTTCTACACTGCAGTGAAGTTTATGTATTTAGATAGGCTTCAGTAATATCTCAGGTCCAAATTCTCTAGATAGGAAGGAAATCAAAAGTCTGACAGCTTCTCTGTATTGTTTTTTTGGSTGGGGGATTGGGGTGTGGTAGGGCATGTGCCATGGTGGTTTTTGTTTTTAAATAAGGACTGAATCAAAACCTGGATTCGGAGAATGCTTTGAGTTGCTATGCTCAAAATCTGGAAGAAAAGCTTTTGACTTCAGCCAGCCTCTAGCAATTAGGTCTAAGAATTGCAGGGAACTGTGCATTAATCTGCACAAGTACCCCTTGCAGTGGATGGCTTTAAATCCCTGTGTGCTATCAAGTGCATCATTCTTTTAGCAAGAGTCAGAATGCRTTGGGTAATAAGAGAAGGAATTTGTAGCTGAATACAAAGCAGTTGATAACATCTTTTATTATGTGGTCTGAAATGAAAATGGATCGAAAGATAAATCCCAAATTGTCAGGGGAGCCAGTAGTAAGAAATACTCACCCAGTCCTGAGGAATACTCAGTAGTAAATTGCTATTCAGGCATTGTAAACTTTTAATTCCCTCACATCACCACAAAATCAACAGTGTAGGATAAAATCTCTGCTTTCTACAGCGAAGTCACAAAAAACCCCATAYAGACTCTCATCTTCATGAGGCTCTAGGCACACACAGCAGAACTGTTGGTGTCTATACTTACAAGTGTGATTCTCAGCCCTCCCTCACTTTAAGTGCTGGGAAATCTGCAAATAGAGACATTCCTCTGAAATCTGAATTCTAGTTACTGAAATTATCCTTCTGGGTCTGTATAGGCTTTCTGTACTGGCTCAGCAGAGCCTGGTTCATGCAAGTTAAATCTTGCTTGCAGTCCTACCTAGTCTGGTTTGCAGCTACCACAGACACACAGGGGTTAGTTGTGCTCAGCTGAGGCAGCCAGAACTGTTTTAATTCAAAAACTTGTTCTGAGAACATGGAATTGAGTCTATCTAGTTGAAGACCCTAGAAAAATTGTTTRTATCTGTATTATTTAATTCAACTAATGATTTAATGGACAAAAGATCAAGAGAAATATTGGGAAAGAGAAATATCTCTTAATGCAAGTAGCAATCTTCCCCTGATCTAAGTGTAGGATGGTAAATTGTACCTGATGGAGCAGGACATCACTGAGCTGTCCCACAAGGGTCAGGGTYAGCCAAGTGTCCTCTGTATCCTTTTCTACATCAATGGGGAAATAAAGGCAGTGCAAGAGGTGAAAAGTCTGGCATGTCTCCATTTCCAACCTCGTACTATGAAATGGGGGTAACAATACTTCCTTCACCCTATTGCTTGTCTGTTTTGTGTATTTGGCTTGTAAGTACACATCCTTTATTGTGCTTGTACAAAAGCTAGCACAGCTGTGGTTTTGCTTAGAGCTCTGAGTGCTGCTGTAAGTTAATTAATAACAGTATTGCCTTCTTTGCTTGTCAAAGGTTTCACTGCAAGAACTCACCCTGTCAGTGCAATCACCTCAGCCTTCCACTGGCTGTCTCACTGTAACTAAACCAGTCTTTAAGCCTCAGCTTGCATCTCAAAAACTACACATCCGAGGAAGGGGTTTTTGAGTAAGTGATTTAGARCCCAATTTCCAAAGATGGCCATCAAACAGCATTTGCAACAGGAGTCTTGAATATTTTTGCATGAATGAATCTCAAGCTTGTAGCTATCCATCATCAGCCCATTGCATTCAGTACAGAATTATTAACTGTAAAGACTAGAAACATGAGCAAAATCCAAGAAAAGATTGTTTCATGATCTCTAATAAATCATTGTAATTGAAATTAAAAAAAACCTTCAGGATAAATAATGATTTCTWAGGACATTATTCTTGCCCATGTGGCAGTATGTGTGATGTGTATTCCTAACAAACTGATACCTAAAATCTGCTTTTGCTTCCAGATTGCTCTATTGCTTCTACATGCTGCTTTTTCTGTGGACTGGTGCTGTCAAARACATCTGCCTTTTTATGGCAGTATTTCATTGACATAAACCCATGAGGAATTATGGCATGAATATAGATCTTYAAAGTGCAGCTCAAGCTGATTGTGTTAACAAATGAAAACACTTCAATTTAAGTTTAAGGCAAGAGTAATCACTTGCATCTCACAGCAGAAAGAACAAATCAGTTTAATTTCATGCTGAGGAGGGTTAAAAGAAACGATCAGGTAAATGATGTTTCCTAAATGGTTATGACAGCTGTTTGTCAGTAGCTATTGCTTTCCATACTCAACACGCTGAAATGGAACAAAAAGTATAATTTTRAGCTTGTCAAATCATGGAAGAGGTGAAAGTGATATAGTTTGACTTTTGAACTTGGAATTTCATAAAACTGGTAAGATAATTTTTTTTAATGCTATGCATTTGTTCTGTAGTCAAAGTGYATGCACCACTTTTGATGGACATATGGAGAACTACTTGGTTGCAGAATTGACATTAAATTAATACACCTGTATAAATGGTGGGGTGGAATGCATGAAGATAATGGGTAAATACAAACAGAAGACAAGGCTGAAGAAAGAACTGTAGTGCTCTATGAGAAATCCACAGGTTATAGTTTCTAAATGTGATCTTAAGTATCAAAAAGATTGTGAAATTGAGGGTAATGTCATTGCATAAAATTTTGCCACTTCCCTAAAGCTGTGCAGCTGTGTGAGGAAAATGCTCAAGTTTAAAATCAGATGATGACTTGCATTTACATTATGAACTTACTTACAGAGCAGCCAGAATGATGAACTGGGTCTGTAGACAGCTGGTATCTGATTCTCCATTCTGATAATCCTATTTTATCCTAATATTRGGGCAKGGGCACTAAAATAGTAAGGCCCCTTTGGAGTCACAAGGTACATCTGCATGGCAGAATGCAGTGTCAGATGTCTTACAGTCATGGGAGCAGGGCACTCCAGTGCAGCATCCTGAGCAGCAGTGATTYACATCCCTACAATGCTTCTGGCACACACAGTAGATCATCCATGTTATTGTGCTGTGTGAATATATCTGTAGAGGAATCARGCCTCTTGCTTAAAAATACGAACCTAAGTTGAGTCAAATTAACATAATTTAACTTCTGTAGAATTTTTAGAAATGATCGTTTGTTGTAGTGTCAATGCACATGAATAGAATTGGAAAAAAATCAGCATGGCAGCAACCTGGAATCAGTTTTCAGGTTTAAGGAAGATTATTGTAGTAGATTCTATGACAGAATAAAAGGTGTTATTGTTTATTATGGCACTCAGGCTTCTTACATCAAAGATCACCAAATCTAGCTGGATGAGAATTCAAGTTGTGTATTTATGTCCAAGACACAGTAATTACGCAAATTACATCGAGTTCCATGTCAAATTGGACAAACAGCAGCTACTGAGTGTGCCAGACCCASTCTGCCCCAGTACCATGCTATCACAGGGAGCTGAGGAGGTTTCAGTCAYAGCACAAGGCTGCAGGTCAGCTCAGCACTTCATCTTCAGGCAGTGGCTGCAGGGGTTCCTGTTTTAAAGTGTGATGCTGGAAAATGCAGGGCTTTGTGAACGTTTTACATCCTTGTGTCCATATGTATGTGTGTCTCTAGGGATCCAAACTCACAGGCRTTTCCTGCCTCTGATACAAAGTGAGTGCATGGGAAATTTGATTTCTGTGCTTTCTCTAGAACTGTTTTCTTGGATTTCACAAGAATTATACCATTAAATATATTCAGTATGTGGTTCACTGACAGCTAGTGAAACCCATGGACTCTTGGCAGCAAYGTTAAGCATCCTCTTGGGACATCAGCTGATCAACCCTCTTTTACTTCTTTTACTTCCCCTTGCCTTTCTCCCCTGTCCCCCTCTCCTGGCCCATTCCWTTTGATTTTAGTTTTCCTATTTATATATGCTTATTTCATATCTTGTTCCTGTACCTTTCACTGCACTGTGGTAGGTGATACAGCTATCACCTTCTACTTTGGTGTTTATAGTTTGAGTTTGCTGAGTAACAAATCACTTGCATGTTTTAGTTCCCCAGTTCTGCCTTAGGGGGAAGAAAGCCCATGTTTAGATTAATAAACTTTCTGTTCTAAACTATGTGGAAAACACCACCAATTCTCCCTCTTTTTTTAGTATCCTTATTTGGAAAATGTATCTCAGATGCAATTATTTTCCTAGGAACCTGGCAATGTTCAGATSCCTCTGACAGTTTGGCAAATCTTTGTTCTGTTCCCCTCTCYTCAGTAAGGACTGGTCTGTGTGTCATGTGCCTGGATGTGAGCCATTCCCCTCTCCATGCTCCACAAGAGCAGGTTTTTCCATCCATTCTTAGCCTACAATGCCCCACTGGTTTTTGAGCAGGCTCTGAGTTGCAGTGTGTGAGGGGAGGTTTCCCCAGGRCCCTGGGCACAGGTCCCACAGCTCCCAGTCAGGCAGTGGCACTGGTTTCATTGGCTTCACAGGGAGCAGAGTCACACCAGCACTGCYTCTTTCCAAAGACAGGTTCCCTGATATTTTTGCCAGCTTCTCAGCATTTCTGAGTTATATTGGGATGTGGTGGTCATTTTAACTTTCCATTTATGATTGTACTGGCATCACTCGTCAGCCTGGGTTTCATTAACTGGGGACTGGCACTCACTGGCATTGCTGTCATTTACTCACTCAAAGAATTAGATAATTTTATGACACTCATTTATGTAAAACCTGAGCTTTGTAGAACGAGGTAAGCACTTTACTGCCTGCTTTTCAAGCATTTGGATTCTGTCTATAAGCTTCCTCTTKTTTTGAAGAGCTGGAAGGGCAGGAATTCCAGAGCAGGGTTGTAGGGAGGCACAGCCACAGTCAGTTAATWGGCACTGACCCTGTGACACTGCACTTACTGAGCAGGGAGGTGATTACTTGTGGGCAATCAGACATAGATTTATGGGCAGAGGATGGGAAAGCTTGAGAGAACTCCTGAATTTTTATTTTTAATCATATCACTGAARAATAACAAACTGCAAAACTTCAGTAAATCTAGAATTCAGGATAACTGCTTCCAGAAAACTTCTGAGATTAAACTCTCATGCTACCAGTAGATTATTTGATATCAAAATGTTATAAATTATTAAAAATTTATTTGTTTAGATTGGAAAAAATCTGTTCAGAYTTAGTTGAGATGGAGACACCTCTGGAGAAAAATGTGGTTACAAGGGTCACATCACCCAGGAGTATTGTGTTCCAATCAGAGAAACTGAAAAATAATAGCACATGAAAAATAATGTGACTTGAATAGTTTTATAAAACTGCAGGAGAAGTTCAGATGTGAGGAATGTGCATGATAGTAGTTGAGATATACAGAGCAATTATCACTTTCTCAGCAAGATGTCATTTTGCAATTTAGTTTTCACCTGAATTTTATATCTCAGATGAGAACTGGGACTCAGAGAATAAGAGAGTCTCTAGATATCATATTATAGTATTGATGTRGCATTGACATAGAAGAAAGGATGGGTCTGGGTCCCTTTTTTGGTAGTAATGACGTTATTTCTTTTGAGTGCCAACCCACTTGATCCCAACAAAGGTGAGCTTTTGAGATACTGAAYCCCAGCACAGTGTGGGAAGGTTGTCACAAGGTGACTCTGATGCCTCCCATCCAAAATCTTTATCCTTTTGGGGGAATAAAAATAAGGGGGGCAGGTACATTTTGATTTCCATTACTTTAAGTCAAAGATCTTGTATTTTCAATAACACCCACTGGGACTTACCCCAACCTACATGTCTTAAGGAGCTACTGGTGATGGCAGGTGCTTTTTTAGCTTTAACTTAAGATGTTGCAAATAGAGAGATTTAGACACACAGATGCATCTGTGTATCATCTTTTCAATAAGAGGCAGTAAAGAAAACAATATTGATCAGCCTTCATGCTTTAAGAATTTCATTATTATTACCATGCCTCTCTCCATGCTGCGAGGAAGTCTTCAGATCAAATGCACTGTACACAATRTTGGAAATGTATTAATAAAAATCCCTGGAACGTTATTAAAAATACATTTTCAGGTAATGCAAAAAGACAGAAACATCACTGCASTACAAARRGTATCATTTTTGCACACAGTAAATATCCTAACTGCTGCTTTTATRAACTCCATGGAGATGATTAGAGCTTTCAAAARASAAAAAAAAWGTAATTAGGCTGTTTTGTTGGTGTCTTACTTAGGCTACTAATAAACTTTGTCAGCTAGGAAAAATGAGAACTGGTTTTCCAGAAGATCCGTATAAGGAAAAGAAACTGCACACAGATGTATTTTGACAAAATCCTATAGAGAGTAGTGAATTTCTGGCTCAGAAATAACAGTTCCCTGCAATGGATTAAGGCAATGATTTAGGGCASTAAAATGTTTGTTCTCTGAATCACTTTAGGTGTCTGTTCCTTTATTTTCCTTGAACATYAACAGCACAGTGTTGGAAAGAAGCCCAGCCCATGGTAGATGCATTATATTATTGCTAATGTGATTAACCCAAAGTAAAACATTAAATCCTCCTGAGACATTAGTCTAAATAATGAGATGACCGGCTCTAAGTTCCCTGGGCTCACGGTATGGGGAAAAATTTATTATACACTTCATCTCTTGCACTGACATTTGAAATTTATCAAATGAAGCTGGTACTGGGAGCTGTTGTGCACAGAGCCATTGTAAGGGAAGAGTGTAATGCTGGTCAAGCTCAATGCATGTTACAACCAAAACATGCTGAGTGAATGCCTCTGTGCTGAGATCGGGTGCCATGAAAGCTGTCACCCATTTGCCCATTTAGGCTGCTCTTTTTACAAGAATTTGTAAATCAGCTGCTATGTTTAAGATCATATTTATTCCTGCTTTGAAATATGTTCACCTGAGTTCTGTCTGAAATGCTCACAACAGCAGGGAATTATAGTAAGGACTTGCATGGATTGATTGACCTGAGGCTGTACAAAGCAGGTTGAAGGTATATTCTCCTGTATACCATATAAGATCTCCTGCACTATTTTTGTTTAATCAAGGATTAAATCAAAATGGCATTCCTGAATTCCCAACACCATGCAGCACAAGGGTGTGTAGAGCTGAGGTCCCTCTGCTTACAGGCAGAGATGCTGCAGTCATTATCTCAGTAAGCACTGACAGGATCTTTCCATGTTCCTTATCTGGGAAAAAGGGCTCAGACTCAGGCAAATGTTAGGTACTTAAACAGAAGAGTTTTGCCTAAAATTTCATTGTCTGATGTGCACAGTGCCAATAATTATTGTCCTTTTTTAAAAATGGCAGAATAACACCTGTGCAAGTTTGTGTCAAAACACTTTAAAGCCACTTTAAGTACAGCAGGATGAACAGTMGTGTCTTTTCTGAAGGCAATGTTCTACAATACTGCTTAATGCAAAATTTAAGTTTTCATTTCTTTTCTACCACTTTGCTTCTCAGCAACAGGGAATAAAATATTGACTCAAAGACCCTCATTTGTTTAATTTTTTGCTATACCATTTATAAACCCAAACCTACAAAGATTCTATCCTTCTGATATAGCAAATATAAATTGATGCATAATCGTCATTTTGACAGAGTGATGATAGAAATGCTGGTAACGTGTGCTTCCCTTTATCTAGTGTTTATGCTGTTCCATGTTGGTTTTGTTTCACGAGTTGTTCTGATAATTGCACCAATTAGTTGAGACAGTGCAGATTTCTGTTTTTGATTTTTTTTTTTTTGCAATATGATCCTTCCTTAAGAAACTTGGCCATCCTTACCAGTTTCAAGCAATACATTTAAATCTTTTGTGATTGTTTAAAATATTTAGGCCATTGGTACAAAAACTTACTGTATCTAAAATAGATGCTGATATATCTATGTATTTTTCCTGTTTGCAATGTGAGGCAATGCAAAGCTGTTACTGACATAAATGTGAGTGTGTGCATGCTCACACACACCCTCCAAGCCCTTGAGCTGCAGAGGTTTCAGAGAGAAAAAAAATTTTCTGGTGCAGTTTGCAAATTTGGAGCAGATGTCACCCAAAGCTGTCAGACCTGCCAGTGGCACAGGGCAGATGTGGCTTTGGGACAGTTGTTCAGGGGGGTTTGTTTCCTTTGCAGTTTGTGGATGGCTTTTACTTGTACAACACCACCAGAGAAGAAAGACACTTGTAAGAGTTGCTGTGTTTATCAAGAGCTACAGGAAATGGCCTTATTTCAGTGTGCAAAGGCCTTTGTGGAGTTCAGAAAGTACACTAAACACAAATTCTAGGCTTGGGGTTGTTTTGAGTTGTTTTTACTCACGTTTCTAAATATGTATGACTTGGGAAAAACTCATTGATTTGGAGAGAATAAGATCTTAAATGGAATGTAAGAGATCCAGAAGCTCAGGTCTGGTGCCTTCAGAGAGATGAAATTCAACTTGTATACAAGTATTTGTATTGTGTTACATTGCATTCAGGAGAACTGAGGAAATATCAGGCATTTGTTTTGCTTCTGAGCATTCTTATTCTGGCAAAGCAAACGTTTCAGATGTTGATGTTGGCTTTTTCCTTTTGTATCAGCAACTCAAATGTGGCTGTAAACCACAGCCTGATTCTTCTAATTCTGCTGATCTCAAGTCAAAAATTTCCTGATTTTCTTTTGGAAATGAGTCAAATTGGCACTTTTGCCTTGTTTGCTAGGGGCTCTCTCATAAACATGTGCTGTTTTGAGATTTTTTTTAATACTGCCTGCAAGCTTTTCATGAACACCCAGGAGGAAGGTTCATCACTCAATTGTTGAATAGTATTTATGAATTGGGAAACACTGGTAAAACAGCTTCATTTTAATTTAAAAAAACCCTCTTTTTTCACAAGTGCATTTGAAGACACTCTTCAAAGTTTCTAGTGTTT
>CADDXX010000526.1:407367-542213 GCA_902810485.1 Alauda arvensis
AACAGTCGTGTCTTTTCTGAAGGCAATGTTCTACAATACTGCTTAATGCAAAATTTAAGTTTTCATTTCTTTTCTACCACTTTGCTTCTCAGCAAGAGGGAATAAAATCCTGAAGCACCCAGCTAAAATGAGTGCAGGGGAAAAGGAGTGCTGGGACCACGAGACAGGGAGTGTGCTATGAAGTTTCACAGTTTTATTTAAGCTTCTTGTGCTGCTTTGTAGTGTACTGGGAGGTGTTTGCTGCATCATAGTGAAGAAAAGGACTCCATTCCCATTGCCTTCTTGTAAAAATAAGGGTGTGTAGCAATTATGAGCAATTCTAGCTGTGATGACAAGGAAAAGCAATAGCTTGCATGAGATTAAGARGAGACAAAGTGAGAAAGTAGAGTGAGAAATTGCCTTGATCAGGGATTCTGAAACCATAGTGTATTTCTGCCTACAGGCCAAGAAAACAAATGAATGTCATTATGACAGTCTGCACCAGMTAAGGATCTGTCCCCATTTCTCTACTGCCACTCAGCTTCCCTGGGGCTCTAACTACTTCTCTGTGGCCACTGACTTCAGGCAATGTGATATTTCTGTTGGTGTGTTCATAAATATGTGRTATTTTGGTATTGGCTTCAGGTTCCTACCTTACTGAGCAGAGCCAGTGAACTTCAGAGCTGAAAGGCAATGCCTAAAACTCCCCACAGATTCACARAATCATTTAGGTTGGAAAAGACCTTTAAGATTGTCAAGTTCAACCATTAACCCAGCACTGCCAAGCCCACAACTMAATCATTTGCCACATCTATATCTGGAAAGGCAAGAGCCTTCTTCCCTTTCATGAMACAAAGAAAAGATTAATTAATTTTACTTTWTAAATTTATCATTGCTCCTTTTTGGGACATGCAAGTTGAGGTATTTATAATACCTTGTATCAACATTTGCTTACTCTAACTTGGCAAGCTCATTCATAATTCTGATTTTCAATGTCAGTGATAGGAAAGTGGCACATATCCATAAGGACTTTGATTTCAAAGTCAAAAGGCAATACAAAGAAATGMTCTGACAGAGAATTCAATGCCTCTTTTCCCAGTATTGCATTGAGCATAAATAAGAAAGTACATTGGCTGCAGACTGTCTTTTGGAATGGAGAAAATAGAATTCAAATTCAAGTCTATGTATATGTAAGAGTTACTGGATCAGRAAGCATGTGAGCAATCAGTGTTCTGTACACCACTGAATAGGGCACTGGAAGACCTGGATTCTGAACTTTGCAGAAGATAACTGTAGTTTAGTTGATAACTCATAGAAATGGAACAGAAATACTTGCTTGGACAGAAGCTGACACCTCCTTAGTGAACTCATTAGCCWCCAGTCTACACAATAATTTTATCTCATTTTCTGGTGAATTAAAATGATTTTCTAACTTCTCTGTTTTCCTCCCCTCATGATGCATATGCATCCACATGTAGAATTGGTGAGGTTTGGGCTACAATCCTTGCAGAAGGGTAGAAGCAATTGAATGAGGCAGAGGAAGCAAAGCATCAAACCCCTGCAGGCAAGAGGGGAGGGCAGGGCTGCTGCTGCTCTGTCCTGATGGGAAACAGGCTGCCATGGCATTTGTAGGGATCCTTTGGGGCAGAGATTGGAAAAGCTCAGGGACTGATTAAAGACTCAGATCAAGATGCAGGCAGAGTCCCTGAACCCACACTGTGATTTCTGACCAGGCTTARTGCTCATGAATAAGTGAACAGCAAAAGCAACTGGGGGGTTCCATGGTCACCCTATACAACACCTTATCTACTTGTATGATAAGACAAGCAAAGAGGGGTTTTTTTAGATTCCTGTTCGGGTATTTTATATAAACAGCTCTTATACGTAACTTCTGTACAAACATATTTTCTGTATATTTATTTGCATAGAAAACATTTTGGATTTATAAAACCAGGATTTTATGTATGCTTTCAAGATTCCTTTATATGTTGTCACTATAACAAAATGGTGTAGCTATTTGAAGGAGTAAAAAAATGCAGAAGCAGAATACAATTTTAAGGACATTGAAATCAAGAACTTCTTGGTGAGATAAGAGGTAGTTTTCTAATTTAAGCTCATCAATGTACTGACCAGTCAGTCACTGTAGGGCTGTTTCTGATAACTCACTATACAAAAGTCTCTATTACACTGTAATTATCTGTTTATTAAAAGCTAAAAGCCCAGACTGCTATACAGAGCCTCAATTACTTAATATCTGCTTTAATTAACTTTTCACATTCAACTAATTCTGGAACAATTTGATAGGCTTGCTATCAAGGATGCCAGACCTGTCCTTCCACTCTACATTTTAAAAACGAACACAAAGTTCAGAATTTCCAGAGGAATGTTTCATGAGAACTGTGAGTTTCATAAAAGTTGAAGTCACAGTCCTCTTCTGTCACAAAGTTCCTCTGCAAACCCAGATGTACCCAGTAATGTTTGTGTTTTTTAGGTTCACTATTGTTTCATTAGAATATTTACGTTATAGTTCCTATGTTGCATAAGACTCTTAGGGCCTCTAGGATCTCAAATCTTCCAGTTAGCACCTTTATTCTTGTTGGAAGACACAAGGTGTGTTTTGGAGATTTTTTTTCTTCATGTGGAGTTTAAAAATGGAATGAAATGTTTTTTGCACTTGGTGGAATATTTGATAACAGAAAGGAGAACCACTAGAAAGCTTAAAAAAAACTGAGAAAGTTTGAAAATTTCTGGTTTTTTTTAATACTGAAAAGATATTTCAAGTCATCAGTTTCATTCCAGAACTCCAAATAATTAAGATGTTCCCTAGCACTATTTTCAGATAGGTTTGTTTGATTCTTTGTTTGTAACTTGAAGAAATTAATTGTATTGACTGCTACATAGCAGTTACCTTTTGTATGACAAGGAAGAAAGTTTTAATGGGAGACAAAAATTATTGCATTAAATGGAAGTAAACTTTTTAGCATACTCAGACATATCAAAGCAACAGTATTTTTAAATAGGATGAAGTAAATAGTTTAATTGACACAAATCCAGGTGGATGGATTCTATTCCAAATTATAGATTTACTTGTAGTTTTCTGGAACTATTCAGGGTTTTTGGCCTGTGGAAAGTTTATCTTACCATTTGTTGCTAGTAAACTGAAAGGCATGAATCTTTTATTGTGTAATTTTCCTTCTCCCCTGTAACAAATACTCTGGCAATAGAAGTGTATCTTTCACATCTTTCTTTTTCTGTTTTGAATAGCCATGTGGAGCTAGAAATACAAGCTGTGTGAGGTGGGGTTTAACTCTGCCCTGTTAGGAGACTGTGCTCAAAATTAGACCCCTCTGGCCCATAAAGACCARCAGAGTTGATAGCTGGAGTCGTGTACAAGTCATGCACGAGTCACAGCTGCAATCCAAAATCTCCTACTCAACATCTGCCCTGGACTGCCTTCACAGCTGAAGTCAGAAAGCCCAAGTCCTCTGTATTTTAGTCTTTTATTTTGTTATCAAGCACAAATGTTTATAAATCTTTTTTAGTGCCATTCTGGCAAAATGCTGTGGTGAATAACTGTGAGATCAAATGCACAGCTTATCTTTGCAGAGAAGTACCTTGCAAATAAATGACAGGCATTTCAGGAGATCACTGAGATTCATTACCTGGATGAKTTCTCATTTTCAGATAGAAATGAAAGGAAATTATCCAATTTCTTTTTTTTATAATAACATCCAAYACATTTAATGTCCAATTTTATAGTGCTTCTTGATTTATAGCATTTCCAGGCTAATAGTGCTCTAGCTACCATTACAAAGGCAGCTATCATCTTAACCCTTTCAGTGTGGCTGTCCCCCAGGGAATGGTTTCTTTGGTCAAAGATAATTTCATGTGTGATGTTGAACTCCTCTGGGTTTGAAGCAGAATGCCTTTCTAGTATGACTTCAGACCATTTGCTATTTCTTGTAGTTACTACATACACATGAAGTGCTTACATATCCACAAATCCAGAACCACCAACCAAAGGAAAGGTATCACGTCTAGCAATATTTTTGTATTAAAAAAAGATCCTCGACTTGGCTCTATCCCAGTATTTCAGTCTGTGCTACTACAGGGGGTCAAGGGGAACAAAGTGATAAACCAGATCTTCTGCYCTCTGTGACCCATGCCACAAGTAATCAATACATAATCATGCGAATTATTCAAATGCTGAATGATAGTGATCTCTTGGCTAAACTTGAAATTGCTGATAGTTATTTATAATGGCTTGATGTCCTATAGCTGAAGTCAAAACTCTGCCTTTATCACTCTCTTCCTGGACCAGCTGATCCCCACCCTGCTGGGTGGGTGAGTTACTGGGACAGACAGTGACTGGCAGCCATGCAGTTTTCTGAGTGAATCCCAAATTACAATTTTTCTGTTGTACCCAGGGTATTGTGTGTGAATAATGATGGAACTCATCAGCAAAACAATATGTCTTGAAGATAATGCTTCTTCAATAACTCTGGGACAGCATTTCCTCTGAGCCTTTGTTTTGTGTCCATGAACACACAAAACCTTCCTTCTTAGYTCAGTTTTACTTGAATYATTTTCAAGGTGTTCTTTTCAATTGTGAAAATCACTTTTTAAACAGCAGTGTAGAYTTTGTGATCTGAGAGTGTGCACACYGATCAGTAATATCCTAATRCTGAGRAGAGCCTGGGGRCAGCAACATGTTTTCTCATGTGTCTGCCATTAGTGGTAATGCAGGAATATTCMAACTATCATCAGTATAAAAGGTGCCAGGGAGAAGGCTGTCCTGTAGATGTTCACAAGAGAAGATAATTGCCCAGCCAAGGACATTATACTAAAAGAAGTTGCAGTGTTTATGATTAGACTTGTTACATTAAATTGCAGCTGTTTCTGGATTTCAAAGGGTTGTTTTAGGATTAAATGCTTTTCCAGGCAAAGACAGTGTGATCTCTCTTGAAAGTGTGTCTGAGTGAAAAAAACCTCAGTGGGCTGAAGAGACCTGGTTGAAATTGGCCTCTCAGCAAGAGTGTTTATTGCAGTGGGATTTAAATACATACTGTACCATGGMTAAAGAGCAACATGACCCTATAAACCAGATCAAATTTTGGTTTTTTGGAGCTATATTTGTTACTGAGAGGGAACACAAGTCAGGCTGGTTATGACTGTTCTGAACACAAAACAAAATAATAACCAGTATAAAGTGCCCAGAAATTCAACTGTGCTTGAAAATATCCCGGCTGTAATTGCACTGTTCATCTCCATGTTGTGGTCACTTACAAATTACAGCTGAAGATTCTGATTCAATGGTAAATAACAGATACTTCATTTCAGCTGAACTGTTTTCCAGAACTCTAGAGGAAATATCACCCAAAGGAATATGATTATAGAAAAGAGAAGGCCAGGAAAAATTTTTTTACTAAAGCTTTTTTCTAAATTTACTTTCCTTCTTGACAAATGGTGACAGGAAAATGTGTTCAAAGGAATACAAGCAAAACAATTAACAAGGGTCATAATAATTTCTAAGAATTGAAATATGGATCATCTGAAGATATGTACACACACTCTTGGCTGATACATTCACAGTGTCTCATGCACTAGCCATGTTTSAGGAAGGATAATCCTTGTGTGCCCATGTGAGGGAGAAAGGAAAGCCAAGATGTGGTTCCTTAATTTAGGAAAAATGAGAGGCACTTGAGATCAAACTATCAAACTCCAGTTTGACTCTAGTTCATAAGGAATGGCTGTAAGGAGATTTTCTGTCTCATGCCCTTCTCCATGAGTAGGGCAGCACTCAGTGATGCAGCACAATATTCTGATGAGGCTTCTCTTAATCAGGCAGCAGGGTCATTGCTCCTTGCCTCAGCTGACAGATCACCTATCAGGAGACCATTGTGCCCAGTGACCTCCTGCAGCACCCCTTTGAACACAGCTGAACACAGGGAATGCTACTGWAGAGTTTGGGAATAATGAAATGAGTATTTTTGTTGCTGAAACAGTAGTGCTACAATCCTGGCCAAGGTCATGTTGTTCATGTGGTTGCTGTGGTCATAAAGTTCTGTCTTTCAGCATTCTATAAACAGCTGTTAAAGGACTGGGATAAGCACAGAATCATATTCTACTGACCAGGTTTTTGGGTTTTTATGGTGGACAGCCACAGTCACACAGTCAAGGCACAGCATTTCATCCCACTGCCCATCTCCATCCCTAAAGAGCCATTCTGGTAAACATAKGCACTGCCTTAGCCTTTGATGTTGAAACAAATTATTGGATACTGAAGGATCCAAAATGCTGACTGCTTCTGCTGAGTGAGACACTTTTGCTGAGAATATGAGTTTGGTCAGCCTTGGTCATCCCCCAACAGTGGGGTGTGCCAGGCCTCAGTACTGAGAGAAAGTTGGATTTTTGGAACTGTAGTTTTAGGTGAACTCGAAATGGGGTGGTTTTAAGGGCAGCCAGGCACACAGACAGCTCTATTGTAAAATGCATTTACCAACAACAATGGCCGCATAGGCACAGTACTAGAACATATTGTTCAATGCTGCTTAGCATTTATTTAGAATATGGAATAAAATTCTTCCTATTAACTGAAGAACTGCTGCAAAGAGATGCACAAAGAGTCTGGAAATCTCTTGAAAAAGACTTATACAGAAGGTGATGTAAACAAACAAGGCCTAATACCTAGCACAATGCTTTTATAGGACAGGTTTTATTAACAGCTTTGAATTTTTGCTCTGCCTTTCAGGAGAATCCTTTATCCTCAAACCTCTCAGTGCAGATTTACTGTAAAATGTAGCTCTCTATTTTTAATCAGAGCATGGGGAATGAAGGGAATCATATATCCAAAAGCATYATCAAGTAATGCTCAACATCTCTGAAGGCACATTTATTCAATAGTTCAATTTGACTGCAAACTTAAARAGCTATCTCTGTTTTGGTGTTGATGTATTAAGAAATTATTCTCACATGCTGATCCAGGTTTATTCATTGTCTGCCAAGAACGGAATATTATAGTCCTTGCACATGGGGAGTAAAAGCAATATTTTCTCCTGTTACARCTGTCAGATAAGCCAAAAGACAATGCATTATTTAGGAGTGTGGTGCAGCCAGTTCTGCTCTCAGCATGGCAGCTGATGGTGCTGTAAACACTGTGCACGTGCCTCTGTGCTGGCAGGTGCTAAGGGACTGCACCAGACAACTGGGAACTTTGAAATACCCCCTCATTTTCAGAAAGGGAACTCTCAACACTCCCTGAAACTCAGAGTTTCAGGTGTTTAGAAAGGCTAAACTAAGTAAACAGCTAAAATGAGTAAGACATTTYCAAAAGTGCATGTTTCATTCTTTTAGAACAAAGATCAGAAATATTCAGTCTTTTCCAAAAATATTCAGACTAATTTTGAAGGTTGCTGTGTATGAGTAAATACAGTAGTAAAGTGAGAATTATTGGTATGGATTTCTTTTAAAACTGTGTTTTGTCATATTGACACATTTAGACATAAATTCTGTCATTAGCAGGTCATMTTTCCAAGGCTTTAAGAACTTTTAGATTAAAGATAGAGTTTAAGTAGAAATACGTATTTTAATATAGTTCATTACTTGAATAAAGGGAACAAGAATTCTTTATTAATAAGCTCAGTGAATTCCTGAGATCCATTTAAGCTTTTTTTTTTTTTTTTTGTGACTGTTTTGATACGTTCTGCAATCACTTTTTTTTTTTTTTTTTTTTTACAAGAGCTCTTGGCTGGTTTCTTGTAACACAGCTGATTGATTTTGCTGCATGAAATGGAAGATAGAAGTTGAGCCTTTTTTGGTAGCACACAGCTAATTTTGACAGTGTATCTTACTATATGTTTTAGCAACAATTTGCAAGTGTTGTATAAGCCATAATATTCCCAGAATAAATCAACTGGTAGTTATCTCTGAGGACATGTCCTAATCKTTTCTCTAAAAATAGAGTGACAGATTATATTTACATTATGTTAAATGTTAACTGAAAAAGAAAAGCGTGAATCTGATGCTATTGCTGTGAGGAGAGGGGGAGAAGTATGGAATTTCCAGTTATTATGGACAAAAAGATTGTTTTTTTCAGAAGAAGTTTCATTCATACTCTTAATTTGAAAATTGTCATTGTTCTATTCCCTTATAAACCAAGAGTCCTGGTCACTGTTAGGAGAACTCCACAACGTAAATTATGCAGAGTGCAATAAATAATTGAAAAATGGTATAAGATGTGGACAATAATACGCAGCAAGGAGGCTGTASAGAGCTGAGTGCTGTCTTCTGCCTTAACACTGTAATGCATTATGGCAGAGCAAATGGTAAATATATWGGTGTGGGTTCTTTCTGATTTGTTATTTTTATGTATTTTGAACTGAATGGATGACAGATTTATTTATGCTTTAATTCCAAAATGTGGGTAAGKTGGTCAGTACCATAAAAACTCAAGCATTTGTCTCCCAAGAGTTGATGGACCTTGAGGAGTTTGGAGTTSCTTCTCCTGGACTAATGATGGGAACTGGAGGCTGTTTCACAGAGGGAGAGGGGACACAAAAAAAGTGCATGTGAATAAGATTCAAGCCATCCAAATAGATTCAGAAATTACATGCTCCTCTCTATTAGTCTCTGAATGCCTYCAGTTCAATTAAATGCATTATCTGCTGGATAATCATTTTATGATGACAAATTGGCAAAAAAAGCACACTGTGCTTGGGACTGTTATTTCCTTGATCATGCTGTTTTTGACCATTCTCTCCTGAGAGGATTTACCTATACAGCAATTTGTAGTTTATGTAGGGAAAGCCAGAGTAGTCACTGTGACCATTCATATATTTTTAATTTCCTGTAAGCAGTTTATTTTGATAAGGTGGATAACTTTAGTTGATTAGATTGCCTGAGCTAGCACTGTGCTTTGCATTTGACAGACAGGGGTAGGTCTGGTTCCCTGGAGCACTGGGGAATCACACAGAGGAGTTTCAAACTGCCCTGGGAAGGAGCCTGAGGTGTGTTCATATCAGCTGATCATGAAGGGCTGCTGTGAGGCCAGTCCCCCTCTTCTTTGCCCACAGCCTTGGTTGCAGCATTTCCCTGGCTTCACCTTTTTTTTTCTGTAACTGATGACACACAAACCCATTCCAATAAACCTCTTCAGAGACAATCATATCATTTTTGTACTGTAATGCAGTTTCCCTTGRCTTTGTGAGCTGAACCCTCCAAACTGGCTTGGAAAATACCATATTTTTCTTCTAAAGAACCACAGTGATAGATGCAGCTCAGAATTCCTGTCCAGGCACAGGTGCCAGCATGCTGGGGGATGACACCAAGCAAGCTGGTGCCATTTGCCACAGCTCCATAACATTCCTCAGCAAACTCATCTGCCAGAATCCATGCAAGTGTCAATTGTTATGAATTACCACCACCTTTATATACAATTACTTAGGAAAATCACTTAAGAATAAAAAGACACATGCTGGTAGCTAAGGACAAAATTCCACATTGAGGTGTAATAAATTATAAAGACAATTGAACATCTTCGTTAGAAGGATCAATCATGAGCCTCAAGATATATTTGTAATTAAAGATGTCTATTTAACATTTTATGTCCTCATTTGACCTCCTCATAATTTATGAAGATGTATATTCCAATGGCAAGAAATTAAGTGGAAATTATGAACCTAATATAATCTTTATATTAAGAAAATCTATATCCTGATTAAAAACCCAATTTATTTTATTGGTAAAAATGTCTGGCAGATTTGATGGGATTCTGAGGAAATCCTCAGAGAKGAGTATCTCAAATCAATAATGATTGCCTACTTTCAGTGTCTTTGGTGAAATCTATTGTGTAAGAGGCTAGAGAAAGAAGCACGTGCACTGAACAGTAYAAACAGTTAATATGAGAGTCAGCCCCTCACTTGGGGGGCTTTGCACCTCTGGGTAGCACTAAGTAGCAGAAGAAATGCCATTGCATCCAATTCAGTTGCCTGTTATTGAAAGCACTTCACAATCCTAATTTAAAAATTCCCTAGAGAGCCTAAACCATGAGGGGCATCCAGTGACCCAAGCTCTTAGACTGCACATTGACTGCTCACAGCCYTTTTCCCTCACTGTATTGTCAGCATTATTCCTTATCTCCTGTTACAGAAACCCAGACTGMTTTACCCCTCAAGATCTGATGAGGAAGCTCTTCCTCATCCATGTTTCTGTTGCCACATAGAAAAACTCGTGCTGACTGACAGTGAAAAAGTAGCAAATCTCAGAAAGATGACTGATAGTGCCAGAGTGTATCCAAACTGTAATGGCCTTGATTGACATTATGGGACATGAGACATGTCATGGAGAAGAATCAAACTGTCACAGAAATAGAAAACCTCCACACTGTACATGGATGCCTGCATGTTGTATTTMTCCAGTACACTTKTATGCTAGTCCTTATTTTGTCTGCWAGTTTTATCTATGCTCTTTGTAAAAGCCCCCATTTGGTTATCTTCAGCTACTATTTTATAGCAAGAGTCTGACATGAAGGCTTGTAATCACACATCATTTTGTAAACAAGGAAAACATACTCTATTTATAGAATAAATGATAAGGAATTGTGAATTGCAGGCCTATCTTGATACTGAGGTTTTCTGTGGTGATCTTGCAAATCACAGCAGGGCGTTCTGAATGGATTGTGAAGTAACCAGAATCAATAATCAGCATGAGTACACTCATTATTAAAAGTTGAGTTTCAAAAAAGCACARTTGGAAGGGCATTGCATTTAAATTAGATCCTTTTTACTCATTTTCTATTTCCCTCTGCCTTGTCCTTTAACCTCCTTCGTCATTCATTKCTCTCTGTGAATACAAGTGACTGTGAAGTAATTTAAAAAATAATATAGTGAAGAAGAATATACAAAACAATAATAAATTAATTCCTGAATAAGGCAGCAGTGGAGGGAGATTTTTCCAACATATTCTCATTATAATCAGAAATACACKATTAACTACAGATTTTAGGAAGAGGGTAGAATCTGCCTGTGTAGCTCTTTCTTCAGCAGCAAGGAATACACTATTAAGATGTATTCATGGTGTTTAAAAGGGGCATTAGTRAAACAAATTCTTAGGAAATAGGGATGTGTCTGACCTATGGCTAAACCCAAACCAAGCTTAAGAACCTGTTTCTTGTGGTCTGGAGCCTCTAACAGGTACATGARCACTTCCTTTGTGTGCGTTAAAGCTCATAAAAAGCACACGTCTCAGCATTAGGGAGCTGCAGTGATTGATCAGTAGGGATCCCGCTCCCCTTGCTGGCTGATGCTGTTCAGAAGCACTGACCTGATCTGCAGCCAGGTGAGCATTGGGGTTGTGCCCCCCCCAAACACCCAGACCGTGAAGAACACCACCAGCAGGGCTGTGGTGAACATCATCTGCTGGGGCTGCGAGTCCGTGTCCCGAATGGCCAACGCGAACGCGATCGCACCGCGTAAACCTGCAACGGGACAAGGAGGAGCTTACTGCCATGAGAAACAGAGCTTTAACCTGTGCAGTCCAAACCAGGGGCAGAGGAAATAGATCATAAAGGGTGGGATTTAATGCAGCAAATTTGCARAAGTGAAYAACTAAAGTACTCTCATATTCATGYAATGATCACACTTTTGATTTMTGTCCACTGAATTCWTTGTCTTCAATAATTGYAAATTAAGTAGCAACTTAACTTAATGCAGGTTGAAAAAGAAATCTATTTCCTGTATTAACTGGGACTGCTCATGAAGACAGGAGCAAGTGAAAAAGAGGATTGATGTTAAAATCTGTACCCAAATATGCTACTCATTTCTTCCTTGAAAATATAGAATATGTTCCTTTAAAATAATTTAATGTTCTAAGACTAATCAGAAAAAACATGACTTRAAAACAATGAATAGTGTTCCAAAGATGATTTAAAATATCTAAAAGGGGATGCAGAATAAATTAATGTACTYGAAATGTTATAATAGTTGTAGAATTATACACCCACAGAGACTGAATAAACAAGAGATTACAAAGGTGGTGAAAGCAACTAAATGAGTTTTAAAAAAAAAAGCCCCATAGGTAGTAATAAGGTGACTAAATAGGTCTTGACAGAATGCCATGTTTAAAAATTGAGGGGAAAAAAGCCTGCTAGTGCCTGCAGCGCTCAGGATGCATAATACAAATAATACTCTGTATTTTCCAATGCCTTTCATTTATCTATTTAAATGTACTTTATAGTTTTCCAAAAAAGTCACAAAATAAGTGTAGAGAGCAAAGTTATTATGTGTCTACAATACACACTGAGTCCAAAAAGTACTTTGCAAAGTATTGAGAGATTAAATCTAGTAATCAAACCTCTTGTAAGGCACTGATGACATATGCAGAATCATTTAATTAACTGCTAAATGCAGCTATTTTTGGCCTAGAACTCCAAAGCTCTTCAAGATTACATAGCTAGAATGTGAATTATTTGGTATAGAAGTCCAGCTTCCMATTATTTGGTATAAAAGTTTATCCAGGGAACAGCACAAAGCCATTTCTGCAAGGAAGAATCAGACTAGAGTTGCACTATCTGAAAATACTCAGTGGCAGCAGGTTCAAAACCCCACAGGCAGACACTGGGCTTGTCCTTGGCTTTGCTTTTGTGTAAAAGACGTCTCTGAGGATGCAGATGTTATTTTCTAAYAGGGAAAGAATATCAGCTCATTTTAACCTTGTATCTGAGGAGGGAAGGAACTACTATTGAAATGGTCTTTATTTCAGTGGTTATAGTGGGAATCTGGATGATTGGCACAGCTACATTTCAGTGGAAAACAATGCTGCTTCCCACAATTGCATCACACCTTTAATTTTAAATCTAGAACATATCCTTTTGTAAAAGGCAATAGATATATATCTATATAGATATATACATTCAAACACACACATATAGATATAAAAGTTAATTAGCATGTCTTCTTGAGCAGTGGGCTGGCTGTTTCTTCAGTTCAAAAAAAATAGTGATTGATTTCTCTGCATTTTTCATTTATAAAAGGCTCAACATGATCTATAAGAGATAATTCAGTTTCAGCTAAAGACATGTCTAAACTAAAATAAATAAACTAAACAACTAAAGCAGTGGGAAGCAGATAAATACACTTAAAATGTAAAGACTCAAATAACACCACTATATATATATGTATAGATACACATACACACATATATATGTGTGTGTATATATATATATATATATACACACACACACACACACTTTCCAGGTAATAATACAAATGAAGGAAAGGAATTTCAACAACTCCAGAAAATGTTGAGATACTGAAATGGACTGAAGTTAAGGGAGATTAAATGTTCTGTAAAACTTCAAGGCAAAATGTCACCAAGGCCAGTGGAATGGTTGGTTGCAGAGGATGTTGGTGCCTCAGCTACACCTGGAGAGAGTGGTGCAGCAGGACCATCTCTGATGAACCATTAGCAGAGATTCTCTCCCCTCATCTTTCAGAGGTGCACTGATGTCAGATCCATATGTGTGCTAATCCATTCATCCTTGGGCTGAATCACAGATTTCCTAACAGATTTTTTTTTTTTTTGTGCCAGCCATTAGGGATTCATCTTTAAGTAATATTCTTTTATGCACCAGAGGCTTCAAAGCAGACCAGCCCAGGGTTAAGCTCCAGAGTCCCCCAGAACAGAACCCATGTACCCTGTAKAGCACCTCTCCCAAACCCAGCCCTCTGCTGAGCTCCTGAGGGCTGGAGGGTTTGTAGTTGGTGTGAAAGCATCTTCCAGGAAAGAAGGCTTCCTGTGGGTAGCTCTGGTGTTTTGGTTTCAGCTGTAGTTTTCTGCTCTTTTCTTCCTTGCTTTCTTTTCTGTTTATTATTAGCTTATTTCTTCACATATCTACATCTCTTGGACAAGTTCACACCACCACTGCCCAGCTCTGTGTCTGTATGTGTAGATGTAAATGCCTGCTCAACAGCTGYCTGTACATGGGCATATTTTGGTTTAATTTTGCATTTGTGTTCATCCTTTTCAGACTTCASTGATGCTGTAATGCCTTGTATTAACAGCAATCACCCCTGTAGCACTGTGTCCCACAAGCCTCTCTGCTGCCTATTTACATGCTGCAGAGAAGAGGARAGCAGAGTAAAAAGTAACTAAAGATGTTGGGAGAAGAGTGGAAGGTGCTATAAAGTCTAAGACTTTAAAATATTTCTTTTTTCACATGAGCAGAGACTGTTGGACTGCTCACTTTAGCTGATGTTCAACTTAATTTGAGAAGCTCAGGATTAATTAGTCCTGGTATAAAGGACTAATCAGGTTTTCATTTCCAATGAAATGTTATCAGGAATCATGATTAAAAACAATTGTAGATGTGAACCTACCCTCTGAAATKTATTGTTAGAGGAGTGGCAGAAGCWGATAAAGAATGTGATAAATCAAAATGCTCCATAATCCACCTCCAAAGCCTAACTCTTCCACCTTTTCTCAACTGTATTAATACACATCAGAAAGCAGAACTTAATGACCTCAGGAGAGTTCTTTGCAGAGTAAGGTATAATCAAATGCTAATCAACAGTGTACTTGCCTGACCTTAATTGCTTTCCTCAGCAATTTTTCTCAGCAATCACTTTGGTGATTGTGGCAGTAAAACAAGCAGTAAATGTTTGGTGGATTTGGTAATGATAAGATAGAAAACAAAACTAACCCCAGATTCCTTGTTTTCTACATCTGGATGTGTGATGCTGTGGTGAATGGAGACCATTTTGTCCTGTGATCAACTAGAACCTGGTGCTACACCACAACAATGAGGGTGGTAAAGCACACATGGAGGTGGTGGAGCCCCATTCCTGGGAACACTCGAGSTCAGGTTGGMTGGGGCTCTGAACCCTGATCTAGTTGATCATTGCAGGGSGTTGGACTGGATAACCTTTAAAGGTCCCTTCCAGCCCAAATTGYTCTGTGACTGTTGCTRCTGATCTTTGTAGAGAATTTCTTTCAAACTCAAATTCAAYGTCTTGTTTACTCATCAGAAATGTGTCTCTCTTCTGGCAGCCATTGTCCTCTCTGTTTATCACWGTTTGCAGTATGATCAGTTTACAGYRCTAAGAATGTTATTGGTAACTAAACACAAATCTTGGTGCATCTTAAAAAAAATAGAATTGCACAGAGAATCTGTGTATCCTGTGTTCTGTGAAGTGTGCAGCTGCTGGCAGAATGAGACACAGTCTCTATTATTATAGTTGCAGACTATGCCATTACTTTATTATCATGTAAAGAWGTTTTTCTCTACAAAATAGGTTTTTTCTTTGAAAATTAAATTACTTTTCTGAGAATTTTAACATTTGCATTTTAGAAGCCCGCAATACTACTGTTTCAGTTCTCAGCTGCCAGCTTGTCCTGGAAAGCTAATGTGTGTGAGTTCTCACGTTCAGTTGCTGGCTGCAGGCTGCTTTCTGCTCCTGTTCTGTGGAGAATGAAATCTGACTGCAGAAAATGAGGACAGAAAAGTTAAAGAATAAGAGAGATTTCAGAAGGTTTTCCATTCTATACTTTAGCTGATGAAAACCAAAAGCCAAAATGGAGCCCAGGAACTAGATACCAAATGATATGAAGCTATTTTTCATGCTGTTGTCTAGTTGCCACCTGCTAGGCTTGCCAAARGGATCTACAGATCCAGGTAACCTGTGGAACAATGGCAGGAGAGCAGTGGGGCTGAAAGGCAGCTCCTGCTGGATGTGTCATCATCCCTCACTCCAGTCTCGCTGGAATTAGCTGACATTTCAGTGGCAGCTTTTAGCAGAAGCCTTGAATGGGTATAGAAATGAACTGCTGTGTTGCTCTCCAGAGAGTTGGAATTACGTAGGCACAAATGAGGCCCCCTGATGTGGAGTACTCCTGATGAGGAAGCTTGAAATGCAGCACATTGTATTTCCCTYGTTATCTGGCTAAATGGATCTCTGTACATCAAGGCTGTCAATCAAGAASTTTTATCCATACAAATGTGGAATAAAATTTTTTTGGCATAAAAAGGAGGGAGATGAAGCAATAAAGGTGCTGAGTTTCTAATTTTAGAAAATTATATCATCAATAGCGTTGGGGGAATCTGYGTTTCTGTCTTTTACTGAACAGATATTCTTAGCTTTTACGTGAGTTTTTCCTAACTAGAACCAGAAAGTCAAACGGAATTATTTCTAGCTTGTACAAGTAAAAGAATACGGAATCCAGATGAGCTTTAACACTTCTGGGGATAATGTGCAAATCAGACTAGAACATGGCTCCCTCTTCTGGATTTTAAATTTTTTTTTATTCTTCTACAAGGTTAACAAAATCAATTAAATTAAATATCAATCTGGAATACATATGAATATATATGGAAAGGTGCTGTGGAATTGAAGTGCTCTCATCTCATGTTTCAAAGTTAAACTGTTCCTGAAGTTTCAGGAATTGCCAAAGACCMTGTGTGATCTGAGTATCAGTACTAACTCTGCCCAAGTGGGATATTTATTTGCTGCTATGTAAAATACTCTCAGGTATACTGCAGGTACCTCTAAAACAACACAGTAACATGGGATTCCCAAACTGTCATGGGAGTGTAGACAGATTGGTACAATAGTCTGAAAGACAATGGCTTCTTGAGCAGTGAGTTTCCAAAATGTTAATTGAAATATGTCAAGGGCACAGCAAGGTTGATGAGAAGGCATCCATTTGCTTCAGTAGCTTTGGAGAGATGACCTTGAGTTTTAAGAGAATGAATTTTTTGTGATAGATGTGGCTTTTTCTARTGATAGATGACTATTTTTATCATTCATTAAATGTGGACTGGAAAAACACCAAAACACCCAAAATAGCTCTTACCTGAAAACATCATCATGTGCTGAAAGTTCCCGGGAATCTTTTGTTTTCGACCCAAATTCAAAAGGAAAGAAAGTGGGTATATGTTGGAAGCTCTTGCTACAAAAACTGCCACCTAAAATGTAAGATGTTGAGGAAAATAGTGSACAAACTACTGACAAAACCAGAATTAACCCAAATATTTATCTGAAATTATTTTTAAGTGTAATTAAACAAATATATTATCTTCTTGCATGTTTTACACATGCCATGTTCTAATGCTTCCTCTGCAGTGGCAGAGATCTGCCTTCCCCAGACATCCTGGTTTTATATTCATCATAATACAGCTCACTTCAATCACTCTGCTTCTACTCATCACATTTGTGTCACATGTGACTTCATCTTCAGCCCTTCAGGAAAATGCCCATCATCAATTGCAGACAGAGCATTATCTCCTTGAGCAGCAATTTGCAGAGAATAAATGTGCTTTTGGACCTGATTATTACTTCCTTATTTCCTGGTGATTCATATTGTCCATATCCAGCACTTTCTGCTTTTTCTTCCCTTTCTCTGGGGAAATTCTTTTGATGAAGTTCTTTATTACTCCTCTGTGGARCTATCCCAAAAGTTGCCTTGATTAGAAGCATGAGGCCATTATCAGATGTAAAGAAAGGCACTCAGAGCTCCTTATATGTACTTTTTGCACATTTGTGTCCTCCCCTTGTCTTGTGGCTCAGTTATGGCACTCCCAGCCTGCGACAGGCTGTGGGCTGCAGAACAGCTGAAGTGTTTGAGAGGCAATGTCTGTGTCCCAGCAGCTGCACAAGAGCTGCCTGAAGCTCCAGGGCTCGGSAGAGGAGCACCAGGAGCAGCTCAGGCAGCCCCTCTGCAGCTGCAGGCTCTCAGGGACAGGAGGCACAGAGCCTGCACTGCTCTGCAGCACTGCCCCATGCAGGGGCTGCTCCTGCTGCCTCCCCTGCCAGCAGTGCAGGACAGGCTGTGGTGCTGCCCTGCTTGGGACCCTGAGCTCCTGGCTCTCTGCTGCCATCCAGCCCAGCCTGCGGCCAAGAGAGCTCTGCTGCGCTCCTGATTATTCATTTAGAAATTACATATAAAATTACTGCACGTAAACAGTGTGCTCCCAACTTTCAAAGCTATTACAGTTCATTTAAAAGTGATAAGCAGAGGGCTGCTGCTYTGAGCCAACAAAAATCATTGGATAAATTGTCAGTGTGAAAAGAATCTGTACCAATGTACAARTGAGATTTGTTGGGAAACCATGGCAGAATTCAAGACACAGAGCTTTTCTTGCCTCTCTCTTAGGCACATGATGTGTGCCTAAGAGGTACTGATTGCTTTGCTTGTTGACTTCTTTTTTCACATGGAACATGCATTCCTGTTATATAAATATACACACATGTACAGAGATCTGTATTTCTTTAAAGCAAAGGATACAAGTGCACCAAATATGAAAAGAGGATTGAAGATGTGATTCTGAAATGTAAATAGTGCAAGTCCCATGTAACAGAAGATGACATTCTCAGCCAAAAAATTCATGAACTCGAACAACTTAAATGAGAGAGAAAAAACATAATTATGACTCATGTCTACAACAAACTACTGATTATCCCAAGTTCCCTTGGAATACAGAACTGTTTAGATGAAAGGAACAGAAATTGCCTCTATTTCAAGGATGGATTTTAAACCCACCTAATTTGCTATACAGTATAACAAGGTGTCTTTTAGCTTTAAAAATCATAGTTGCTTCCATGTTTTTCTCTGATTTGTATRTGAAAGCTTGACATAGACAAGTGGTAAAATACATAAACAGCAAGTAGGTTATATGAGCTTCAATACAAGCTGCAAGGAAGCTGAGGGAAATTAGCCTCACTCGTTTAGGGGGGTGAGCCTGGGAAATAGCTCCTGGTTACACAAGTGGCTGTGCACAATGCACTCCTGGGCATGGGTGCACTAAGGCCTAGAGAGATAAAACATTCCTAAATGGACTTTTAAGAATCTGTGCCTTTAAAATGTAGCACAGTCTTTCTTACTACCAGGAATRTTTTCCTGCAGATGTAAACTCTTAYTGCACTGTATGGAAATCAAYAWCAATACTCYTTTCAAACCAAACTATTTAAAATATCATTTAAAGGTATTGTAAAATACCTTAAAATACATGAGTAGGGTAGAATTTCTTCTGTGAAAAAACAAGCAAAGCCAAAATATTCATTTGCCTTGTGGGGATGTTCTTGACTGCATTTTCAACTGATTATATTAAAACTAATAAAATAAATTTTCCTATTAAACCACAAAATTTAAATCTGGAAAAAAATCAATCATTGCTGCCAAACAACCACAGAGAGAAAAAGGGSCATTTCACTTCTGAAGTCACTTTTGAGCTCAGGATTCTATGCCAACAAATCTTGATGCAGAGTTAGGACTGAAGTTTGTCAGTCTGTCTGCAACCAGCCATACATCACTATCCAGAATGTTTCTATGGAGATGTTTTATTCATCCTCAGTGGGCTTATGTATTTTTTGTAATGTGTTTGTGCTTCTAAAAATAAATATCCAGTAACAGTCACGAGGATTTAACAAAGAAAAAATGAGAGCTGTCACAATCATTAAAACAAATTTGAGAGACAAAATGGCATGAAACCCATTAGYGTATGGGAGGATATTTTGGACCCCRTGGCAGCACCATCAATTATCCCAAGCACATATTCCATGGCCCACATTTTGTACTGCAATACTGAACAACATGAAAACAAACAGAAAAAAATATTTGCAGGTCAACAGCCTTAAATTATTTGAATTAAATTAGATTAGAGAAACCAATTGTCAAAAATGTCAAAATAGGAGATCTTGTGACCCACAGAAATTATGATAAATTTTTGCATTTCCACTTGAGAGCAAACATGATCCCACATCTTTGTAGGAATATCATCTGATGCATTGTTTGAAACAATAGAAAAATGTAGCAGGAGTACCAAAACAGGATCTACATCTCTATAAAATAGATATCTGTGTATATATGAAAGTCTTCTGAGGGAAGGATACTACTATGAGGAGCCACAACTGCATACTTTAATTGTTGGGATGAGATAAAGTACACCACAAGTTTTAAAGCTGAATGATATTTCATTTYTCATTTAGAAAATCTCATTCAACACTCAAAAAAGAATTTAAAGKAGATGTACTATTGAGGCATTTTAGAAACAGAAATTCTTACACTATATTTCCTTTATTGTATCTTCAAAACCTCTGTCAATATACGTTTTCTGGAGGAAAAGAGAATCTTTTCTATATCATTGCCTTTGCTCTATACGTTTTTTCCACAATCTTACTAAATTCAGGCCTTTCCCCTTGCCTGCAGTGCTTCCATGGYGCAGCTGATTTTTAAATTTCTCACCCCTTTTCTCCCAGCAATCCGATCCAGATACAATCTTTATGGATTTCTTGCAAATCCAATTTAGTGCATCTTTTTCATTGCCCCATGACTTTACCTCCTTTTTCTCACTACCTGCATCCTGCTTCTTCCTACTTCAAACTTCCAGGCTGATTTCAGTAAATGATTGTTAGAGAGGAAAAAGTCCCTCATTCTTGTCAGGGCCTCTGCACTGATTGTGAACAGCAGATTTYCCCTTTGCTCTCTGGGTGAATGTGCCCTGTCCCACAGCACAGCCCTGCTGCTTTCCTCAGCCTCTGTTCACCTGGGTGGAACATTTGTAGCCACAGCATCTGCATCAGATGCCTCCAGTACCGGAATTGTATTGCTGGACGTCCTTTCTATTTTTTTTCCTTTTTGTGAGAGCAAATATAATCCAAATCCTTTCTTTATTTTTTCCTGTGAGTTCTTTGTAGGTTTTTTCCCTCCCATGTGCGTGTGTCTTTGCTGAACTGTGCTGGTTTTTTGCCTCTTATCCCTAATTTCTCAATATTTTGATCTTTCACTATCAGAGCACAGCTTGCTTGCTGGAAGATTAACTCCAGACTGCTTTTCTTCCTTTGTGTAGCAAAATCCAGGTGCTATTTCAATAGCTAATTTAGAGCAGGCTCCACTCCTTCTTTTCCAGGCACAACCATGATATGGTCTATTATCAAAGATTCAGCTCCTTAAAATGGTAAAAGTGGCTTGTTCCTTCACTCAGAATCTTCTGTGTTCCCCACATAGTGTGCTCTCTTTTTTTAAAACTCTATCATTCACTCATATGACACATTCATTTACTGACTGCAACTTATTCAAATTTCTCACCACGAGTTCCAAAAAGCTAAACAACTGCTTCAGAACTAGTTATTGTCATAAAAGAGGTGACATCTGAATGCCTTTTCCTGGGACATGACACTTGCTTATATAACATAAAAACTACCCACTCTTCCCCCGGCTTTTATTTGTGTTTTTAAGCGTAGTGTTTTATTTAGTGTTCAGCTTCTGTGTTTTGTTCAACARTAACACCGAGCCCATGGAGAGAATCCATTTAGCACTTAGCTGTCAGTGCTGTGCTGCACAACTCCCTTCACAGCAAAGCAATTTGTTCTAAAGAGATCTTCTGAAAACCGTGTTAAGAAACAGCTTCCATAGGAACGTACTCCCAAATTGTCATACCTCTCAGTCAAATCTTTGTCATTGTTTTAAAGAGGAGACATTCAGACCTTTTTATGAGAAGTAGAGAAACAGGAGTAATAGGCTTTCGACAGGAATTTAACAATTCCTGGGTCCCCATASACAGTGGCCTCTGGGTGACATCCTCTCCTGCCTGAGGGGCCACGAGCCAGGCCCATGCTGGGGTCCATGGGCTGCTTAAATGCCACTCAAAAATTCTTAATATTTTGARTATATGTACTTGCAAGTGGGATTACTTTTGTGGGAAGAAAATTTAGGATTAAGGTGCTGGATACCAAGTGTTTGGAAGTATTTTTTTCTGTAACCATAAATTCCTTCCCTTGTCACCCACACAGACCACTAAACTCTTTCTACTCTAAATGAAATTGGCATTAAGTGCTTATACACCACTATTGGCTTTCCCAGGGCTACCAGAAAACCGTTTTAATATACACATAGCAATAAGATATATTTTTGTTATAAAAATGAAACCCCTCATATGTAATGTGGCATTTCTAACTCTACACAAAGTCTATAAATCTGGTTATACTTTTAATGTAATAAATCACCAATGTCAACACATTGCAGAGTAGAGTCTTAATTACAAGAACACCAGTTCAGAACTAATCCAGGCACTTGGTTCAGGTGTTTAGCTCAGTGAGTTACTGAAAACAGTATTTGTTTTGCTCTGGTAATTTCCTCTGTAAGTAGTGGTTATTACAAAAGATTTCTATGAAAATTGACATAATATTTATGTATTTAAACACATCATTCACAAAATATGCTTCACTTTTCTGTTACTCTCAGCTGTTTTAAGTACTAGGAGGGAGGTGCAAGAATTCTGTTCTAACTGCCACTTGCAGTTCAGTTCTCACTGGCAGAGGAAGGAACCAATCCAGGCTATTTGCACCTTAAGCCTTCTGTAACCACTGAGTTTGTCTTACACCAATGTTTTATTTTAACTCAAATGAAAAAAAAAAAAGATATCCTATAAAAACTCTATTCGTTTTATCTTTTCAGTGAGATAAGGAAAGCATGTTTTTTCCTCCCCTTCCTTTCCCCCACCCCCCAGTTAAGTTCCAGCCAATTAGAGMAATAAGCTGTGCCAGAATGGCTTTTGCAACTCAATTTATTTTCTACAACTACTTATATTTCCACTGAGTGTTAGAGAGATTTTCTAGGTAAGTAATTAGTGCACCTGGAAGATGGAACACACTAAGTACCAATCTCATCTGCAATGAAAATAGAATTCCTTAAAGGAGCATCAAAAGGAGAAAATGAACATAATCTATGCCACAGTCCCCTTGTGGCTGGGGAGATGGAAAATGTAAGATTTTTCAAATACTGACTGATATTTTAAGGAACATTTCTCATCTCAAGGGAATAAAGYTAGTATGACAGGACTGGGTAAGAGCAGAATGGTAAAAAGCATTCTTTCCTCTGGAGGGAATAACATTAGTATGGAGGTATTGGGTAGAAGCTGAATTACATTCTCAAATTCCTTCCAGCAAAATGTAGTGAATTTTAATCATTGATGGCAATATTGCATTCGTTCACTTGATTTAATATCTGCTGAAGGAATATCATCCACCTTTTGTAGGYACCTGCAGGCCTTCTGTAGTTGCACTGATTTCACTAAAAACATGGAAAATGCCACCTGTCTGGGGGTGGCCCCTGCAGTAATATATTCTGGCATCAAAACAGGGAGAGTTTCCATAGTCCAACAGCAGCTCAGAAGCTAGGATGTAAAATTGATCATACTTTTAAGAGAGATCTAAAGGTGGCAGAGCTATTAAAAACCTAAGAATTTAGTGTTAAGTGATGGTTAAAAATTTATTACCTYTGAATAATGCTATTTAATTATATCACAGATACCAAAAATATTCCACTAAGGATATTGATAAATTAATAATTGATGAAAATTGCTTTTCCTTAACTCTTTTGAATTAAAATGAAGTGAGAAGTCAAACAACCATAATTTTCCTCAGATTTCCTACAGAAATCTTTATTATWGCCTAATTGCTTTATTAATTTCTCTTCTGATTAGAAGCTTCAAAACTGGGGGAAAGTTTGGATTTGAACCTCTTTCTTGAAATCTAATACAGCTATAATGAATATTCACAGCATTGTTACATAATGCTCATTTCTGAATATGCTTAGATGAAAGAATCAGCCAAAGGAACTCAAATTCATGATAGCTTATAACTTGTTTATGGTGCTWATTTTGATACTCAAGCATATCTGACTCTAAACTTGCAAACACACKAGCAGAGAGAAATTCTTACAAGATCTTTAATGTCCTGGGGAAAAATTCTGCCCTTTTTTATCAGYAGGCTTTGCTACTGAATTAAATGAATTTCACCCCAACAGATTTATCGAWGACACACAATAACTTTCTATTTCCCTCTAGATCTGGGAGGTTTAAAGGATTCATAAGGCCTGAGGAAGAACTAGGAAAGGAAAAGATATAAAAGAAAATAGCACCAAAGAGAAGGAAAGGCCATCAATATTTGGCATTTCCATGGTATGCCTTATTCTTTCTGGCACAATCTACTCACCATCACCAAAGTTCAGCTTGGGAGAAGCTGGATAAAATACTGGCTGAGAATACACCTCTGGCCACCAAGAGCAAAGCAAAACTATTGGCCTCAGATGTAAAGGCAAATCCTACTATTGAAATTATCATAGGTCTTGAATGGCTTTGATTTAAAAAGATGTTTAAACCAAAAATGTTGAAAATACCAATAAGAATTTGGCATTTAAATTAAATGTTGCCTTCAATCAAAGTTGGATCTAGCTCTAGATCATTAGTCTTGCTAAGTTGTTTAGACAAGGGGATTTCTGCAGAGTTGTTTTATTTTTCAAATGTGGCCCAGTTTGTAAGAGAGGGAACATTTTTACATCAGTATCTCCTTTTTGTGCAGCACAACCAACTTTTGCTGTTATACAGCACCTTAAATGGYACCTAAAAATAACCCCAGAGTGACCCCTGAATGGAAGGTGTCACCAGAAGGGAGGGCATGGTGCCATTGCTCCTACAGCCTGTCAGCCAAGTTCTTCTTTAGTTCACAAATTTGAAACAACCATTTTCAAAGTGCTTATTTATCCTGAATTCCTGAACTGAGATGTTGCAGGCACAAAGGAAGGAGGACCCCAGTGCTCTGGTGGCTGATTATGTGCTCAGGGATTCCTGCAGTTCAAACTCGCTCAGTTCATTTTAGCAGGGACTGGTTTCTGCAAGGATTAAGGAAGGGTTCTGCTCCAGATGGGGCGTACTGGAGTGCAGCTGGAAAATTGTTTGAAGGGATATAAAGAACTTTTGACTGGTCAGCAAATAGTGGTAGTGCTGGAATAACTGATTTTTGTGGACATTGATGCCCCTGCCCTTCCCTGATAGAGGCAATGAYGGTAATGGAAAATGCAGAGGCTGTTAACAGCCTGTGCTGTCCAGGATYAAGCAAGTATTCTTATGAAGCTGAAATCAGGAAATAGACTCTGTGTAGAAGAAAAAGAATAAAAAAATGCAAGATTATAATAACATCACTGAAAACGAAGCTTAAGAACATAGTCTGAACGATTGGAATGATGTTTTCTTGGAATGTTCTTTCTGGGATGGTAAACCACTGATCATGTGGAAGTGGGGACATAAACTGAGAGTTAAGAGCTGTGTGGAACAATTATTAAACAAATAAGCAAAAGAAACAACTTGTGGCTTTGCCAAAGCAAACTTCAGCCAACAAAGGAGACTTAGTTTCTTTAAAACATAACTGCTCTTCTTCTGATCAAAGAAAAAKAAGTATATTGTCAATGTAGTATAATTATKTTTAAAAAGGCAATGTGCTAATAGATCCTTTGCATCTCTGCATTYRTATCAGAGGACTGCTRCTGATTTTTCAAAATTAAAACACAAAATCAATCTCATCTTTCCCTTTCATTCCTCTCAAGTGTGTTTTTATTTTTTTCTGTGACCTGCCACCACAGTCCTGACCTCTTGCAAGCAATTCAGTTTCTAAGGAGGACAAATGCAATTTATKCTATTTCAATTTGCTGAGAGGAAATGTAGTCTAATACTAATATTGAAGTGTGTTCTTAAAAACAGTTTCCTTCCTTGCCAAGTTTTGGATGTTGGAAAGAAATTCAGTTAATCTTTGACATATTAGGAATTAGTAACTTGTATGAGGGCCTTTGGCCTCTCAGGACTAAACCCAAAAGGTTCTTATGAAGTCTGTGGTGTCTTTCCYTCATGACTGTGAGATTTCAATTTCCCTGCCAGTGTGACACTGCAGGACAAACACTTGCTCCCTTTGCATCTGTTCTATAGATGTGATACTGCAGCTTCTACCTACCAATAGTAATGTTTCCTTTTAAAGTCTGTAAAACTAGTTCTGTGGAAAAATAAAGCTGTAGAGCTATAAAATAGGAATTGCTCTAATTTACCTAAGCCAGACCTAAAACACCAATAGCAGTATGCACAGGCATTTTTCTGGAGCCATGTCCTTTTTTTTATTATTATTATTTTTTAATTCAGGGCCTAACTTAAGATAAAAGAGTTTTAGTAAGTAACTTGTCTAATTTCTGTGCAACAATCACTTCAGGGTTTCCCATATTTACACTGCTTTGTTTATAGAGGCTGGAGGGGAATGGACACAAGGCCTCACCAGTTTCTAACCCAGGCAGAGCATCCTAATGCTSAGAATTGCTCTTGCTCTGAACAGTGTTGAACAGTATCAGATCCTCATGGTATTAAGCTCCTTTTATTTTTCTTAAAGACCTGTTATTGATGAGTCAACCTTTAACTACACTACTCTGGCAGAATGCCACCCTGCAGTTACATTGGGCAGAATTACTTGCAATTACTCTGCAATTCTAATGTCAGTATCTGAAGAGGATACTGAACTAACATGTTCACTGCTCTTACATGTCTATATGTGGGAATTTGGGAAATTCTTTTGTTTCATTGCTACAGTGATCTTTAAACAGCTTCCCTGCCCCCTGATGTAGGCTGCTATTTGAGAATTGAGATYCTTTTGGACAAGAAACTGAGAAATGTGAGCAGCAGCTATGTTCTGTGTGTCACACTTTCCCCCTAAGTATTGCAGTRCGTGACTTTTCTCATCTGCCAGTCCTTTACACTTAAAGCTGTAATCTAGAGTGCTCTATGGAGATGTGATAAATGAGACATAATTTGTCTCCTGCTGAAACAGAATAGAAGCTGCTGAACTGTTGGAGAAAGTATTGCAAAGATTTCCAGTGTTTTCAGGTTGGCTAAATTATTTGTGGTCTCACTGGTGATGTTTTACTGACACCACCAAAGGGGGAAAAAAAAAAGACAGTAAAACAAACAGAAATTAAAAATGCTACACTAAGATACATYTTCAACTGTACTTAAATCTGAGAGCTCAGGCGACTATTTTACATAAAAATTAAGAATCTGTAGTGAAAAGATACTAATTCACCTTAAAGATACTTTCTGTAAGATTCTGTGGGAAAGCAGAWGRTGGGAGAACTAGGGACATATCATCAGGCATCTCAGAAAAMTGCTTTTACAAAAAAAATATTAATTACTACATGAGTGTGTGCTTCTGAGGGTGCTRAATGTCTGTTTGGAATTTTCAAACACTCCTAACTCTTCTCAGGATCTCTGGAGGCATAAAGTGGTCAATACCTCCTTTAATTTGTGTGACTGAAATGGAATTTAAAGTCAAAAGCTTGAAAAAGCTCCTCAAACTTGTACCCCATTTCATTATTGTAGGTTAATGAAAGTATATTGGTATCAAAATATGTGCAAAGATAGGGCACTTATTTGAATCCTAGTCATGATTTAGACATTTAATCTGAAAACGTTTGACAAAGGGCTTTTTAGCTCTTAATGATGTGCACAGACAGTGCAATGAGAGGGAGATGAGCTCCAGTCAGCTGTTTGGTGTCTTGCACTGTGCTACCATTTGGTACAAACGTCTCTTTGGAAGGTAGGAAATCTTTAATTGTGCAATGGAGACACAGCTGTGCAGTCACTAAAATCACAGGATACTTGCAAGGGCTTTAGACTATTATAATGCCTTATTTACATGTATTTATTTGCTTCTTGCAGTTTATATTGCGTGAGAATTCTGTTGTTACCTACATGCTTCCCAAAGTTTTCACCAAAGCTTTTGTGCCGTTCTCACAGCTGATAGGGAACGTTGCAGATAACAACCCTTGAAGAATTGTAAGGAATCAGCATTGCTGCAAAAAAATATATAAGTTAAAAAGGAGAAGTGTCAGAATGCAAGAATGGAACTTAGCAGCAGTTTGGTGCTGTTAGGAATCACACAGCAGCTCAGATTCCTTCAGGCCTCCCATTGCCCCAAGGCTCCCCGGGGCAGGGCAAAAGCGTTGCTTTTTAAAACAATACCCAGTAAAATGGTAGCAAAGCTCCCAAGCCAGGCAGCTGCTTTGGGTGAGGTCAGAGCCCACTTGCAGCAGAACACTCGATGCTCTGCAGAGATGCYGGTGTGGCCTCTCCAGCCACGCCAGAAATAGAACCTTAATTGTGTTTGCAAACACAGGCTCACAGGAAGAGAAATGATGAACCTGGTAGCACACACTGCTGCGAGTGTAAGGCAACACAGGGCTCTAATTAAGGAACCCAATTACTAATACCCTCAACATTAAAAACTGCTTTAACCTACGTGCTGAAGAATTTTACTGCATCCAGTAAAACACTCCAGTTTAGCAATATAATGTACTATGCACAGAAATACAAAAAAGACAGTTTTTTCCTAGAGATTTATTCCATAACTGAAGAATTTATTGATAAATCCTGTATTAAAATAATCTAACACAGTAACATGAAGTGTCAGTGTTTTCAGGCTAGAGAAAATCATTAYCATTGGGACATAGCTATATTTTAAGTAAGAGACTGAGTGTGCTTTCCTCTGTTATCATTTTCAACATTTAGAACTTGCTCATTTATAGCATAAGCCAATTGTCATTGAAGTCAAAGGGCTTTGGTTCATTGTATAAAATTCTACTAAATTAGTTTACCTGTATGAAAAATTAAGGAAGACTTAAAAAAGAATCCTTCCTTTATTTTTTTTCCTTGTCACAAATTCTCAGATGGGGGAGTTCTGACTGACTACGTTTAAGGGAATTGTTGTAATGATCAACTTTTACAAAACGTGAGATTGTATAAATTATACTTCAAACTAAAGTTAACCATATTTGTTCCAAGTATGGGATGTTAAAGCGCACCCTGCTCTGTTTCAGCACTACAAGTTGATGACGTGAGAATATGTTCCTAACCCAGGACCCAGACAGATTCTGGTTTACTTTTTCTCTTTGTGCATTCTCCAGTTGCTGCTATGAGGGTGGCAATAATTAGGATGGGCTTGATTTCACAGGCTACATACACAGAGAGAATTCTCTTCACAAACCTAGGTGTGCTTTACACATGTGGGGCACAAGGCTGGGTATTTGCAGACTTACAAACTAGGCATAAGGGCTAACTACCCAAAGTAGGGAGAAATATCTCAGAGGTCACTCTTCAAACCTGCTGTTAGAAGATTGACAGCAGCAAGCAGTGATCTGCAGAGTTCTGTAAAGCTGTGTTTGGCTTCTGCAGCAGCTCACAGAGCCCCAAGCAGTTGGACTCCCACTGCACAGAGCAGGACAGCTGAGAGCCTCATTTGTGATTCAGGGCAGTTTCAGAGAAGCTGCAGCTCRAGTCCCACTTTGGAGGTTCCTTACACATTTGTCCATACACCAATGAGATTTTGGCCTATTGGTCTTAATTCCAATTGGTCTATGTTAGCTAACTCTGGCATCTGAATCTGTGCTGTAAAGAGTAAACTACAATCTTAACAACCTAAGATCTTTATTAATATTTAAAGAAAATGTTTAATGTTTAAACAGATTATAAAAATTTTAATGAAGCCATTTGGAAACTAGTTTGCATATGGTATTATGTTCCTTAGCCTACCAGCATCAAAAATGACATCATTTTTCAACAAGATGAGCTTCTCTGTAGAAATACTGCTTCATTACAGTTCTGGGTTACTTCAGGGTATGAATTACATYTGAGCGTGTTATTTTCCAGTTTCTGTGCTTCAGCAAAATTAAAGAAAATGTTTTTTTCTTTGCTTTTCAAGAGCATTTCTCTTCTTCATAAGTCCAAAGTACTTTTCTTTATTGTGTGTGTGTGTTTAAGACACACAATTTTATGTTATTCCTCATAAAATGCTGATGACAAAGGGGCACATGCTTGATGGGAGCTAATGAGGCCAGAGCACATCTGCACATTCCCAGTTAAGGAATCACTAATGCAGGTGTACAAAAAGAGGGGAAATGGAAACTACAGAATGAAGTATAGAACTGAATATTCTAACRAGATTTCTGCATATGGACACCCAATATTTTCAGTATTATGTGAAGGAAAGCAGCTAATTTRTTATATAAACCAGAAGTGATGCAGGTAATTACTGATGCATCAGTGATAAAGTCTGCTGTTATTGGTTTACACATAGCAATGTTTCCTRGCTGTTTACCATCCATCATGTAGCTCACAGCTGAAAGAGAGGAAACAATTACAGCATTTTCACATAAATTTAAGGGGATTCACATGTAAAGAGATYGTAGATTAACATCCTTTTAGCATGGTTAAGTAATCAGGAACATCAGTCAGATAATGAGGAATTTTGTTAAGAATTTCAGACTGAAAGACATGGTAGCATAATTCCTTCTGCAGAAATCACGATTTCCTTGTGTTGTTATGATTCTTCTTGTTAAACCCATACAGTAAGCAGCTTTAGATTTCTTTACAGCATTTCACTGTTCTGCAGGGTTCCATAGGATCTTATGGTACATCTGGTCAAACAATGCACCTGGCACGTTTCCAACCTTCATCTTTTTCTGCTAAACACAGAAAATAGCTGTGCAGAGAACTGGAATTCATTCTACACTTCCTGTCAATTGCAATCCATTTTAGAGGTAATAATTATTGCAAGCACTATGCATGTGGTGCATATTCAATTAGGGAGAAGAAGGCAATTGCTGAACGAGGGCAGGCTGTTTGTGGCAGACCCAGGGGCTCTGCAGAGAGCTCTGGCTCTGCAGGCAGGAGCACAGGACTCATCCAGCTCCTCTGGCACTGCTGGAGCTCATCAGAGCCTTGGCAGGGAAAACTGGAGCTTAGAAGGGAAAGCACAGGACAAGAATGAGGGGCTGCTTCTCTTCAGGGTACAYGGGCTGGAGCTGTGATGATAGCTGATGTCTAGAGACCCCAGCTTTTGGACCTTTAGAAGAGTAGAAGACTCTGGCTTGTATTGTTTCCAACATAGGTCAAAATTAGCAATAGTTTTTACCTACAGTTTCAGTTATCTGATCCTAATAGCCATAAGATAAATGCTGCATAAACCATTGTTTTTTAAACTGTGCCTACAACCCTTTTATGTGCGCATAATTTCCTTCTCTCAAAAAAACCAAAACCAAAACAAAAGCAGGGGCATTCCTATGTTCTCCCTGATTGTTTTCAACAGCTGCAAAATGAAGACTTTTCCTATAGGTCTTGTCTCAAAAAAAAAAACCCAAAAACAAACAACAACAACAAAATCCACCAAAAACCTAGGTGAAATATCAGAATCCAAGAGCAAGGTTTTCCCCTAATATTACTMATTTCCAAAGTATTTAAGCAAAACTGGCTAAAACATGGGCAAAACTCAACTAATGCTACTCCATACAACTAAACCTTCCCAAATGCTATTTTATTTTCAGACTTGTTGTCAAAAGGAGCATCTTCTCCAGACTTTTCTATTGAGCCCTCTTAGCTGGTCACCTGTGCTGTTTCCTGAGCAGCACTGCCTGAAGCCTCAGACTTTATTACTTTTGAGTCTGAACTTGCAGGGGTTCAAGGAGGCTGGAAATCAGGGATTTTTTTTTTGTTCAGCTGTGGAAAGGGAACCATGAGGCAGTGCCCATCAGAGCTAACTTTTATGCTCAGTCTCCCTTTAAATGGGAAAATGTGCTTCATRCATGCAACATATTTAATGCTAACCAAGAATTTGGACCTTACTGGATTCTTTAGGCAAAGACCTCTTGTGTATTTTTGAAGAGTGCCAGACCTGCATGCCATGCATTTGTCAAAAAGAATTTCTGGTTTATTCTCAGAGGACWAGCCATCAAATATGTTATCTCAGATCAGACAGCCAGCTGCATACCTTGGAAGATAATAAACCCCCCATTCTGGTATGAAATTTTCCTGTAAGCACAGTGATTGTGGCTTGCTGGGAAAACAGATTCCTCCTGCCCAGCACAGATGCAAAGACTGATTAGAATCTGGCACTGGTGGTAACCTTTCTGAGAGATAACTTTTCTCTCAGTCTTTCTCTCTGCCAATCATTTGTGTAGAGATACCTGACCTCTTGCAGAGCTTGAAAGGTCATTTTTCCCTAAGAAGGGTTGCTGAACAAATCACAACAACTGTCAATTAGGCTGCTCATTTCAAAAGGATGAGAATTATCCTTGTGTATCCTTATGTTTTGTGATAGTTCTGCCTTGCTAATAATCCTAATAATAATCTAGGACATTTTACTGTAAGTAAGGTTTTCCTCAGCCTTGAAATACTCTCAATTTTTTTAAAAATTAAGAGCCTGAATTATAAGAGCCATTAAAATCTGATTTTGTGCTTTTACTTTTCTTTYTAGAAGTATAACCTCATTATCTGTAAACAGTCCAATGTTTGGTAACAGAAAATAGTAGGCATTAACCAGAGATAAATTAATATAGGTTGTGTAATATGGAAGGAAGCCCAGCTCTGTTTATTTGGTCTCTTAAACATTCATACAAACAGCAGAACCAAAGCCCCAGGGCACACACATGTCCAGTGTGACTGTGGAGGGTTTAAGATAAAGGCACCAAAGCATTTCMTTTTGTGCTACAGATCCCTAGGAAGGTAGGGGGCTGGGTATCTGGAGTGGGACCCTCACAAAGCAGGTGCAGTTTGGGTGTTGGTAGTGCAGCATCATCTCTACCCAGCTGCTCTCCTCCTCTCACAGAAAGATAACAACAGTGGCTGCAGTTCCTGGCATGTGTTTTTAACAAACTCAGGAGAAGTCATTCTGCTACTAAAGCAGAATTTGCAGTGCATTATTTATGTTTTTATCAAAAGACAGCTGATGGGAGAATCCTACAAGACAGTATCATGTATCTGGGAAAGGAGATTTGTTGTTGTAGTGACACAGTGATACAGTGACTTCAGTCACCTCTCTGCCTTCAGTTCTGCAATGCTCTTTTTAGTAAATGTTGTCTCAGTACTCAGTAACACTCCTTTGATTGATTTTTTCCCCCTTACAGTTGATTTGGACACCTCCATTGCCAGACTTTACTTTTACTTTACTGTTTTGCTTTGCTTCTGAAGTGAGTCTCTAATCACAGAGGGAAGAGCTCCCCAGGGAAGTGGTGGAATTGCCATCCCTGGAAGTGTTCAAAAATGAATAGATGTGGTATTCAGTTGATGRCTGGACTCAATGGTCTTGGAGATTTTTTCCTGCCCAAATGATTCTGTTATTATAAGTCTAAATTCTATATTGAGACTGCAATATAACAWATTAGGGTCAAGAGACTATAAAGATTTGATTTGCAGTTTTTGAGAAACGAAAAAAAAATTTTATGACTGTTTTCAACCTGTGTTTATTAATGTGATTAATTAGAATTAARTTAAGACACTTAAAAAGAAAATCCTTTTACACCAAAGTGTATTTGGGATGCAGCYTAATTTCTGATCCAGCAGTCAGCTGATTGATCCCTAGCCAGTGTCCTTGTTGGAAGACATATAGCTGCGTTATCAATGAGCTAGGAATGTTTGGAAAGCTTCATGTATTTTCCAGGGATTTCCAGGAAATATTATCTGCTCCCCTGCGAAGTGATGAATTTTATTAATCAGAGATAATAATGTCTGCTTTATTGTGTGGAGATTAAAATTTGAAGCAATCAGTTCCGTGTCCATCAGTGAGCAAAGCCCAAGCAAGACCACTCTGAACGTTCAGTCCTTCAGTGCAAACTGATTTGCTGAAGCCTCTCAGTGAGACTGCATGTCTTGGTAAAGTTAYTCACAAATTAAGCAGCACTGAGCTCTCTTGGTGTGTGTTTACCTCATTCTCTTGCCTGTGTTAAACCTTGGAGGTGAAGGGCCACTGAAATCTTAACTTGGAATCTGGTGCACACAGCACGCCCAGTGCAGCTGAACAATCAGGGCAGGAGCTCTTGTCTCCAGGGCAGCTGCTCCCTTAATGGCTTTGCTATCAGGAGCAACACAACAGGGGAGTAACTGTTTAACTCCCAAYGTGATTAGGAGGGCTACTACACCGAATTTGAGAAAKCAACCTTCACCAACAGTTAGATACRYCTGTTTCAGAGGYGACCAYGAGAAAAATGCTTGGGTTGGGGAATGGAGACAGGCAGGGCAGTGAGTGACATGCTCCCTTGTTGGCTGGACATGCTTTCCTTTGTCTTCTTGTACCTCCCTGGCTCTCCTTCCATAGGTGACGCCGTTCAGAATTCCCTTTCCAGATTTATAACCTGCTGACAGTATTTTGTCTGCAAAGAGAACTCTTGATACCCTTGCACACTTAACCAAAGAGAGGTATTGCCCTGCCACACTCATTGCTGCAGTTGTTCTCCAGAGTTAAAGGAACATAACCAGAAAACATACAACTCATAAGTGGGGTGGACAATATTCATGGCCATTAGTCAGTATTTCACCACTAGGAAAATGTGCTGGTCTTAGTTTGGCATTGAGTGAAAGTGGGAGAGGGCAGAGAGAAAAACAGAGCGAGGAATGTCACCTCCCTGTAGAAAACGCAATTTTATCCATGAATCCTTTTCTAGAGGTGACCTGTAGGGATTTACACTSTGCCCACTTTTAACAAACCAGGGCTTTCTACTTATCTCACAACTCCCTGCCCAGCCACTGACTCACTGACTTGTAGCAGAGCAAATCAACCCAGCCCAGCTGTGCCTCTGGAGCCTGATGTAAAACCTGAGCTGTGAGGTCCCAAGATTTAGGAGCARCTGTCTGGCTGCAGCCTATGTGAGGGGACATAGCAGCTGTAAATAATTCTGGAGAAAGCTGCTCAGAATCAAATAGCTTTCGATCCCATCCCAGCAGTTTCATCTTCTCCTTCACTAAAGATACATTGGATAAATTAAACTTTAAGTGCCTGAAATTCAGGATCACTCTGTTAGMCCTAACCTTGTTGCCACGGAGGGCAGGGTCAATATCACTGTTAAAAYCATGATGGCTGTTGTCAGGTCAATGATGATGACTTAAAATTACTGCCATAAAACATCACCCATGTTAAAAAATGATAGTAAGACCACACAGAATGTTTATAAATACTTAATGAAAATGGGGATAATTGAATTGAAWGAAAACTATCTAAAGCCTCCATTGTCACTAAATTTTTGTTATTTTTTCTTGTGACAGTGTTAAAATAATTCATTTATTTGGGAAAAGATTAGTGTTGCTTTATAGTTTCAGATTCTGTAAGTTTCAGATGCTTGAAATCTAATGTTTCTCTTTCATGGAAACCTAAACAGTTTTTTCATATCATAATATGAAATATTATATCAAATAATATTTCATATTATTTATGAAATAATAAAGGATATATGGGGACTAATAATTACATGGTATCTTTTAACAGGCCTTTTTAATACATGTTCTTATATTCTCATGTAAGAACTGTAGATAAGTTCTCATTTTACATCAGTGACTGAAGAGAAACCTTTTATTTTTTTTTAGAGCAAATGATGATGTATTATGGGAAATGCAAAACTTTGCACCAGGGTCAGAAATACCTTCTCTATCACTGTATACTGGATTTTACCATCAAGCTGTAAAATTTTAAAGCAAGTAAAAAATGTAAAGAAAATTATGCAAAGCAGTAAAGCAAAAGTATTTGTTTAAAAACAGCTAATACAATTTCACAATCTRATTTTCAGTTTTAAATCTAATTTCCATGGTTTTTGTTAGCTTCAGCTTCAGCCTTAACTCACTGTTTTGTCAGTGTGCATTACAGTTCAGCACTGCTTTCTGGAAGATCTGTCATAATGTAACAAAAGAGAGAGACTGCTTTGAAATAATTCTATAAAAGAACTGAAAAGCCCTTGATTTTGGCCAGTAATGAGTAATAAAAATGACTTAGATTGGGAGCAAAGCCAACTGCCTGAGCAACAGTATTCATTGAAGATGCACTGAAGTTATGATTATGAGAATGCAAAGTGTGTGGCTTATTAAATTTGCTTGAAGAGAATTCTTGGGAGGAGAGAAAGAAAGAGGCAGTGCAGGTCTCATTGAAAYAGCTGCATATGAAAGGGTAATATTTGGATTAGAAAATAAATTAGAAGAATTCAAAGGAATTCAACAACAGTGTTTGAACCATATCGTAAARGAGGCTGAGGATTAAGGGCTTATGGGGCAGAGAAAAACAGAATAGGAATGTGTGCATAAAACTCATAGCTCCATAGAGAAACWCATAATCCCTTTTCTGTGTGTTCAAGGGTAAATTTGGTTTATTTTCACTATTTTGTTTTGCACTTGTTGCATAGGAGGGAATAACAGAGTAAATATGAGCAAAAGCAGGATGCATTTAAACAAATTATTAGTTATTTCTGCAACTGAAAAACTTCATGGGTAATTAAAAATATCACAACCTTGGCTTTCTCTGTCTCTCTCTGAGACTGTGCATCACTAAATCATGCAAATGAATCCCTGAAAAATCCTTCTATTCAAAGTATAAGTTATATGCAAGGGGAGTAATGGCATATKTAATTCAGTCTTTCTGCAAAACAGAAACAATTCTATAGCAGATTTCAATGGCCTTCCCTTACAATACAGTTATSAGAGAAAGGTCAGTTCTCTGTTGGAATACTTTCTGAAAGCATCAGCCTCTACTGCTATGAAAAAATACAATTGAAAAGACTTATCCTGTTCAATAGCCAACACTTTATTGTGGGAGTAGTGACCAGAAACCTTTTTGTGATTTAAAATCTGTGAGACTCTAACAGTTGAACTGATATTGTGGCCAGTACTTTTTTCTATCAAGCTGTTTTTGATAAAAAATTGGATTTTTGATTAAATTGACATGTGCAAGAAATGATGTATTCTTGTACAAAAAATTTCCGGTGCTTAAAAGAAAGGAGTTGCTGAAAAAGGTACAAGATTGCATCATGAAAATTATAGTATTGGGCCATACGTTTCCATTTTGTTCTAGGAGATCCATGTCCTACAACCTGGGGTTCTTGGGACATATGAGACAATGTTAAAAGGAAAGAAAACTGCATTTAAATGACTTTTTACAGGATCTGGATAGTCTAAAATTRCTCATGCTGAAAAGTATTTTGAACACTGCAATGCCATAGGTCTGAGAACAGCCCCAAGTTTTAAAGAATAATTACAATTGTACCAGTCMCTTGTTCAAACAAAAACCAGATAATCAATTTTCACATTTCTAAACTCTAAATAACACAATGGAAAGAAAAAATCTCTATCTATCTAATTATGACAATTTTTAATGAAACAGAAATTAAATGATGCCATTGCTTAAATCTGTGGGCTAGACTGCAGTTTATACAAACCCTTTGCAAAAATCTACAGGGATCCAATCTTTCAGAGACCACTTCTGTCTTACTCACTAGAGCTCTTTGTTTTCCTTAATTTGGAAGCATTTTTATATGGAAGTTGGTTTGAGCTGTTATCTCTGTACCTGTCTGACATTTCAGGTCTCTTGGGAAGAACAGATTCTCATATTCCTGTATTTTTTGCTTATCCTGGCAATCGTTACCATTTTCCTGGCAAAATCTCCAGCCTTTCCCCTGATGAAGACACAGGCCTCTTGCTCTGCATTAATGAAATCCCATCCAGCTGTATTCCAGTGRCTGTTATTCCAGTGCAAGACACAATGTCAGCTATTGCCATGTCCTACCTGTTTAGTTCTCATTTTGGAATCTGGTGACAGATTGTTGTAGGTGTAATGGGCCTGTGTGACTCCACAGAAAAGGACAGCAACAATACCTGAAATTCAAAGAAAAAACAGTTAGCTGCTTCTATTTGCTTACTTAGGCTTGCAAAAGGCTGCATAAAAAAGCAAATTAGTCTGTTAGCAGCATTTCAAAACAAAAGAAATTTGAGATATATGTTTTAAGGACAATCATGCTTTTTCATAGCATTTCCACTGTTGTATATTTAGAAATTCAAAGGCCACAGAAAATTTGCTTCAGTTAATGCATGGTATGATCCAACCATAATCTAACTGACAGTGATTGTAAGTGTAGGACTAACATAATTGCAATATGTAGGAATTTGGACTATTTGAAAAAATTTGGCAGGGAGTGAATAGGAGAAGAAAAAATCATTTTATTACATTTAAACGGTTTGAGGCCACTTAGTACTGAATGACTGCAACAGGGTAAAATCATTTCAGTCTGTGCCTGATTGTAGCTTATCACAAGCACTGTGTAACCATGTCAAGGTGAACAACAACACACTGCTCTAAAGTGATGCTGTGGCAGGTGCAAGCAGTGCTGCCTGGAAAAACAGCTCAGTGACTGCAGACACGTGGCAGCAGTTACAGTCCCAGCTTGGGGAAGGTCTGGAGGGGCAGGGAAGCAGGATTGTCAGGAATAATAATAACAAATTTGTTTTATAGGGATATTTTTTAATACTTCCTTGGTCCTGGTCCTAGAATCACTGAGTGACATCACTGTAAGGCAGTATTGTAATTAAAGCAGTTGATAAGATTGTGAGGTCTGGACACAGATAATGCAGGAGAAACCCACAGAGGGAGAAAACAGAAAATCAAAAATAGTGTACACAGCAGCCATATGTAAATGCCCATGGAGGAAGAAAGTTCTGTCTTTTTCTTAAACTTGGAGCATGTCTAGATAGATAATTATTTACACAACAGCTCATGGCTTTCTTGTGTCCATTCTGATCATGGTTCTCTGAAAACCTCACACAAGCACAAAGGGTGGGCTGAGCACAGAGGGACCAGTGTGTGCCTGGCTCCTCTGGGGTCACCTACACAGCTCAGCATCCACCCCACAGGGCTCAGTCCTTGTGCCTCTCAGCCCTTTTCCTCACTCTCCCCAGGAGCTGCAGCATGCCCTAATCAGCCTTTCAGTTCTGCTTGCTCGTGGGCTGCTCTGCACACTGCTAGATCATTTCCAGCTCACAGGCTGCCCTCATGTACTGACATTATCCTGATGAGTCTGGGCAGCAAAGCAAACAGAAAGACTCCTGTCCAGGTTTAGGCACTATTCATCCTGGTAATGGGATTGTGCTACAGCTTTCCAGGCATTTATGGGGTTAAACAAGCAGGAATTGAAACATAGAAACCAGTTCCACTGGGAGCAAAAAGCACGAAGTGGAATGGTGAAAAGAATGTCAGTTCTGGACTGGAAACTGGATAAAGCTCCCCCCATCTTCTCCAGGATGGTGAAGGATGGTGACTCTCCTGACTTTATAGGGGCCAGCAAGAAGGGGCTCAGTAAGRGGCAGAATCTGCAGCACTGCACCTTTAGCACAGCAAACCCAACACAAACAATCTGCTGCTTCAGAAGCACYAATGGGAGCAGGCCAGGCTTCAGTCCCAGGAAAAATGGATAGGCACACACCAAACAAGTGTCAGGTGCCTCAAGCACTGGTGCCTCAACAGGTTCCTTAACAGGCTTATCCAAATCTCTAAATGTTTGAATTTTAGCGGCAAGAGGGCCCTTGAGTTAGGTGAAATATCCTCCTGCCCTGAACCACAGCACAGATGAGGAAACAAATCAAAGGAATACTTTAGACAGTGCTGAAACGATTTYATTTGGGTGAGACTGTGTGTGGGGGATATGGGAGTTCTCACATACCAGTTAAATTAATCATTACTTTACCATGCCTTTCTTTAGACTCTGCTTATATTGCTTACCAAGAAAATATTGGCCAAAAACATCCAATTTTCTTGCAAGCCCCTCTCTTTTTTTCTGGTAAGAACTGAGGCCTGGCATTAATATGCCTTTGATGGAAGGAAAAAAGTATGGACTAAATACTTCTGATTTGATTTGGCACGAGGGACAACTGTCATCAGAAAGAAAACAAGGAAACATATATTTATGTTTTTGCTCCCAAMCCACTGTGGACATTTTCTTTGCTTCTGGGTTCTCTTTATATTGGAAATTTACCTGTACTGCTTCTACAGAACACTGACTCTTYAACCAAGAGAAATTCCACTGAGCTTTTAGTGTGTCTTAGTTTTTTTTTTTATTTATTTTCTTAAGTCTGTTTTGATTTTTTTTTTCCTAGCTACACTATGACTTTTCTTCATGGTAAATAATATGGGATGTGGTGAGATTGTCACTGCTTAAATATGTTCCAGGAAGTTTATATTTYTGTGAGGTCTAATTGCTCTCATAAATGTGTCTAATTCTTTTTTTCTCAGTAACTGTATTTGATTGTGCAGAACTGATCTGGGGAGCTTAAAAATTCTCAAGACATTAATAATATGCACTGGGATGCTCAAACAATGACATTTCAGTTAAAAATACAGCCAAACAGTAATGTTGCTAAGTATCACTAGCTCCAGGCTCAGTAACTGAAATGGAGATAAGAGTTTCTGATGCTGTTTCTTCTCTATTAATCATCAGCATGTCAAGTCTTGCATTTTTAAAATTGACTATTAAATTCAACTSTGATTATAAACTGGCTTTGACTGCTAAGAAACTGTTAATTATGGGCAGTGAGAAAACTGAGAGAGTGTMATGAAGAATAAAATGGCTTAAATCTGATTTTGCAATAAGAATAAATGAACTGAACCATGCAATTATGCAAGTGTAGAAACCAGATACCCTATTTCCAGGGAAGACTGGGGGAATGCAGTGGAATATTTCAATTGCTACAATTGAAAGCTTAATATGTACCAGGCATGACTCTCACAATGAATAGCTCATTAAAAGGCTTGGAGAAAATTGTAATGACTATCCATAAAAATGATTACTTAAGAGTAATGACCAATTACATGTTAACTGAAAAGGAAAGAGAAGTACCTTAAGAGACACAGAACTCTTTCGTTACAAGGAAAAAGCAATCTGGATTTCTTTGTAGCACTATTAAAGCTGGATTTTGAAGCCAGTTGGGTAGAATAGAGTATGGCAGAGAATGAGGTTGTTTTTGTGGGCTTGCTTTCACAGAGAAACAGGWAAGAGCAAACATGGCAATACTGCAGTGGTAAACAGAAAGTATTCTTTAGATGCAGGGAGGCAGATAAAGCCCTTTTACTTGTCCTCAATTTCAGGCTGTTGGAGACACCTCACTCACTCCTTACTGTCTTAAGTGGCAAAATTAGCAATTACTGAGACAGTACAATTGCAGAACAAAATGCTGACTTTAAGTAAGCAGGGAATGTTTTGAGTTGAAACAGGTGGTAAGTGCAATACAGCTCCTTGTGTTTATTAACAGATTACTGATGTTTTTCTCTTAATATGAAAGATGAGAGACTTCACAGAAAAATGTTTATTATCACTAGTAAACTTTCAGGTACAGACCAACCTCTTTGAAGAGGTTTTATTAGAAATAAAACCCCTATCATTTTATTTGATTTTTTTGTAACAGAGAAATTGAGACAGTTTGTTTGCTGTTAATACAGCTAGAGAGCTAGAGAGCTTATTAGTTTTTACAAATACATGGTTGTTGAGTCAAAAGCTTGTAATATAAAAAAATACATCAACTGTATATGAACTTGTACATTTAATAGTATTTTGGTGATGGTGTGAACCTTGAAATTATAGTGTGGGAATTAATTTACAAGTGCTAATTTGAAAATAGCTCCTATGTAGTCACTAAAAAACAAAATATTTTTCTACATCATTTCACAAACATGCAAAAAGGAATGTCAGACAAGAGCAGCATGTTTTTTTAATGCAAACCTGGAATTGAGTGGCCACAATCAAAACCTGAGAATCTGCTAATTTGAGAGAATAAACCAGACATTYTTCTCCAGCTGTCAGGTCTTTTGGTGGTAAAAAAGGGAATTTAGAAAAAGAAAACCCCCAAACCAGTACCTTCTCGGGGAGCAAAGGTCTAGATAAAAAGTACAGCTTCATTTCAAAAGATCTGTAAGCAAATTGACCAGTTTTCATCCCARCTTCAAAGGTTTCYTTTGCCTCTGTAAAGATGCACAACAGACTGAAATCTCYCAGTAAAGCAGCAGGARCTGCTCTTTCATCAAAGTGGTGAAATGCGTGGAAAAAGGAACAATGATTGGGTAAAAGAGAAATTATTTCAATCAGATAACATTTACTTTGGAGTCATATTTATGTCAGAATCYCCACAGCAGCTCTTGGGATGCAGACTGAATGTGTGAGTGGCAGGAAATGAGAGTGTCTCAGACTGCTGCAGTGACAGGGCCATACACCCAGTGGCATCAGCATCCCTAGCCAGGCTGCTTTCACTGGGTATGAAGTGTGACTAATCATTTTCTTGATACTAAAGAAAAGATCTGAGGCTTCTTACACCAGACCTGCACCAAGGCAGAACCAAAGCTTGTGCTTTGTTCATGAGGCTTTTATCTCTGGACTTGTCTGAGGTTGATTTTATGTTGAAGTGACAGAAAGCAACAAAAGATGGAGCTGAGGGGATTTTTTRGGCCCTTATCTGAGGACTGTTCATTGGTATTGCACCTGGCTGCTTCAGCTGAGACCTGGGCTTCAGTGTTGTACTTTTGTAACCCCAAATGAATTGTTGAATTCAATTTACATTGGAACTCCTATGGGGACATGTAACAACTTCTATTCTAGACACACTAAGAGTGCTTACCCTGTTTATCCTGAACCTCTGCACTAGCAATAAGACTCCACTATCCMCATTTTATGCAACTGATCTTTGGTCTCAGCTTAATGCCTTGCTAGAATATGTACTTTTCTCTAAAAACATACACATTCCTCTTTTTTTCTTACTGCCTTAGAAGACTGTACCTCCAGCAGCCCCTAAATTAGCTAGAGCCAAGCCCTGACTCCAGCAATGGATTTGCAGTGGTCACTCCAGCTCAGTGGTCATCTGTCTCTGCACAGCAGGGCAAATGCCATCTTCCTACTTATTGTTTTCCTAATTAGGCTTGGATTTCCTCCTGTGCTCCTGGCAGTGGCAGAACTCACAAGAGTTGGGGTCTCTTTYCTTTTGGCCTGGAAGCCAAAGAATCCCTTCTCCCTCCTTAGAGGCAGGAGTCTGCCTACTCTGCATGGCACAGCATGGCACAATACTAATGAATAAAGGAAAGAAAACCACACAGTTTAGAGTTTAAAGCCCAGGATATCTTCCTTGGATTGAATAATGCCAGCTCAATGAAGTAAAGCCCATCAGGCATCAAACTGCCTTGGGCTCACAGTGCTCAGAACTGCAGACAGAAATGTTTTGGTAGGTCCCTTCTGAGAGTGTCACAAGAAGAACTGGTCACAGCATTTTAAAAAAGCAATGAGGTAAATGACAGCTTCTAGACAAATGACAGCAAACAGATAGGAGAAGTGAGCAGCATGAGGATAAATGCACTTTGTCAGCAGTGTTACAGAAAAGGGAAGTTGGTGACATTCACTACTGCTATGTCCTAAATACAAAGGTAGCACAAAATTGCCCCAGTGAGAGACCAGATCTTTGGACTCATACTGGGCACCGCATTCATCATGTGCTCCTTATTTATTTTTGGAGGAAARAAAGGAAAAGCTTCTCTGCTAGGCAGACTCTGCTCTCCTGTGAGCCCCTGAATAAGAAGGCAGGTTTCACAAAGGCAGAAACATCACAAAATGTTCAAACAAGAATTGCTGAAGGTGAGGAAGCAGCAGTAATTTATTATCACAMGCTTTTTGTTTTATAATGATCAGAAATCAAAGGGCTCTGAAAACCAGCAAAGGAACAAAAATGACACTTTCCAGCAATTTTTTCCTTCAAAGTCTATTGTCTTTTTTGTCTTCMTAATGCAGGTCTTTACTGTGTAAAAATTAGAGGAGCTTGGCTGCAATTTTGATGCCTTTACACTGAGTCACTGTGTGACTTTGAAGTATGCATCAATTGAACACATACATACAAGTCAACTCCTATACATAAGCTTGAGTGTATTTCTGCAGGTAAATTAATCTCTTTTTATTTGAATATCTGGGCATATATCTGAATATCAGCTGTAAATAGAGAAGGTCGAACTGAGATGACCATTAAATGCCCATGTACATCATGGAACCTTCTAAAATGATGAATAATCATTTAAAATCCAGGAAATTTTGTTAATTATAAAACAAGATAMCAAGCAATTAATAAATGCAAGATGTACTTTCCTCATTTATTTCAACAAGTGTTTAATTTAAATTATTTATGATTGTTTTCCTAGCCTACTAGTAAATACTATGTAATGAACTTAGCAAATGAAAACAACTCTATTAGCASTGACCTTGCTCCAGTATTGTGCTATTACAGCTTTGCTCAGCAGTCAGGAATGATATACTCCAGGGCAAATGAGAAAATGCACAAATTAGGTTCTACTGTATAAGAATCAATTTATCATGCATGTGTCACAGCTTGATGATATAGCTCTAAGATTAATAACCATCACATTAATTAATAATTTCCAGTTCCCAGTATAACAATAATTGTGTAGTCATCCCAGATTTTTATTTTGATTTGCTGGCTCGATCACATCCATTTTTCAACTAGGGCCAGGCCCATRTATTGTGTGTTATATATCATGGGATGTCTTGAGGCAGAGGAATGAARTATTTTCTAAAATATTGACCTGTACTACACTCCATTTAAATTTTATTTTAGAAACCTGCAAGCCAAACAAGTGAGCCCTACCACCTACTTTACCCACTGAAAAAACAGTATAGCCCATTATTTCTAAATTACAAAATACTYCAATATTACACTTCAAAAAGCTCAGAATGATTGAAGGACTGCTGTGGAAAGCATTATAAGAATAAAATTATTTTGCAATTACATTACTTAATAGCTACAGGGAAGTACTAGTCTAGTGTTAATCCTTTGAAGTTCATTTGGAAGGAATGAACAGAGAAAACACAAAATCCAAGGAAAATGAAGATGAATGTAGGCATAAATGTCCAATGGAACAAGGTGGTTTTTGAAGCACATCAGCACCAGGAGTGTGGTCCATGGMAGGCAGGGCTGCAGCTGTGCCATTGCTGAGGGCACAGGGCACAGCCTGTGGAACCACAGCCTGCAGGCTCTGACACAGACAAAGGGCAAAGCAAGAAAGCTGGGAGATGCTGCAAATGATAAGAGGGTGGATTAAGAGCTGGGTGTGGCCTGAAGCAGGACTGGGTTTTTCTGGGCTCTCCCTGCCTTCTGCAGCAGGGGCTTTGTGTGGGCACTGCTCAAATCCCATTTTGCACAGATTTCCTTGCTATGGGCACAAGAAACCAGAGCTGAACCAAGGTCTGGTGAAAGTTTCTTAACCAACAGAGTATTTCTGCTGCTGAACTTGGAGTTTAAAATGTTTTGAAAGGAGGGGAGTTAGAACTATTTCAGAGGAAACAGAGAAGACAAAAGCAACATCAAAACTGGTTAAGCCAGACAACTAAAAGGAAATGTCAGCACAGTACTAAGAAAGTAAATGCATTTATCAAACACAGCTTTGAACTTCTGAAGCCACAAGAAAGGTTCCATGATTTTTTCCATAATAACAGCTTCTGATAAAAGCCTTGTACAGAAATTAAGTGACAAAGTTTTAACTGATAGAAATTTCAAGATTAAACTTTGCCTTCTYACAACAGTGTAATTAAACAATTTCTACATGAAACTCAGAACCCATGAAAAATACCCATGAAAAAATGCTGGTGAGAGATCTAAAAATGCTTGATACTTTTTACTGAAATATATGTGTTGGTGAAGTAATTATCTTTCCCCATCAGTTCCTTTTTTGATAAGAATTAGTTAAATTTCCCAACAATTTTCTATTTTTTTCTCTTAAATTGAAACTTTACTTTGTTTCCACTCTCTTCCTCTGTCTCTGTCCATTTAAAATTCCTTACCATGGCTACCACCACCATCTCTGGGGTTCAATAATTAAGTCTTTTATTTCAGATATTTTATATATCACAGCAGAAAAGAGCAATGAAACTCTCTTCAGGGTAACTACMAGGAGAGACTCTGCTGTCCATCATCATGTTTGCAGCATGCAAAAAAGATATATGCCAATTATTTTTGTCTGGACATACAGTCTGTTCCTATGCCTGAGAAATGGAAATTACCTTTGGTGCAGCATCTCAGGCTCTGAAAGATAGTGGTGTTTCCTTTACAAACCTACTTTTTGTGTGTMATGTATAATCAATTGTTCAGTTGCTGAAACAGCAGCCTTGTGCTCAGTGAGGAATGCATTTTCAAACAGTCCTTACTTGGAAGTCACTGGATTAGGAAATCAGTTCCTCCAGTAGCAGGCAAGTGATCAACACTCATCCTCCTTTGCTTCCATTTTTCTGTAGTATTCTCACCACATTTTTAAGAGCTTGTTGAGTCCAACCCCAGGCAGCAGCTCAGACTCACAGCTGCTCACTTCCTCTCTCCCTCCTCCCCGGTGGGATGGGGGACAGAATGACAGGGGTGGGAGTGAGAAACCTTCTTCCTGCAGCCTCTCTTGCTCTGGAATGGGTCAGGGATCAGCTGTGCTGGCTGTGTCCCCTCACAGCTTCCCGTGCTCCCTCAGCCCCTCTGCTGCTGTGGTGAGGAGCACAAAGTCCCTTGGCTCTATGTGGGTGCTTCCCAGTGGTCCCTGAAATATCCCTGAATCACCCGTGCTCTTTCCAGCACCACATCAGCTTCTGTGAAGAAAATTAACATTACCCTTGCCCAAACCAGTGCAGAGCTGTTAACAGACAGAATGGACTTTCATTCCACCTGGCATCTGATTTTCTTGATGTGATGAAATACCACTCTTTTGTTCAGTTCATGTACCACCGTTTTTATTCATTGGCCTGAAACATTTGGCAGTAAACAGGATGCAAAGCTGTATAATTAGTAAGGCAAAGATGCAGATATTAATACCCACTCAGAAATAGTTTGATTGTGTCTGATATTAAAAAAGTAACATGATGGCTCCAGAGAAGTCAGTAAAAATATGACTGTTGCCTTCAAAAGGCTTTGAACAATTCTGCAAACAAACCAGCATGGGCTGCATTACCACTCCATTAAGTATTTTTCTTCTCCTGGTTTTCCCTGACGTTAATTAGAGCACTGGATTTCAGAGGTGACAACCTTAAGAACATTAAAACAATCAAGGTCATAGAAACTTTGTTCTTTTGTWCCACACTATACAATAGGTTGCTGTGGAGGTGAGCTATATCCATTTACAAATTTTGCCTAAACTTCTGTGTACACTCTAATGGAGGCCCTGGGTACATAATTGACTATGACTGAACAATTTCTTTCCTGGCATTAATGAAAACACAGTCAGATCACACATCTTCCTCCCTGTCACTGGGATGTGGCTGTGCCAAAGATGTACATGTAGGTGCACTGAACAAGATGACTGTTTTTTTCCTAAGTGCAAAGATGCATGCAAGCCACTGGCCCTGTTCTTGGTTTAGTATTGATAATTGGTCTCAATTATTGATAATTGATAAAAATGAAAAGGGCCCAGGATGTGGAGTGTGTGCAGAGGAGCATAGCCTGGTAATCACTGCCTATTCCCTTCCCTGTACTTACTGTTATCTTTGGTGCCATAGCTGSCCAGAAAATAGGGGGATTAATAGAGGGACTAATAGGGATGGGATAATGCGGGGAAGAAAGACTGAGGATTTGAGCCTGATCTCTTATGTCTTTGTCTGGAAGAACTGTTCAATGTCACTGCAGAATTGTTCTTAAAGATGAAACAATCTTCAGTGTAGAAACAGGCTCTTAGAAGCTTTATGTAAGATGTCATGCCTAAAATAAGCCATGCATTTTACCCACGCTAGAGGCATGTTCTAAAATTGCTTTTATTTCATTAAATGCAACACTTACCTGTAAGCCCAGCAGCCTCTGCTGATAAGAAGGCACTCCAGGAGAGGAGGAAAAACAGACCTGTCTCCAACATAGGAAACTCACACAGCTTTGTAAATTTTGTCAAGTGCTAAAAGATTACTAAGGAAAAATAAAAACCCAATTGTTTTGTAAGCTAAAATTACCCCCAATCTGAGAAAGGATGAAAGAAAGAAAGCTCCCCMACCATACTCATCTACACATGTTGAATTTGGGAAAAGCTGCACAACTTCTAACTTATCTCAAGGAGGAAGATCCAGAACAGATTTTAAAMTCAGCTATTTTAAGTAATTTTGTGGAGTTTGAATAAATACCTAGTTGGTTGTATTTGATATTCTTTTTCCCATAAAAAAGGAAAAGGAAGTAATTTTGTCCAGTTTTATAAACAAACTGGCATTTGTTTACATTTGTGTGACTGCAAGAAAGAACAAAATCACTGATCTTKCTACAGCAGTGTTTTATATGAACTGTAAAACACAAGGAAAAATGCAGGGCAGCAGGYAGACCTTTCATTCCTAGCTTAGTTAAACTGATGGTCACACTGACATGGTGCAGTGTTTCCCTTGTATTTTTGTGTAATTGCTGCTAGCCTGGAGTTCATAAATAGGTTRCTGTTCTTAATAAATTCATGTTTGAGCCTCAAAATATTTCAAAATACTTTCCTTAAAATACAATTATTTACAAATAGGATGATAAAGGCCAGAGTCCTGCCTAATGGTAAATGTAAAAAAGAAATTTGTAGAGTCTGACAAATGTCATTTCCTGTCAATTTATGATCTGTCTGTTTGTTTACAAACACTTGAACCTGGAGTGAAAAGATTCAGGCTCAAACTAAAGATGGTCACTCTCAGATATTGCATMTTTTTTCTAACATATATAGATTTGCTCCCTGAAAACAAACCATAAAGGATATTAAAGCTGTGACAACAGCATAAGAGGATCCCATGGCAAATGATCCAGCAAAGATCCCTAGAAAATTTCCCACTGACTGGAAGAAAGCAGCAGCATCAAAAGCATTRGGATTCTCCTTAGGACTGTAAATGGATATAGAGCTGAAAAGAAAACAAAGGGGTGGGGGAGAGGRGGAGAAAAAAGAATAACAAATTCAATCCCATTGTAACAATTTTGGAATCAATAATTRAAAATGAACAGTTTTAGGCACTAAAGATGCAAAACAAGGCTAACAGCACATGAGAGCAAAGCAGATGGAGACTGGGGAGAACCAATTTGTTTTCAAGGTATCRCACTGGAAATAGTCTACTGCCAGTCAGCAACACTTATACACTAGAAGTGCCATAAACAATATTGTTTCCAGGCCAACAAAACATTAAAAAGTGGTAGGTGGATAAGAAAACTGCAGGGGAGATAGATAACTTTGAATTATTTATTGGCCATATGTCCTCAGAGCAGTTACATATTCACAAATATCCTTGATAAAAAGTGCAGCTTTGTGGTCGGGGTTCAAATGGGTGACACAAATCACAGCAGGCACCACACAAGCAGCAGCAATTTTCTCACAAACCACCAAGCATTTTCCTTCTTGGTGTCACCCTTCATAACCAGGGCAGCAACAGGAGCCCTGTGGACAGAATGAATGTGGTCCCACAGACAGAAACTGCTGCAGCTGTCCCAGGTCATCTCCTGGTTCCCTCCCCAGACTGAGCCACCACAAGTACTCTGCAATGGGAAAGGATGCCACCAAAGCAAAGGGGCTGTGCACTACAGAATTCTCTGAGTGCCTCAGAGTTGTTATTTGCCACCAGTCAGTCATTACCCACAACACCAGTGGCTCCATGAATGTACGCCTTTTTTCTTCTTGAAATGTTACATTGAGCAGATACAAAATAGCTCTAAGCCTCACAAACTAATTAAGCAACATTTTAGATCTCTGTGTTCTGTTGCTTTGAGTACTGTTTTTATACTTTTATGATCCTTGTCAAAGAAAATGTGCTGAGCTTGGCACTGGATTCCAGAACATGTCTTGGATTGCTGGAAAACAATTGGTAGTTTAATTAAAATGTTAGAAATTTTAAAAAGTTGTGAATATTTTAAGCTTTTGGATATTAAGAATGTGATCCTAGCAGTCTGATGTTTTTCACTTGGAAACAAGGCTTAGAGTTGAAGTTCTGTATAAAGAATTTTCTAAACAGTTGCATTGAAATAACATGAAGGTGTGAAAACAGTTCTCACGCTTTCAGTGTGCAGAAATGGCACAAGGATTCTCAAGGCATATGCTGGAGCACCACAAATATGAGGGGTGAATGCTCATGTACTACAACAGAAGTCACTAAGCACTGAAATCTGTTATCTCCAGTTATGCTGATTAGCASCAGCACAAAATCAGTGAGATGGTTTCCAGTGGAAGGTGCTGCTGATACAGGGACACTGGCTGCAGAGGAACTGGTAATCAGCAACATGCTCCTATCTAAAACTTCTGTCCTTTTACAATTGTGGCTTTCTTAGMCCAGGGGATCAGTTATAATTCTTTGCTTCTCTTGCCTAAAAACTTGTAGGTGTGTCTTGACAGCAAAGCAGCCCCTTGGTTCTTTGATGTTTGTCCCAGCCAAGTACACAGAGACTGCTGGTGTGTTTTGTGAATTATAGATCAGGAAATGACCTTTTGTGCCACTGGTGCTGTGGCCTCAATGAGTGGTGAATTCAGAGAGGTCCTAAAATCAAGGACAATGGTTGTGTTAGAATGATGGGCTCTGACCATGATAGAGAAGCTCAGTAAGAAGGAAGGTCTTGACATGGAGTGAAAGTTTATTAGTCAAATGTAAACCATAGTCAGTAAGTGGCTTTTTATTCAGTATCTCAATCTTAGGGCAAGAAAAGCTGGCTTTCTAAAACTGGTTAGGGTAACAGTTTGCCAATTGCAAATACAGATTGCCTCCAATCTACCAACAGGTTTCTGGTATGGAGAAAACAAGAAAAAAACATCCTATTCTTAATGTAGTTAATTCAGGAACAATGAAATATGAAGTCACTCATTCTCTCTGAAAAATTTTTCTACTCAGTGTGCCCCCCATAATGTGACCATAATGTGACATATCCTAATTATACTACTGAGGTTTCTGGTCTAAACCTTTCTGGAACTCCTGTTTCCCTGAAGTTCAAAAATATCTACTTCCATATTTCATTTTGCATTATTCTCTACTAGAGCTATTTGGATATGTTTCTTTTTAGCACTAACTTTTAATCCTTTCAAGCATCCAAAACACACAGCAATTTACCTGACAGTTTTTCTATACAAGCTGCAATTTAACAGAACAGGATTTTATCCAGTTTATTCCACTACTTCCTGCCAAACCAATTACTTGACCTAAAAACAAAATTGCAAAGTTTAACACCAGAGAGAACCATAATTAAAATTATAGTGCCTCTACCCTTCTTCCTTCTCCTTGGAGAGCAGTTCAAGAGGGCTGCTGGCATGACTTGCCCTCTCTGCTGTCTGCTCTCTGTGCTCTCTGTACAAAGGGGTTGATTGCAGTTCATTAATAAGCAATGCAGGAGAGTTTGATACTAAATTTCAAACTGCTTTTAAGTTTTAGAGGCTTTCTGAACATTGAAAGAGTTTAAAAAACCCAAAAGTGTTTATTTCTGTAGATTTATATCAGAAGTAAATTAAGGGAGTCCTCAAAGTAAATGCAGTAGAAAACTGTTTTCCACTGACTGATAAATGAACAGATTTGATGGCAAAGATCTGCTTTATCTGCCATCCATAATGACAAAGAGTGCAGGGATAGGAATGAGAGGTTTTTGTTGGCTCCTCACTGAATGCTCAATCCATGTATCTCACAGACATCTGTCCCAGTCCCCTCTACCTGCCTSTGTGTGAGCTTGGTAACCTCTGCCTCTCCTTCTGGCTGGAGTCAGGAATAATCCTTCACTTCCTGGCTGGTTCTTGTAAGGATTAGCCAGCACTTTCTATATTAGAAAACTATTTAASAGATCTCTTTTCATTTCCAGTTCTTGTGTTTCCTTGAGCCAACAACATTGGACAGGCTCAAGTGCTTTCCCAGCTTTCAGGAAGGAAATACAGGCAGTATTTATATATGCACTATATTGCAGGTTAGGGGGGTAGTTTTTCTTGAAGCAGATAGAAGGATGAACAGTTTGTGTCAGCTGTACCATGCTAAGGATTCCACTTCCCTCCCTTCATCTGCTGAGATWATTTAGCATGACAAACACTTTCATCTGCACACTTTGTAGGGATCTAAAACTAAAGGTCTGCATGATAGAAGGCTTTTGCAACAGAAAGCATACAGTCACATTTCCAGTTACATCTTAACTGGTTACTTTTTTACATCTTCAGTTATTCTTAAGCAAACTCTCATTTATTCATAAGATCTTTTTCTYCCTATTAGTTTTCCCAGCCTGTGAGTCCAGCACAATGTATTTTCCTTGGAAAAAAAGAAATAAAATAGAAAGCACTTAGCATTGCAGCAAAGGTTTTGCAGTAATTGGAGGAAAAATCTGCTGTTGAGATTAAATCTTGCATCCCACTTTTGTTTCTGTCCAAATCTGATGTGCAGAGGGCAAATGTGGCAGCATCAAATAAAGAGAGGCTAATCAGCTTTAATGAGCAGAACAGCATAAAGATTCTTTGTTTTGATTTAAGCCAAAATGAAGCAACACCTGTTGTTGGATGAGTTTTAGAAAAATGCATAATRCTGARAAAAATRYATTCAAGCATCAGAAAGAAAATGTGTGCAAACAAGACAACATTTCAAAARGAATTATGTGGAATTAGTTATTATAGATAACTAGTAAAAAGACTGGTTTATTCCTGTCTTTCTTCTGTCTATTTGACCAACATGAAAATAAACAACTTTGGAGAGAAACATTTTCTTCCACTTGCTAAGCCAAAGGGCTTCCTTTAGCCAAGTGCCCTTCTTCCTCCTTGCCACTTCACCACATGCCAGGAATGCTGCACAGAGGAGAATCAGGAACAATGGGAAGAAAAGCAAAAGATACCTGAAAATACAGGAAGGTCAGATGTTCCCTAAAATACTTTTATTGGATAAAGTGGGCTCTCCCTCAGGTGATAAATAATTATAGAACTGCATGGTGATTTCATCAGCTGCTAATTAACAAAAATAAAACAGGCCAGAAAAAAAGTATTCTAGAGGTCAAGGTTGTTTTTAAGAGGGAAAGAAGGTTACTTTTCCTGAGACTAATTATGCAGAAAAAGRTAGGCCACTACMGTGTTTTAGAAAACTTGGATCTTTCAGGGAAGTGGATTGAATCAAACAGTTTCTGTTCCCACACAACTTTTTGGCTRTATGGTTTTCCTTGAAGTGTTGCAAGAAAGCCAAAAGATCAGAGCTGCAATTTCCCCCCAATGTGTGTTTGAGCTGGAAGCCAGATGTGAAAGGCCATGCCTGGCACACCCACACCTCCTCTGGGCAAGCTGGCAGAGCCTGCTTAGGCTGCCTCACAAARGAGCTCCTCACACAGGGGGAACGAGAGGATGAACTAGAAAGATAAAAACAATTGGGGAAGTCTGGGATGTGACTGTGCCAAGCCATGTGACTCTGCCAAATGAAAACACCTCCGAGGCAGAGGAGGTTTGCAGGCAGTTAAGGCAAAGCAAAGACACACCAGTGCAGGAAGGACTAACAGAGGCAGCCAATTTTAACAGTTTTGAAACAAATATGCACAGATCTTCTAGATAAAAATTTCAAAAACCAAACAAACRTATTTTCCAGATGTGTTAAAACAGTGATCAGTACATTAAAACAACAGAGGAGTCTTTTGTACTCTTTCTGTATAAAGGAATCTTTCTTCATGGAATTTATTCCTGACAATATTTGCAAATTTTTAGATATTTAAGGTTCCTGAAACAGTCTTCACAGAAATATATATTAAGCTTTATATTTATATAGAGGTTTATATAACAGCTAAAAAAAGAAAAAAAAAGAAAAGAAAAAGGGAAAAAAAAGGTACTGGTAGTTGAATTGCTGCCCAAGTGGCCAGAGTTTGAACCTTCATTATGGATACCCAAAATTTTATTCTCCTTGGCAATACAGCAGATCATGGTTTTTATTCCACTTATAACCTGTTTTCATCACTGCTACTAGTATTGTTTTTAATTCTAGAAAAWGGTCCAGCAGTTGTTTTTAGAAACTATTTTCTATCTGGGCTTACACTCTTATTTCTTTTTCTTTGTGTCATAGCTTATTTTCTTCTTCTGTTTTCTGGCCTTACTTGGTTCCTTTGTAGGCTTTTCCAGAATTTCTAAAATACTACAGGGCATTTTATCTTGATTACTTCAAACCCAGCAACACTTACTGYTGCTGCACATGATCTTTTATTGCCTTTACACTGGTAACTATTTTCAGTTGYCTTGTGTGTCCAAGCCTGAGCTGACACACAGCAGCAGCAGCTTGTCAGATAAAACAACAAACAGTTTGTCTCGTTCCAGGCAGACTTTCCCTAATGCAGATCTTAGTTGTCATCTACCCCCAAACATCTGGGACTTTAGAAAATCTATTATTTTCCCTCCTCCTTCTCTGTTGGGACCCATTATCCTTAGGAAGTCTGCTCTGCCTCCTTAGGGAGCCTTGGAAACCTTCTATCCTGGTGATCCCATCCCTGCCCTAAAACCCCACCACCTGTGCCATGAGAGGACCTGGTGTCTCACCCACCTGGGTGGGGTGAACTCAACTTCCCTGGTGTCCAGGAAAAACTTGGCCAATCCCTGCTGCCAGAGGTGCTGGGAGCCCTGCACCCCTGTGACCCTGCTCAGAACTTCTCATACAGGGCTGCAGCAGCTTTGACTCAGAGCAAGGAGATGTGAGATGATGGCTTTGACAGTGATTAAGGACCTAATGGGCCTGCAGGCAGAGCAATTTCAAGTCTAACATCATCTCTGATCTGGTGTGGAGCTTCTCTGCCCCAGTGCATCTGAGAAATGGTGAGCACTGTCATCTGTACAAGTATCTTAGCTTCTCATTACCTTGTTCTAACCTGTTTTTATCTTTGACAGAATGAAATCCTGATGAACAGCAACACGGGCTTAAAACCTGTGTAAAAGAAAACTAAAGGCTTTAACAGTAAAATTTGTTCACATATCTCTGAGGCTTGGCATAGGAATATTTCATTCTCAAATGACTGCTATTGCTTCTAATTGCCTAATTTTCATAAATCTATTTGGAAATATCACAGTCACAGTGACAACTCTTTCCTGTCCCATATCTTTGAGAGGAATGAAGCACATCAGCAGAAAACAGATGGCTGATGGTGGGTTTCTGTGACAGCATGTGCTGCGTTCTGTGTTATCCCTCTGACTKACTTATGAGCTGATCATATCAAAAGGCACATAATTTACACATTTCTGTGCCTGCAGCACAGAAATTCTGATATCCTTTCTCATTTGGATATCAGAACTGTCGTCCAACTCACTTCTTAATTTCCATTCTTTTTAAACCTTGCATGAAGAGGAAAGGCCTGTGTGTATCTAGAGCTGCTTGAAGTCTGTCCTCCTTGTTAGGGAGCTTTTAGTGGCTTCAGCAACTGGGAAGATGCACATAGGGCTAAGAAAGTAGAAACAAAGAATCAAACACCAAGGAAGAGATAAATATATTTATTGTACTAATACAAAAACCTGGACTTCTCCCCTGCCTGGCATCTCTCYGTAATCACTTATGCTTATGCAAAATAGAACTTACAATGTAGAACAGTACTGTAGAAAATAGGCCTTTTTTCTGCAAAGAAAACATGACTGTAAAAGTTACAACCCATCAACCCTCTGAGTTAACAAGAAACAATGAACAAGTTAAAAATTCTTCAGCCAATATCTGGAAGGAAAWATGAAATAGTTTTCTATGTTATTGGAACCAAATCTGCTGCATGATGCTAACTGTGCCATAAGGGGGGTTAGATGCGCTGGATGTGTCAGGACTCTTCCTAATGTTGGTTCATGAGCCTGAGCAATCTTTGTGGCTCCCTACCCCTGAAGCCTGAGTTGGGAGCTAATGTCCACTCCCAGCTCTCACACTACTTCTTCTTCTTCATTGTTCACCTTTGTGTTACCTTTTAATCTTTTACTTGTGAGCCACTCATCTYCAGAGTTACTTAAAGAGCTGAAAAATATTTATCAGAAATGTTTACACAACCTTCCCTTCACGTGGCAGTTCTTCCCATTAGTGCAGGGTGATGAGACCCTGGAATAAGGATTTTCTCTGACAATGATATATCTCTCTTAAAAGCCAAAAATTGAATTAATATGCAATTGCAAGTGTTCTGTCAGCATAATCAAGAGTTCAATGTCCTCCTGGAGGCTCATTTGATCCATGCCTCAGGTTTGTTTGTACAAAAGGGGCAGAATGGGATACTATGGGACTTCATTTACTCTACAGAGTGCAAAGAATAAAACAGCAGAACATATTCAAAAGGCACTGACTGATGTGTCCACAAGAGGTAGGGAATTACTGGAAGAAGGGGTAGTCTTAATTAATGCCCCCTTTTCCTACTAAAATTTTTGGGATAACTCAAGGATGAGGTAATAACCCCTTTCAAATACTCCTGTCTTTCACAGTGACTTCACTCCCGCAAATTTTACATTTATCTCTGTCAATTGAACTCCTCCTGCTGTKGATAAAATGATGTGGGCTGGTGGGTTCCTGCATGGAGCATCAGTGCTGCAGCAGATTACCAGGAAATCACTGTGATTCACTGGCATCCTGCTCTAGAGGAGAAACTGCCTCCAATTTCCCTTACACTGATGAGTATCTGAGGTAACTCCTCTCATTCAGTGCAGTTGCTATAGATGTGCACTGGTGTTATGAATAAAGCAGGATATGACCCAAACACTTTAAGGAAGGTTTTAAGGCTTGGTTAGCCTTGAAAAAATCCTTTGCTCTTACAGGCAACTAGCAGAGATTAAATGGAAACAGTTTCCAAGAAATCTTTATTAAATAGGAATTTTCTTATAATCACACAGCCCATGCTTTTGTTCAGGAATAGTTTAAGATTGAAACAACAGAAAATTATGTCTATTTTATGCCAGACAGCATTTCCTTCATTTAGGCTTTGACTCATCCTCCTAACACTGCAGGAGAACCCACCAGACCTGTGAGCACTGTGAAACAGCCAGGGATGAGTAGCAGCATTTCCTTTGTAATCACAGCTGCTTCTTATCCTTCACAAACACATAGTCCTACTCACCTCACCCTCCTCCAGGCTTCAAACCAACTTGTCTCTGAGATTTAGCTGGTTAAACAGTACTACAATTCMCTGTAATCTTCTCTGAAATTCCCTTGAATGAATGTGAACAAAGGAGTGGGGGGTAATACCACATTGTTTAGCTGATCAATGAAGAACATCTACAAAAGGTTCTAGTTTAATATTCAAAGGGCTTTTTTCTCCTGTGACTTCTGCTTATGAAAATCTGATGTGTTCAAGGGTGGTGCAGCCCCTGTCTTTTCACAGCCAGCATTCCAAAGGGTGAGGTGTCTGCAGAGCTCAGTACTCACAGAGACAGGGAGGGGAAGCTCCAAGTGCCCAGTGCTCACCTCGAGGGAAGCAGATTGTGCTCCCTCTGCTTCTCCTCTGGTCCCTGGGACAGGACAGGGCCCATTCTCACCACTCACTGCCAAGCCTCAGTGTCCTATGTGACTGCTGGAAGTGTGACAGTGGGTGTAAAGCTTACCTAGGAATGCTGAAGAGGAAGGACAGAATTGGGACTGTGCTGCTGGGAATATGCTAAAAGAATTGAAAGGTTAAGTAAGAGAGCAGGAGAAAGAAAACTATCTTTGTGATTTCTACCAGATATATTCTACTAGTCATATATTCTACCAGATCTCATTATAAAAATATGATGTATTAATTATGTGCTTTCATAGATTTTTCTATGCCATGAGGTGTAATTTTGTTTTTTCTTCTGTTTTTCCTGTTATCTCCCTGAAATAATTTGTCTGTGACACAAAAGGAATCTAATGAAGTCAGACTAGATAATAATCTTTGTTTGCAACAAACCTAGAGCTTAGTAAGTATGGGTAYTCTTTGTCTTTCAAGAGATTTTTATGCTACTCTTTATGTTTAAATTATTATATCYTACACACAGCTGAGTGTGCTGCTAGAGGATGCAGGTAGTCCCTGGAGCAGGAGGATAATCCACTGCCAGTTCTATGGGGCTGTGCCAAATTTCTGGCCTATCAACAGCCTTGGGCTTTTTCACTTCCAGAATGCTTTCAGGCAGAGATTAAGAAAGGAGCCCTGGTCTCCTGCCCTCACTGAACCTCAGCATCTTTAGGAACTTGTGAGAAGAGCAGCACACTGCTGGGGGGGCTGATGGTGAATGTAATTGATAAACATAAGGTACACTGAATCCCACAAAAATTAGAGTGGAAGGAGAATGAAAGTAGGTCTAAAGTTCGGGTTTTTTTCAGTGTTCTCCTTCACTCTGCCCAAGACTTTCTAATGTATAATAAATAGGAAGAAATGTGGTCCTTGGTATGTGGTACATCATCCTTGCATAGCCTGTGCATGCAAAACAGATTCTTTCATAGTCAGAAGCYCAGAAGCTGGGTTAAATGAGAAAAATCTACAGTTCATGTATCTTTTTAATATCTGGAGTACAACTTGTCTATCTCCTACCCAGATTCTTAGAGAAATTAAAAAAGAAAAATTCTCCAAGAAATGTTGTCAAAAGATGCAAACAAAATGGTTCACACGATTTCTAATGTGCCCAGACCATACTTTAAATTACCCCACCTCARTCCTATCTTGGAACAACCTTCAGGYTGGTGCCAAACATCCCTCTTTAGCCACATTTTACTCMRGGAAACAGTTCCCTTCTCTCAGGTAACACAGTGCAGTGCAAGGGATGAGAAGGGCAGGACAGTTTCATTTGGAACTCTTTTGTTAGCACTGCAAGCTGCCTGAGTTTTCCTTTGCATTTGTCATTAGCACTCCTCAAGGATGGCTCACATCATAYTTTCCCCAGTGAAGACACACCCTGTGTTCTCAGCTGTTTCTGTGCTGCAGTTGAGAACACAGCTGCTGTGGGAATGGGATTTTCAGAGCTCCATGCCCCTATCGATTTTTCCATGTGCCCACCAAACAGCTGATAATTTTTGCCTCTCGCTAATCTGGATTTGAGATGAGCCAGTAATCTAAAGAAGAAAATCTTTTTAATCTCCTGAGCTGTTCAATCCCACCCACATTTCATTATTGAAAATATTTTCTATACTTTTCTTTTAAAAAAGGGAACAGCTAGGGAAAGATGACTCGGGCATTGTCTGAATGAAATGTTATCTTGCCCGATACCAAAGCTTCTCTCACAAATATTAGTTCCACTTCTATTGCTTTATAATAAATGGTTGCAGCTGTTGCCATGGCAATCTTAATTTTAAAAAATGTATCTAACTGAAGACAAGAAATGCAGCTGTTGTTATGAGAAAGTCTAAAATAAATCCAGATGTGAATTGCATGATCTAGTGTTGGCAGCAATAACGTCAGAAACAAAACATGTAACATGTTTTGTTTCATTGATATACTGGAGCTGAGGATGGAGATTTAGGGATATTCTGAATTGTAARTCTCTGTTCCTGATCCAAATATAGCAAATAAACAGAATGAAATTTCACCTTAGGGAAAGGCACTGGCAAGAAAAGCTGGTCATGCTTGCACAGAGAATGGCAGTAATATTCCTGCAAGAGAAAGGTGGGCCTCAAGCTCTCCTCTACCTTTCTGCTAATGTGTTTACATTTTAATTTTTACAGCTTATAAAAAGAAAAATCCCAGCCATGACAGAAATCTGAGAATTGCAATATTACCTATTGTTTACATCCTTATCACTCTATAGCCTGAAGCTCTTTAACCTGTTATACCTTTGAWTTTAGAACATTAAAACAAAATTAGTGGACATGCTCTACAAAGAAAGCATAACCCAACAAGTGCCAATACATGCACTAATAGTCATCCACTGGAAAAATCCACTCTGCTGGGAAGGGAAACAGTCCATGTAAGTCTCATTTAGGGAAAAATATTTAAAGATAGAATTTCTGAGGAGGTGATAGAAGAGTAGGTCAAGACTTATTGCAAAGTTTACCTATGGTAAATGCAGACTGGAAAGAATGGCTCAGAGCAGGAGCAGAGGTGTTTAGAGTGTGGTGTGACAGGGAGTGGGACCRGGCAGGGGGCAGATGGGCTCGCAGGTGGCTCTGCATCCCTCTGGTACCTTTTCTCCCTGCCTTGGAACTGCAAAGGCTGCTCTGCCTGAAGCCCTTCTGAGCTGCAGCTGGCTCTCCACAGCCTGGGGGGCTCATTTCAGGAGCTTGGGGCTGCCGAGGGCAGGGATGGGGCTGCTGAGCCCGGTGGGAATTGGTTTGCTCAAGCGTTCAGTCAGGGCTGATTACTGCACCTGCCAATACCTCTGGCAATCTGCAGGATTACTGAACTTCACTCATGGTCAAATTAAACAAACAGAGGCAATCACCACTTGGGCAGGGAAGCTGATATGGATAGAATTTCAGTCCCAAATTCCGAGGCAATCAAAACAGTAAAACATTCTTTTTATCCTTGCAGAATACAGCAAAAAGAGAAAACAAGAAAACACACAAATACACACTCAAACASTAATTCTGTTTCTCTGATTTCCATCTTTGGGAATATTTTACTCAAAATAATTGGAAGTCTGTATTTCTTTATCCTTTGTACAGGAGTTTTGAATGATAAGTCACCTTTAAGCCTTGCTGATTAAACATATGCCACTTGAAGGAAATTGAAAAGGTAATGGGAATCTTGAAAATAATTTGGATATTAAAATCCTACCCATCCCAATTTCCTAAATATAAATCACTTGATTAAAGTAACCTAATACCAAATGTACTGGATGAGAGGTCTTGCTTTGCTAACAATGAATTTGTAAGTACACATGCTAAGGCTTTTGGACACACATGAATTATTCCTCAGTACTGAGACTGAAAGTGTTAAGGAACATTTTCCTTYGTTAAAATTAAGGTATATGCTATTGGCTTATCCAATGCACTGTGAGAAACCTCACAGAAATGACAAACAGATAATTTTTCTTTCTGGCTTTGTAAAGACTCCATTGATTTATGGATAAACATGTAGTATAACACATTAATTTCCACCACTTAGTTTAAAAATAAATACTTTCCCTAGCCAGGAAATTCTATGAGGCTTAAACACAGCTATTAATAAGAGGAAAATAATTCTGCCTAGCTTCATTACCCTCATAATTACTAGAATGTAGGAGTCTTGCCTCAGAAATTTTTGCAGTCACTTCTCTCTAACAATGCACAGTGAAAATACTCTCCAAGCTATGGACTAATGCTGCTAATGCTAGAAATAGAATGCAAAACTGAACATCCCATAATGAGAGTTTAGAAATACCTTTCATCTTGCTCTCTAGGAATAAAAATACTGTAATAAAGAAGATGTACACTGTTAAATGGTTCAGGAGGCTGAAATTTTCTTCAGGAATATTTTCATCTGGCTGCAACCTTCTCCCAGTGTGCATGAGGCAGGGAACAGCAGCCTGCTWGGCACTCCATTATTCTCATTTCTCTCACTACCACTTCTGGCTGTGCTTGCTAGAGATCAGTAGAACAAGGTGGAAAGARAAACTGTTTGATTTCTTTTAAGTGAAAATAAAGTTAACATTCAGTGAATGGGGATACAAAATTAAAATGCTTTAAAGTCTAAAAACTGTATCACTTTTGTGAGATTTTGTAATGGAGAAATTACTAAGGGAAAAATGTGAGTATCAKTTTATTCAATGGATTCTTGGGATACTATTTTGTTCAAAGTTTTAATCTTATTTAAAACTTCCTTCTCAAAATCCAAATTCTAATGTCACTATGTCTCCCCAGAAATGTGCTGAAATTTCATCAGGAATCCAAATAGCATACACATATGCACACTGCATTCAGAATACGTAGATCATTATAATTAGCAATTAGTCAGGGAACATCAAAGTTCCAAATGCATTAAGAGCAAACTGATAAAAAGCCTGGATGTCTTTCCTTGGTACAATGGTCCTTACAGGGAATGTTCATARTCCCTTTGCCCTCATCACAGTAGGAATGAAGCAGCTCTGTCACACTGAGTCTCTCTGCTCAGCTGCTGCCCTGAGTGTTTTCTGTCTGTGTCCTGGCTTGTGACTTTGCCAAAATGTCACCACTCAGACTCCACTGCTATGTTGCACTTGCAATTGCCATGAAGATTTTCTTCTCCCTCTCTTTTTTTTCTTTTTCCACTCTTCCCCCCACCCCTTCCCCTAAACTGGCATTCTGCAGAGCCCTTCTAGAGAGAACACCTCTGTGCTTATCTTGGACAGAAGCCTTGCAGCCACATAATTACAAAGCTTTCTCACTGTACCACTTTGAAATTCAGACTTGTCATTTCCAAGGGGAGGAAAGAGGAAATTACCCATCTGTTTCCTACGTATCTTTCACCCTTGTGAAAAYGTGACAAGATTATGCAAATGCTAATTTCTAAAGGTTTCTGAAATGTTTAGTTGACAAATCTCAGTGGAGATATGATAAACTTCATCAACTAAAAATTTTCCAAGATCTCATTTTTTAGGCATGTACCATCTAAAACTTAAATATGTGGTTTTTTGCCTGCAAGTGCTGGTCCCCGCACCCAGCCAGCTGCTGTCCCCAGTGCTGTGACTGTCACATCAGCCCTCTTGTCCTCATCACCTCCTCTGTTTGTCACAGATGTGATAAGAATGTGATAAGAAGGGTAGTGAAGAGGTGCTTGCACAAGAAATGAAGTCAGGGTCTCTCTYGACTTTATGTATGAAGGAGGTTGGAATTTGCAGCTCTAGATTATCTCTAGAAATGATTTAATTTTATCCCAGGTGGAAGAACCAGGGACTGGTGAGTGCCACAGCAGTGGAGGAGCTGGTCATGSAGCTCAGGGCATGGGCAGAGGGAGATGGAGATGGTGACCATTGACTTGTGAAAAGATAAAGGAGAGAGAAAGAYTGAGACCAGTACAAAAGCAAGTGGAAACAAGGAGAGAGTGGAGCTCTGTAACCATTGGAATAAATTCTAAGAACAGGAATTGCTGAGTCTCATCATTTAAGARCTGTGAAGTGCAGTAAGCAGAGGTTTGCAGTCACTCCTGCTGTGCACTGAAGAAAGGCAGCTGTTATCAATTATTCTCTTTGCTCAAGTGACAAAAGTACATCCTGAAACCACTAAAGCTCCTGCTCCAAAAGGTGAAACACACACTGCAATGATGTCTTGAGTGTGGAGAGTGAGGGGCTTCTGGGTAAAAGTAAAAACTTAAAAACTTAAAGAACTGGAAAAGAAAACTTAAAAGTTACATTTGATTAAAATGTTTACAAAAGGTACCTCTCAATTCCTCCTTTGTAAGATATGAAAATATTTGGGCATTATGTAACTTCTGAGTATTTGATAGCATTTGCATTATTTTGATGTGCTTTATGGACAGTTCCTCATGCACACACATATATAATTATATAATTATATAATCATACAGAAATATACCTATTTGTACATATGAACATGCAAAAGAATTCATGGAGAGTTGTGTCAGTTCTAACAGCCTCAATAGCTTAAGGATTTGAGCCTTAAAAGATCAAGGCTTGCAGGAAGAAGCAATGCTGCTATCAACCTGATATTGCTGGTAAAAAAAAATAAATGCTTAGAGCAGAATTCTTAGGTCAGAATGGAATTCAAATTGAACTGTAGAACAGAGCATCTGGAGGGGTTCACAGAGGGATCACAAGAGACATCAGTCTTTCCTAGTGTTCCTGGGTGGAAATAGTCTATTCTACCACAACAGGAATGGGTTCTTTGTTCATGTAATCACAACCTGATCTCCAAGGAACAACAGAATTTTCATGGAGTATCCTGTTGCMACAAACTCCCTGTCTCTCTGAGGCTGCTGTGCTCTCCAGGGCTGTAYTTCTGGRGATTTGGGCAGTGCACAGGAATTGGTGGCCACCCCACAAATGAAATGGCAGAAAGGAGTCCCTCACCTCTCTGACACACACTCCTCTGCCTTCTCTGCCAGGAGACATGATATGTATGTTAATTTATTGCAAGAGCCAGACAGACTCTTCCATACAGTATTTCATCCAGAGGGGATGAAATGAGCTTTCTTTTGGAACACTTCAAGGGAAATAATTTCAATACTATCATTTTAAACTAGAAGGGAGTTCTCTGTAAGTAGATTCAGACTCTGTATTTAATTATAYTGCTGTCAGGAAAAATCTGTCTTATTCACCAGAGAAAGGTTATTTGGACAAGAAAAAACATCTGGAGGAGCTCAAAAACCAGGCTGACTTGTACCAGGGTGTACTTCAGTTCTGAAGAGTTCCCAATAGAAATCTTTGAAATGAAGAAGCTTTGAAGCCAGTTTGGTCATTTGTAGAGAAAGTGTAGCTAAATAATTGCCACTTAGGTGTGATTTGCAAGGACTGCAAGCAGTGTTCTTAATTCTGGACTTAAAATGTGTCTGTCTGTGTATAAGTGGACAGAGATACCTGCAGCCACTCTGATTTGATTGGGTCTGACAAGTACAGACATTCCCAGCTGATTTCAGCTAAGCTCCATCTTCACACATCCCTCAGGGCATCTCCATAACACTGCTCACTGAAATCTGCTCCAGCTTAGCAGGCTGCAACTGAAGGCTGCCTGTTCCAATAAATTGCATAGACAAAGCAGTGCCAATTAGAGAACTGYGGTGGGCTGACCCTGGCTGGATCAGGTGCCCACCCAGCCACTCCATCACTCCCTCCTCTGCAGGATGGGGWGGGGGSAGGAAAATAAGATGGAAAAAAGCTCAGGAGTGAAAATAAAGGCACATGAATAAAGAAAAAGGTGTGTGTGAAAGCAAGGGAAAACTCAAGTTTTATTCTCTGCCTYCCTTTGGTGGGTGGTGCCCAGCCAGGTACGTGGAGCAGTTGTTCAGGAAGATAAATGGAGTAACATAAATCTGCCCCTTCCTCCTTTCTCTTAGCTTTTATTGCTGAGCACATCACATGCCATGGAATGTCCCTTTGGTCAGTTTGGGTCAGTTGTCCTGGCTGTGTCCCCTCCAATGTCCATTGGGATGCTGGAGAGGCAGAGCTGCTGTGGGCCAGCACTGCAGAGTTATCAGCACCCTGCCAGCTCCACTGCAAAGCACAGCTCTGGGAGGGCTGCTGGGGAAACCAACCCCAGCTCACACAGACCCTGCACCACAGAGAGCAAGACCTCTAGCATATATTAACTAGGTACTAAGTAAAATTTTAATATGGCTCTAATATTGGAAAAAGGACTATGAAATACTGAAATATGAAAGAAATTGAGGAGTGAGAATTACCCCCTGAAAATATTCTGTTCCAAGTGCCCATTTTAATACTGAAATTTTGGCTTTAAGAAGCATTACAGAAAATCAACAGCATTTTTTCYTCTGATTTAAGCATAACACTGGTCTGTACAGTAAAGCTCATGGAGGRAAAAGGAAAGGAAGTTTTATTAAGCAAGGATACAAACATTTAATGTGGGATTTCCTCTATTCTGGGAAAGAAGCTCTTTTAAAGTTCCTGCTAATAGCAAGTTTGGTTTGTTTCCCAGTGCTCACATCTCCTGTTCCAGATGGTCAGTGACGTGAAACTCTAATTATCAACAAAATAAGCTGGGACTAAACCCTTCCTCAAAGGTAAAAAGAGCAGATGGACAACCATAATTTCATTATTATAGAAATAATACAGAAAAAGGACTCCTCATCTATGTTTTAAAATCACTCACTAATGTGTTCCACAATTAACTCCTTGCTCTATTAATATATAAATTGTTCTGGTTTTTGGCTGTTTGAATATGGCTGAATGGTGTATTAGTCTTTGCAACAATATTTGGAACAGTAACCAAATTTATCTTGTCTAAGGGGAACCAGTAAGTGAAATTATTGGGCTGAGCTTCCATCCAGCATTTTGTTTGCTTTCAGATTTTCAAGGCATCCTATTTTATTCTCCTCCACAATGTTACAGACATCCCTCCTCAGGAATCTCTGTGGGAATGAAATAAAAAATTACATTTATCTGTAAGGAGGCAAGGCCTGCATCTAGAGATCCAGTTAGTCAGTCATTTGTCCAGAACTGCAGCTCACAGAAACTGAAATCCCTAAATATTTGTCAAGGATCCAAGGTCATTGAGGTCAGTACGGTGGAGCAGCTCTCCCTGTGCCTGTTGGATTCCAGGGCTGCTCTTACTCTGTGTTGTGATTTCCAGGCCAGGTTTTGCAAAGGCAGCCCCACATCTGARCCTGCCACTGCTCACACTGAGCTCACCCAGGCCTCAGTCCCTCCAGGCTGCCCAAGCAGTCAGGGTAAAGACAAAGGGTCTGGGAGCAACCCCCTGTATTCTGGCAGAGCCTCATTCCTTGTCTGAATTCAGATTCATTGTGTGATTGCAGCACATCACTCTAATTCCTGTCCTAATTCCTATTCTGTTGCCAGTTTTCTACAGTTCAGGAGTAGATTTTGATGTACTACTTAAGGATTTCAACACAGATTCATAACACAACAATATAAAACTGCAAAATTGCATCAGAGAAAGATAATCAGGTTTCCCTCTGCATCCCTAGGAGTAAACAAGCTTTTCTTCCCTCTAAGGAGTCCTAGCAGCAGGTTTATGTATCACTGTCATGATCTGTAGTTACACAATGTGCCTCATCTTCATTTCTTGTTTCTTTTTCCCAGCCATGCCTTCACAATGTCCATTTGTTGCTTTCACCAGCTCATTTTCTTACATCTTCATTTCACCATTTCTCCTCTCCTTAGAAATCTATTTTCTTTAAACAGGAAAATGCTGCATGTGTTGATACTTTTTGCCTTTCTGTCACCTGTCTGATGGCACAGCTGCTTTTATTTCCCTCTTYTCTTCCTGGAAAAGCTCTGTGCACTCTTTGTACATTAGCTGGCAAGGAGTGAGGCTTTTATCCTTTTGAAAAAGAACTACCCTAGGCTGAAGAGTTCTRTGTGTAGGTACACTAAAGCTGTGTGTACACAAGGGCCCACTTATGGATAGGAGTGTTTTTTTACACTATTTCTATGTACTGATATGCCTAGGATGTGTGAATAACATCTTGTCTGCACTCAGATACATGCTGAAAATAAATAGAACTTAWATGAGTTTCATTTTCATTCCAGTGCCTGAGATAACATTGTAAAAGAGACTAAGAAATTGCATGAATACAGCGTTTAAAAAGTGGCTAAAAATATAAGGGCTATAGAGAAAGCAGCATTCTTTCTTTTTTTTTTTTTTTCCTATGTCATGACTCAATACTTTTTGCCATTTGCTAATCACAGCATGAGGAAGGGGATTCAGGCTGACAGAATTCCTTGTGTCCTTAGACTGAACAAACTCCCAGTTACCTACAGGTGGGGAGGAAACTGAAACAAAGGATTAGCTAAGAGAAAAGGCTTTGTTTCCCAACTGATACACATGAAACAAAAGATTTTGACATAGTACATGTCAAATGGAAGCCCACAATGTCATTTTTAAAGGCCACTTTCTGTATATAACTGCAGTTTGTGGGAAAAAAATTATGCGAGAACTTTCAGGTGTCTTTTTCCTGTGTAAAATTTGTTATTCAATGTGCTCAGGGATCAAAGTGTGGCAAAAACTACACAGAATAATGCTTTAAAAATGGGAGGGCAAAGGATCCAAATTAGAGACAGTCCATGACAAAAGAAAAAAGAAAAATATAATCATAAAGGGAGCTTCACATCTACTGAGATATGCATCAAGGAAACACTCATCATAACTTTCAAAGGCAATATTATTCCTGCAACTCCCAGCTCCCAACTTGAATATTCAGCAGCATAGTTACAGTATCTGTTCTTGTCCTTTGCAGAACAGCTGATTTTAATATACAATACACAAGGAACATCAATTAGAAATTGTGAGAAGTAGGGAAGTAACACTTGCAGAGAATGGACAATTGCCTCACCTGGCCAATGACCACATGAAATACAGATTGAATACTTGWAAGTGCCTTTGATGTTTGTCAAATGTCTGTTTCTTCAGTCTCTGATTACATTKCTCTCTTGTTAATGCTACTTTCAATTTCAGTGACATAATAACAGAATTAAATCCACTAAAATAATGACAATACAGGTAAACAAGTACCTAGAACCAGAAAGGTTTCAAGATTCTTAATAATTTTCTATTTGAGAGGTCCATGATATCACAAGAGTTTCTTATACTTTGAAAAGATCCAAACTGTATTAAAATTAGCAATACCATGACTGTGCCTACCAGTAAGAATCACCAGTGTGGCAGAAGGAATTCTCTTGTCTGCCTAAGAGAAAAGACAACTTTAGAGGGTGCTCAGCACAAACTCCAGCTTCTGAGTTATTTGCCCTGGAAATTGATACTGTTTTTCAATAAATTTGTTACCCTTTCAATAAATCAGTTACCTTTGCCCTTTTAAGTTAGAAAACCTTATAGATTCTGCCAAGAAAGTATGGTTTGAGCATGATACTAATTTGTATAAGGTACATGGAGAGTAGAAGGAAAGTACTTTTTGAGTGAAGAAGAGGTACTGTGACTGAGTTGGTATATGTTCATCCTGGAAATATTTAAGAGGAACCATGAAACTACATTTATCAGGGTTTTCCTCAGTCAGTGTTCTGGAAAACAAAGTCTGTAGGAAATACTTGTGGCAAAATTAGTCATATGGGTTTTTCTGGGTAAAAGCAGACATGTTTAATAATCTAGTAAGTATTGTCTTGTAAGGCTCTGCTATCAGTTTTCTTGAATACTTTGAATTCTTTTCTGTGAGAATTCTCACAAGTTTTTATTAAAAGGAGAATTTTATCCTAATAATGAAAAGTTGTAAGAAAATCTGGAAGTGATTTCTGTATGACAAAATCCTTACATCTCCAATGCCCTKGTGTGCATGAGCTGTCCCAGATGCAGAGCAGCTTGTCAGCCTTCCTGCAGCCACTGCTGTCAGTCTGAGTCACAGAGATCCCTCCTGCATGGATTGCCTTAAAATAGCACACTCYAAATGAAATCTTGCAATTATCACAAGCACCCAGGTGTTTGGTGGGGCAGGATGGCCAGAGGAGAGCTGGTGAACTTGCCCAGAGGACYTGTGTCCTTGGTGAGTGTTTCCTGAGGGCAGGTGCCACTGTGTGCACATTCTTTCAGCAGCACAGCTTGCGTCACTTGCCAAATCCACAGAACAGGGGTAGCTGGTCCTGCTGCTGTCCTTCTTAAACAAAATGATAAACAGCACAGGAAAAATAGAGATTGGAGGGGGGAGCTGAAAGAAAGGAGAGAGATCAATCTAAGCCCTTGCTGGCAGACAGCCATGCTGCCTTCACCTTGCCAAATTGCCACCTCCAGCCATAAGGGCCTCTCTCTTCTCCTGCTCCCATGCAGTGAGACACTCCTGCAAACATCAGCTTACTTATTCTGTTAGATTATGAAAGACAATGTGTATTTTCATATTCTATTTTTCTGGTTATCATTATGTAGTGCACTAAATTACTTACTATTGCCTTTCCAGATTTGTGAACATTATTCTCACACCTTTTTAAATAGACTTCTATTGCTGTAATTATGAACATGTTGTGTTTGCACACAAGGATGGTATGGGTTACAGGAAAAAAAAAAAAGCTGTTCTTTTGCAGTGACAGAAAAAGCATTTCCTTCATTTAAACTCAGGTTGATATAGTAGGGTGTTAATGAGCTGAAGCTGGCAATAATAACAGTGTATGTTCACTTAAAATGTTACAGGAAGATTATATTGGGTTGCATAACTATTGTATTGTGTGCAGAAGCTAATTATTTAGGCCAGAGAGTAATGAAATGTAACTGATGATGCTATGTATTCTCTTCAGTCTCTATAAATGACTATAAAAATCAAAGCATCAGTCACAGTGAATATATAAAAAGCACTGACAAGAGATTCTACAGTAAAGATTTGTAATCTCCCATGTAACAGCAAAGAAAACGTGAGAAGTTGGTAGGCTGAGGTGCATAACCTAGACTTGAGTTATGGTTGAGTTAGGAAGAGCAGAGTTTGAAACTCATGAATCATGTACTGGAATACTGATGGAACTGGAATCTGGTGGGRCTTTGCTTTTCAGATTTGTGCTGCAGTTGAGTTGCTCCTTTGGGAGATTTGTGTTCTTTGGCATCAGGGTGACTGAAAACCAGAGAGACTTAAAGCACTCTGGGTTCCCTTGAGTTGCTTGGAGCCTTCCTGTTCCTCTCTGGGAACCTTGCACTGACAGCAGGAGTCCAAATGAGCTGAAAATGTCTAGGCTGTGATTAAACAATGCCAAGGGAGAGAGAGAAAAAGCTCAGACTTGTTGACACCTACACACTTCCCAATTCTAATAGCTGCTTCAGTGCTTTTCTGTCCTTCTCTCTACCCAGCTGGCCGGTCTTAGCTTACTTTTCCTTTTGTCCATGTTATTATTTGATGTCCCAGAGCTCTCCCAAGTGGCACATTCCAGTCCCTGGGTGTGACAGCCACGCTGCATCTGACCATGAACTGCTGTGCTCAGACACTGACWGCGTTTGAAAACATTGCTCTTGCTCTGAAAACTGAGTGAGGACTTTCCTGTAGGTGCAGGTTACTGGACTGATAATTGAGGAACGATAAATTAAATAGGCGTGCTGTTTCTTTTTTGGGTTGTGAAACAAATTTGGGGCTTTTTTGCAACAATTAAGTTGAAACTCCATGGGGTTTCAGACAAAATATTACGCTCATTTTTAAAACCACTATAAACTCTTTAAAAGTTTTGGTTTTTTTTCTGAAAGATAGGATAAATTCCTTGTTCAAGGAATCTTGCTTTGGCACTGGATTGAGGCTTACTGTGAAGCACCTTCAAACATCAAGGAGAACTGAATTTGACTTTGCAGTTCTGTTACTTTTAAGATTATCTGAGAGGATTATTTGTGTTTCTAGCAAAGCTCTGGGGAGCATATAATACATATAGAGTGGAGTAAACTTGAGATCCCATTAATCATGTACTTAGCATCTGTGTTTTTAGGACAGCACGTACTTGTGTGATTTTGGCCCATCATTTGTGATCTGTTTGAGGTTTCCTGAGAATAAAAAAGCTAGATATAAATTTAAGATAATATTATCAGCTGAAGCTCTGCCAGCTTCCACAGACAGAAGTAGATAAACAGATACTGTGTACCACTTTGTGGTTTTAATCTTGGAAAATAATAGCTTGCAAAAAACCAAAAAGAACCTCCCTTCAACTGTATAGTTGCCCCATGTCCTAGATTTAGCATTTCATCTAATGTTATTTTTTCAAGATGCYTTGTTTAGATGAGAAAATAAATCATTATAAATTAAGTTTACCATTTTACAGAACATRCTGCTTTCTGGGCTAAAGAACTTGAACTAAAACTGCATTCTGGATATACAGTTGCTATGAAAAGTGTTGGAATTCTAGTGTTAACAAACCAAGGAAAGTTCTAAAACTACATCTTTGTAGCAAAACCTTCAAATGGTATATAGCTATACTTGAACAAACCATATCAGTGAGTAAAGCTTTAATTATGTCACCAAGTAAGAGTGGAGGTGGGTGTAACTTACTGTGTCAGCACAATGGCCACAGCATCATTTAGGACACTCTCTCCAAACAGGAGYGTGTATAAATCTGTATCCACGTTCAGCTCATGGAAAATGGCAAGGACTGTCACTGCATGGAAAGAAAGCAAAGTGAGTTGTTGTTTTCATATCCTCTGGCACCTGAAGAAATAGAGCAATGTTAGAATACTGGCTTTGAGAAGCCCAGCCTTATATATTGCCTAAGTGGATAAAAATGAGTTAAGAAGGATCACCTGGATTATATAAGATCCTTAAATTCATCAAGTCTATGAGTTGTGCTGCTTCAGCTGAGCTAGGAAGAAGCTTTCCCTCTCACACAGAGRATCCARTAGAAATGGCAATGTCTCAGAGWGYATAAAGCACTGTGACCTTGTGACCACAGAGGAATAAGGGTGCTGCAAAGAGCAGCAAAAAGGGTTTTGCTGTGAATTTTGTGTGTGATGAGTAGGGCTTTACCTGTTTTCAGAAGGATGTAATGGCATTTATCCACCAGTTACACATGTTCACTATGGGACATGCAGCAGAACCAGGCTGTCCTGCCCCACATTCAGCAAGGATGTAGCTCATGAAGCCTCTGACCAGACCAGGACATTTGACACCTATCACCCATTCTAAGGCTCCTTCAGCACACCAGTCATTTTGCCTTCCTTCTCCCTGTGTTCTAACCCATATTTGATTTTCAGTTTACCCATGCAATATCAAAAACAGTGTRGTGAATTTAAATTGAAGGTGAGCGAACAGTTTAGACACACATCCTCAGGAGGATTTCGACATTTGGTTCATATCCAGGTAATTAAGTCCTGTAGATTTTGACTTAGGCCTGTTTTTCCCTCTTCCCTGCAGACAGGGGATCACAGTCCTTGCTAGGGTCTATCTTGCACTCCATCCTCTCCAGCTGAAGAAGGCTGGCTGTGTTCTGTGTACGTATTATTCAAATTCTTATTATTCTTATTATTTTCTCTTTGCATGGACAAAGCAGAGCTTTCACATTTCAAACAGAATTTAATGTGAAGACCCCCAATTACTTGTCTGGTTAAAAATTACATGGTAACTCACTGCTTCACTGCTGATCACCCTATACAGAATTGTGCAATAGACTCAGTCCTCAAAGCCCAGGAGTCCCAAAGATTAGGAATGCATGTCTCTGTTCACATCTGACATTTTGGAAATAAAAATTATATACTTTACATTCACATGACTGCTGATAATTCATACAAATGTATAACCACCTGATTATGCTTTGTCTTAATAACATTTCTTGGAACTTTCAAAGCATTGCTCCTAAGATTTTCTAAATGAGGCTTAAATATCTATGTAATCTCAAAATCAGTTTATAAACCCAAAATAGATTCTCAGTTCTCCTGTGAGATTTTTATGTTATAGTGATCTTTGTTGATGTGTGATCTCTGGAGAATTTTGGAAGTGTTATTCTACAGAAGACCATTTAGGAGATGAGTGTAGCTGAACATTTGCTGATATAGCTATATTTAAATTAGCCAGTTATATTTAACCATCCTGGTAACCTCACCCAACTACTCCCACTGCAGTTATAATTTAAACTAGGAAAAGAGTTCTTTCCCCAGAATAGCTCAAAGGTGTAGGCAGAAGCTTTATTGACAAAAGATATTTTCTTGGTTCACCAACATCTATATTCAGGTTTTTGCCTAATTAGCAATGCTGACTTAATGTGCTAAATGTGGACTCAGTTTAGTCTCCTGCTCTCTAATGTCWTTGGCATAAAAACAGACTTGTTTTCTAAAACTATTTGCCACTTTCAGCTTTTGCTTATTAGCTAATTAGTCTGGGCTCTTGTTAATAGTCCCTGTGATAATGATAGAAAGAAAAGAAAACAGTAGAAATGAAAGTCCACTGTACTGCTGAGGTGAGTGCAGCAGGCCAAGCCAATTAGGCAGATGCCTACACATTCCTCTCCTTCCTCTTGCCTCCTAAGTAAACAGCTTTCTCTTCTTGCTGTCTCTCCCAACTCTCCCCAAAAATATGACTTTAATCTTTTTAAATGAAAGCAAATTAATGAAGCAAGCAACACAGTAGTGCATCAATTGCCTCTTCTGGGAGAAACTGCCCAGTTCACCCAGTTCTCAGAAAGCATCTTCCATTTCACGTGTTTTCCCATTTCCAGGGGAGGTTATTGGATCTTCTTTACYTGTCCCTGACTGAAGGGTCTTGGTCTCTGTTCTGTCCCTCTGCTTGTCTGGCCCAAGGCAGAGCAAACTTCAGCCCTCCCACTGCTGACAGATATTCATCTGATTTGTTTTTAAAGAACTGAAATGACGCTGCTTCCACAAATCCCAAGGGAGTCTAACTCACTCTTCAACATTCATACAATTTATAAATGCAATTATTCCTGAATCATGTCTAACCCAAATCTCCCCTCCTGCTTTTCAAGTCTGCAGTTTCCATTCCTAGCCTAATGAGAGACAAAAATTTGTCATATTTATTCTGATTTTCTTTCAGCAGAATTTGTCTATTCAAAGACTCATTTCAGACATCTCCTCCCTAAAATGACTCACTTCTTTCAATCTCCTCCTTTTAGTAATGTTTTCCTGCCCTCTAATCAGCTCCTATCTTTCCTGAAATACAGTGCCTAAAACCAGATCCCAGTAATGTAGTTGACATTTGCTGTCAAGAAAGAGGATGAAAAAWTCTGTAGAACATGTTAATAAATCCTCTTTCCCTTTTTTTTTTTTTGCTATGTATTGGTACTTATGACTCATTTTCATAGGTTGTAAACTTGAAATAATTTCCAGAAGTGAATGCTCACTTCTTATCTGCTGTCTATGAAGATGCTTCTTTTTTTCAAGTGTAGCATTTATCCTTGTCTATTTTAAATTATTACAAGAATCATATCTGAGTTCTAACCATGCCTTTCAAAGTGTTTGCAATCCCCTTTCAGCAGAATATTGTACAGCAAAGAAACACCCTCTGTTGCATTAGCCAACTCATGAATAAAAATTATAAATAGTATTTGCACAAGAATAGAGATCTTCAGGATCTTTAGCACATCCACCCTGCTTAAGAGCTCCAGAAAACATTTTCACCTTGTTCTGACCACCACTGTCTCTGTACCTCCCCATGATCACATTTCCTTCMTTAATTATGAGGATCTAGAGGCACAGGTCAGAATGGACACATCAAAAGGGATGTGATGCTCTGCTGTGGAAGGAAGCTAATTTAAGTTACCTCTGGATAGAATGATGCTCTAGGAATAGTCATCATGTCCAATGAAGTCACATCATGTTTTGTCTAACAGATGACTTTAAAACTCGAGGGAAGTAATTTAAAAATACTCCTATGCCACAGGAACATGTCTTGCCTGTGAGAACTCTGATATCTCAGTAAGGACTGTGGATGCTGCACTGCAGTCAGCYTGGCCCTGGCCTTCTGAAGGCACTGCTGAGGAACTGTCAGTAGGGCTTGGTTTTTGTGTGGTAACTGCTCAGAGACTTGTCCAATCCATCCATCCAATATGTATTATAAAAATACCAAACTACTTTTCATTGAAGTACACAGCATCTCTTATTTCAATGTAAGCATATGAGGACAGAAATGGAGGCAGGTAAAGAACTGGCTGGAGGGACAGGCCATTGGAGGAGCACCAACTCCTTCTGTGGCAGTAGAAAACTGGCACCACCAGAAATAACACGTACCCAAGCTGCTGACTCAGAAAGGGTTGTGAACTTCTGGTACAAATTCAGTGACAGAAAGCAGGAAATAGTGAGGCTTCCAAAATTTTCACAGTATTTATGCCAGCAGATGTCTGATTTACTTCTTCCTTGACTTCATGGGCTGAGGTAACATCTGTCACATGCTAAGCCCAACATGGTTTCAGTTGTCATAAGAAGTGTTTGTGGAGCTGGTTTGTGAAAGGTATATTTGACAAATGTAGAAAAGAATTGCTTATTATAGATCCCTGTAAGAAGTATGTATAACTGAAATATGACCAAMCTACAACAATCCCTATGCTAACTGTATCCAATGCTACTTTACTGTTACTTTTAAAAGAATAAGGAAACAAAAAATAAATTACACCATTATACAAAGTACTGGCATTATTTATCTCAGTCTTCTGACTAGAACTGTTAATATCTTTCATAGCTCGTGGGCCTAAATTCTTTTAGGAGTGCAGTATCAACAGGGAAGAAAATAAGTTTAGAGAATCTAACTTCTATTTCCTATTGATTTTGTCTAAAAATAAAGATTCCAATTTGAATTATAGACTTCTTTMCCTATTAATAACTCACAGATTAGTTCAGTGGTTAATAAGAAGAGAGCAGACATATGTTTTAATTAAAAACACGTTTATAAACCATCTTACATAACAAGTGTTTAAAATGCATTACCTTGTATTTATACATTATGATTCTTAATGCAAAATCCTTCGACTTTATGGGAAACAGAAACTGCTCTTTCTGATAAATATCCAATTTTATCAATAACAAGGGCAGTGCAATGCACAGCTCCAGTTCAGCTGTAACCATAGTAACTTCWAATAGGGAAGAGCCTTGTGACTGTCAATGTGACCAAAGGTAAGGGAGTTCATATGGCTCAGAAATTTCTGTGCTTCAGCAAACCCTGTGAAGGTAAATCGCTTTTCTATACTTGAAATGTCCAAAATTACAAACAAAAAAACCAAAAAGAAGGGCTCAAGGTGTGTGAAATGCCTTTGGATGGGTCATTGCCCAGAAGGTGTCAAGAGCAGCAGCCCTGGAGCCTGCCCTGTCACCTTGGCAGGGATCACACCAAACCCTGCCACAGTCAGGGAACATCAGAAACCAAACCCCAGCACCAGCACAAGGAACAACACTGAAACAGGGAAATCTGTGCTGGTTTATGCAGATGAAACAATAAGATATGATTTCCTTGACAACATGATAAATTATGCCTATTGATCAGAATAAAGAAAAATGTAAATGCTGGTCTCATGCTTTAAATCAAAGAATAATGAAGGCAWAATCTGGGAATTTTAAAATTCTATAACCTCACATGAAGTCTTAAAATGAGAAACTTTCTCTACTGAAAATGATAATTTATTGGAAGGAGATCTCTGTAAGTTGAATTATTTGAGAGAGAGTAACCTTCTTTTGCCCCTGAAGTTTTTAACTCTCCTGAAAGTTTTTTGAGGCATCAGAARGTATTGTTGATATTTAAGGATCACAGTCTATAATGCAAAACACAGTCCCAAGTACATCCAGTCAAAARTTAATTTTTAAATCTTAGTTCAASTGCTAGTTTTCTATGCAAGAGAACACACAGCATAGGAGCAATTCTGAACTATTTTTATGCCAAAATATCTAGATTAAAAATCTTCAGATAAACTTCAGAATGAAAACCTACAGAGTGCTGTGACATTATTTCCTTCTTAACAACACTAGGAAATTTTACCTGGCATCCATTTRTTTACTGCCCTGGCAGTAAAACTCTTCATTTAACATGACCTACCAGTCATCTTTACTATCACAAATAAGGAGCTCAATCAAACCAACTTCTGTCAAGTCAACAGATCAGTTTTTAGCATCTTTTGAGACTTAATTGCTTTCCACAGCCAAGGGAAATTAAATCTCTTTTTGAAATGAGTTTATAATCCTACACAGTGAAGAATTAAATGAAAAATCATGTAGCAAATCTGACAGGAATTTATTATTTTATCTTAAGACAAATTTRTTGTTGATAACATTAACAACATTTTACTAAAGATTTCTTTAAAAAGCCCAAAATGAACCCTAGTTATCACAGATAAAATTTTTATACTGATTATTTTATTCCCTAATATGTATCAGTCCTCTAGGGAACCATATTTTAACTGATTTTGGAATGCCAGTAAGCTTTTTACCTACTTGAGATTATAATTCACTGCAAATTCTACAACACAATGAAATATTTTCAGCAGTGTCGACCATTTAATTAATGAAGAACTTAATTCAGAATTCTCTTAAGTCTTTGAGGGGTTGAAATTTATGGATAAGATTAGTGAACACATGAAACAGCTTAGAATACTGTGAACTGGTGGCAGAGGGAGCAAGACTGAACATYAAAATTCCCTTGGATGTGCCCAGACACTCTATAAGCAGAGAAGTAATTAGAAACAATATTAATCAATGACAGTTTGTCACACTAAAGATWGTTTTCTCAACTGCAGCTTTAGCTTTATTTAAGCCTGTTTAAAACTCTGGGAAAAGTAATCCTTGTAACTTTTTCCACACAGTGCAAGGCAGCTTCTGTTTTGTTGATTTTTTTTTCCCCTCTGGATTGTTCCAGATTAATCAGTGGTGATTTAATACTCTTATAATCAAAATCAGTGCATTTGTCTGGTACATTACTCGTCATAAGTCAACATTTGTGAACTAAACAGTCTTGGACTGGAAAATGGGAAAAGAAACYAAGCCAGCTGCAAAACCCTATTCATAGCACTGTCAAGAAATATACTTGGAAATTACAAGGATGCTTTTATTCCACAAGCAGTTTATTTTCCTAGGTTTTCCTTGTRCTTCCAGCTTCTGTGTTTTTCTCTTGCTCKGAGGATAGGCTTCAATCATGTGCTGAATCTTATTAATATAGCTGGGTGATCTCAGAAGTGGCAGCATATTGGATGTGTGGATTAATTTGAGAACAACAATTTGATGCAGCTTTTACAGTAATCTTGGAGCTGGTTTTGTGGAAATGAATTGTTTTATACAATACTTTTAAGCTGTCAGAATGATAAATCAYGAGCCCAAAATATTTTGCTTAAATATTGAGACTTCATTTAAAGACTGGARAAAATTGTAGAACAATATTGCTTTTTCTCATTTCTTTTAAAAGCCAGGAATTTGAAAGCTTTATTCCTAAGTCTCTCAGAGAAGCCTCTCAAGGGTAATTTTTTAACCCTAATGCAGCATTCCACATGCATCACAAAATGTTTTCTGTTCCRTCTCCTTTAACAGCTCAACTGAAAATTTTGCAGAAGTCCAATGCACCCTTGCAGAATTTGTACTTTGTCTTAGTAGCCAACCTCTAAAAAAATCTATTCACCCTCTCCTTTACTGTGTTCCCAAATAACAATACTTTTAATATCTGAGTACTCTTATTGACATTTTTAACATAACAAAACCTGGGCAGATCTGTGAAACCTAGGCTAACTTTGAGATCAGACTGTTTTAATTAAAGGTTAGACTGGAAGACCTCCAGACATCCCTCCAAATCYAAATGATTCTGTAATTCTGTGATTCCAAAATTGACTAAATCTGCTTCCCAGACTTTGYCATTTACTGTAACTTTGGGCTTTAAATCTCACGTCTGGAAATTCAAGTGAATTTCTTGGTATCAGGTTTTTTAGAGTTGTGTTTACCATGAACACTTCATTGATATGATATAAACACTATTTATATGGCCAAGTCTGCATGCTCCATTCCCCAGATCTTTGAGCTGGGTCAGGTCACACGTGGATGTGAGGCTGTGATCATTATCTGTGATCATTATCTGTGAGCCTCCAGCTGACAGCACTTCTCATATCAGCAAGCTACAGGTGGCATCCTGAAAATCAGAGAGCATTTTCTCTATCTTTTCAGCCACCTCAATTATAAAGTTGGTGATCTCAGCCTAGGAAAACCAGTTACTAAAAAACCCACAAGGGACCACTGGAGCTGACTTTGATTGACTCATGATTATCAGAATATCAGATATTTAACAGCAAATGAAAAAAAACAAACAAAAAAAAAACCGAAGAAGAGAGAGTTTGAACATTTCTATGGTATATACAGTTCTTATTTACTCTCCTGGCTTTTGAAAAAGTAATTTATTTGAAATGGTTACCTGGATCTGTGGCAGACATCAGCGAGCCAAAATATAAACAGTCAGTGAAGTGGAATTCTCCTTGCTTTAATTGGCCCATGTGTACCATGGCCTTCACAAAGCCATACATTATCAACCTGCCAGGGCAAAGAGAASACTGCTATTCAGAGAGTATTTAATGCTTATGCTTAATTTACAATATTAAACAGGTTCTTATTCTCTTCAGCTTCTTTCCAATGAAWGCATCACATGAATACTGAACATAAACTGGTCTCATATAAAAATTCTRTTTCCTGTTCAACTGTCAAATATTGTATTGAAATGTCAGAGACAATTCCAAATCAAAGGTTTTGTGGGTAATTGTCATCTGCTGTTAGAGAGGAAAATGGTTTGGGCTGTTTATTTTTCAAAAGGAAAGATAAGGTAAGCTTAAGAAGACATTATTAAGGCAAATTTGTCTAATGCTGAACATTTAAACAAAGGCAGTTCTGCTATCAGCTCTGTGGCTTGCTCTGTATTTCTAAGTGAATTATTTTATTCTATCAGCTTTTAAATGTTAGCAGCACTCAAAGTTCCACATAAGGTCTCTAAATGGGAATAATTAACAACTCACAGTGACAGTGAGCCAAAAAAGTCACACTTCAAAATGTACTGCTGCAGCCTCACTAGCTTCACAGGAAATGTCATCACTGGTTTATGTAACYAGGCAGTGCTCTCTGAGATGTGCATTCCAATTAGAATCTTGAAATAACTTGGAAAAAWGAGATTCATGTGTTGTACATATCCCCACCCAGTGCTCACTGCTGACACAGAGCAGGCTATTGAAACCAATGCAAGAAGCTCTCAATCTGTTGAGTAGGATAGCACTTCTATTTCCAATTCCTGCCTGTGAAATAATCTTTTTTACTTTTTTACTAATAGAGAATGCAAAATGTTATTTTTCATTGTTTTAGAATTTCAGAAGGGAGATCTTCAGGGCAGTATAAAGGAAACAGAACTTGAGTGGCAAATCAGTGTAACTCTTATTTCCAATATGGCTTTGAAAAATCTTAATTTTAAAATAATACTGCAAAATAATTTTATTTTATATACTTTTTGAAAACATTTTTTAATCTATATTGCAAATATCTTGGCAAAGTTCTTGCCTCTTAAACTGTGGGATCTTTATATCTGTGTTCTAAATGATCCTTATCTGATAGTTTTATAAGAGCTATTTTCTCTATAAGCCTGGATTTTGCATGTTTACTGTGAAGTGTGCATCATTTAGAGCACTGTATTTCCCACAGGAGACAGTGTCCCTTCATTTCCCCCGAATGGAGCAGTGAGCAGTGTTCTGTGCAACAAAAAGAATGAGGCACAGAGCTGGGCAAGGACTTGGGAGAGGAGACTCCTGTCAAAAATCTGAGTCCTCAGAGCTGCTGCCTTAGGTCCCTGCTGCACTTTCATCCATGAAGCCTCTTAATTCCCAAGAGGTTTTTTGGGGTGGTTKGTCCAGCACTGTGAAATGCATGTCCTGGTTGTCTGGAGATCCTCTGGGATTCCCAAACTGATGAATGAGCTGCTTGCCAGTGAGAACTGGAGAGAGATCCTGACCCTCACAGAGCCCAAAGCTGCAGGAAAAAGAGGTGGCTGCACTTTGCAGTCCCTTTTCACTCTGSCAGAGCAGGACATGTGAGCCTCACATCCAAAACCTTGCTTCACCCCATTGTCCTTCCTTTTCCCTACACTCAGGGCATGCCAAACYAGGGTCCCAGTTCCTACCAGCTGCTCCACCTTGCTCCTAATAAGCCATTACTCATTAAATTAGGCAGYTGGAATGTGCATGAATGTCAAAGTGTGAGGTGCCACCAGGTGCTGTGGGTCCTGTCCTGGGTGATGCAAGTCTGACCTTAAGCCTACACTTTGAAGACAAAATCTTTTCCCTCTGTCCCTCTGGCTTTGTGTGGGTGTCTTGAAGCCATGAATTCTGCTGGGTGACAGTGTCCCAAACAATGCCCTTTTTTTCCATCTAGGTATATCTGTCTGTTCTAGAAGTTACATAAAATTAGCAGGGAGTTGACTTGGAATTGTCCTACCTCCTYATCAGCTTCTTTTTGTCATGAAYAAATCTTCAAATTCAGCAATGCATTTACGTGATCAGAAAGTAGAWTATTAAAAACATMATATTTTAGAAAMAAATTGCAGCTGAAYTGWTCAGTAATTAAAAGTGGCTGAAAAMTTCTCAGTTGAACTTAGTGATRGTTTGGTTCTTCAAAAAATGTCAGTGAATAACTGATTTGTCATAGATTTGGAACATTAACAAAGTAAGAAAACAGAAGAATAAAATGTGGATTAGCTTTGCTGCAGGAGACCTGACATTTTCTACACCCAAACATTTTTTTTAAGTCTGGGGAGGAGCCCATCTAGCTAGAGCAAGTATTTTATCACTTCAGCAGGAAAAGAGAAAAACAGGAATGTAATGAAGCACATGAGAATTCAGAATTTTCCAGATTGCGCAAATCTGGCACGTACAAAATGCCTCATCTCTAAAAAATGCTACATAGAATGCTGTCATTACACAGCAGAGGAGACACCATGTAAACATCTGACTTGCTGAAGTAAGAATATCCTGGGAAACTGGACTTTAACTACCACAATTTCCAGCAAGTAAACTACACAAACCACACAAAATCTCAGCACAACAACACAAAAAACCCCTTTAAACTGACAAAACTAACAGAAATAAAAGTAAATAACAGACACGGAAAAACCAGAACAWAAACTCTTCAAGGCTTTAATTATTCTGAGCATTGGGTGGTCCTTAAATTTTTGAAGCCAGACTGAATTTTGAAGCTTGTTGGYGTAAAAAAGTGGGGGTGAAGAGCCTCCATTTGTGCAGGGCCCATTTTTTTTACTGCCATAGTTCTGCTGTGCACTGAGGAAAGGAGTTTGGAGAGCACACTGTGTGCTGCTGGAAGCTTGCAGGGAGTTTGTTTATAAAGCTGCTCTCTAGGAAGGCTACCCTGGCACTGGGACATCAGGGAACTATCTGCTGTTTACAGGTAGAGGGAAAAAAAAGAGCCACCTCCTAAGGCCTTTAAGGAGTAATTACGACACACAAAACCTTCTAAATGCTCAGGAAGAGCTTGAGAAGCGGCTCAACAGGGGATTTTTTTTTTTTGTTTTGGGTTTTTTTCTTTGTTTGTTTTGTTTTGGTTTTTTGTTTTGTTTTGTTTTGCAAGAGTTTCCTTTAGCAGCATCTGTTTTTAAGGGCTCTGAAAAGAGACAGCATAATTGCTTTGGGGGTTTTTGGGAAGCTCTTGTCAGAAAGCTCTCAATGACAAAACCTCTCTTCAGCATACCGCCAGGAGAAGAGAGATATTGGTAGTTTTAGAGCAGAGGAAGCAGGGTATGAGTGATGCAGAACGGGGAGGCTGCAGGGAAGAGGCAAAGGACAGAAGCATTGTGAGCAGTCACAGACAGGATCAGACCACAGCCACAAGAGTTTCACTCCTCTCTGTGCCTCAGAAAGGCCCCATGAGGAGCAGGCAGGGAGCACAGCACACCCCASAGGGAATCACACAGCACCAGGCTGTTCCCAAAGGCAGCACCCCCGGGAACTGAGGCAGCAGGGTGCAAAGGAACTCCTGAGAGCAGCTCTGCCTGCATGAGCAGYGCACAAAGGGGACACGATGACAGTGCAACAGGTTCCTTAGGTACATGTGAGATGAGACAAATGCAAATTGGAAAAAAAAATCCTTCAAATCCCTTGAGGTAAAAATACACCTCAGTGGTGCAGTCAGGCAAGAAATCTTTGCCTCCTAAAAATCCCAGCCACATCTTCAGCTTGCAGGACCTGGCATCACAGCACCTGCCCCTCGGCAACAGAGCAAACTGACAGAAATATGGCMATAAACACAGACTGGCAGGTTAGTTTATAGGCTACTGTTTCTCTGAGAACTAACTGCACCCTCATCCAAACCAAAGTGGGAAAACCTACCGGTTCTAAAGGAATTTACTCTTCATTTAAAGCTGTAGGGAACATAATTGGAATGTAACAGAGCCTGCTAAGTGAACGTACAAAGCACACACACATGCCCTGGATCCTCAATACAGATATCCCCATCCTGCCTGATGATTTTATCAGCAGCTGCATTTTCTTCAGCTTTGTTMCTCATTGCATTATCACTGCTGAATCTCACTGTGGGTCTTTATCGTGTTACAGGTTTTAAAAGCAGAATTCCAGATTTAAAGTGTTTGTGCAGTTTTGCTGTGTAGCATGGAAGAGACTTGTAATTTAAATCCTTCTTGCCAAATATGTTTTCTAGTCTGCAGAGAAGTTTTTATCTCATAGTCTAACTCCCTAAAGAATCTTACCCTATCTAAACATGATTATCTTGTAGCTTGAAGCCAGYTGAACATGGCTACAGATTGTAATCATGCAAGTAAAAGATGAAAAAATATTTCTTCCTTCTCATTTCTTCTTTTTCACAAGGAATAGTGATATTRATAAGCCAGCAATTGGAAAGGGGGATGATTTTATTCTCACTTGTATATGAAGTAACATAGTGRTTGGCTGATACCATAATAAAAACAAAGAAGTCACTTGTGCACTTGTAGATTTTGCTGGTAAATGCTAACAATGTAGCAAAAGTAAGGAGTGAAAAAAAGGGGTATGGCATGAACACACATGAGATAAAAGTTAGTTGAGGTCACCAATCTTCACTGGAAACTGTCAATAAATGGTATTTTTTATTTCTTTTGGTTTTTGTTTTGTTTGCAATATCTTATCTCTTTTTTTCAGACTGGCTTTCAAATATCCCTTACTGCATTAGAGTTTTACAACAGTTTGCCTCACAGGCATACAAACCAAATCACCACCACTGCACACTATAATTTATTGTATTTTTAATATTTCTCTAAGGAGTATGACACAGCTTCAGGATCCCTGTGTTCCTGAGCTCCACTTAAATTAGAACCATTGCACATTATATACATAACAACCTGAACCTCTGCAATGAAAAGCCTGTACTTGATCTCAGAGTGCTGAGTGAAATGGAATAATTACTTGGGTAAATAAACCATGGAGCACTGTCATCTGTACTGTGTCAAAACCATAGTGCCACTTCATGTTTTATTGCACTACACACATTTAAACATTACCTCAAGATTTACTTAGTGTTATAAATTGAGAGAACCTTCAAAAAGGTGAWGAATTACTGACAGTCTTACATACATACTTTGAGACAGACATCCTCATGATAGTAAAAATTAAATCTAGAAAGAGCAGACATAAGATTTTCAAGATATAATAATGAAAGTTATTCTAGAAATTCCTAATTCAATGTTGTACAGAAGGTGGTGGCATTCTAAAAAGAATATTAGTGACACCAAGATACTTTCATTATGAAAAAAAGGACTGAAAATAACCAGTTTACAGAGAGAAAATAAAACAGTGATTGTATTATCCACAGGAGTTAAATGTAATGAAATGTCAGTAACTTGGAGTTCTCTGGTTACACAAGTGTTGTCTCATCCTGAACTAACACAAAGTCAGTCAGGGGTCAGTAAATTGGGTTCACTGGTTAATTGGCTCATTCACTCAGTCAGCAATGAATTCACTGCACCAATGAAATAMTTCAATGATTACCATAATTCTAGCAATCATAACATGCAAGGTTCTTTCTTTAACTACAAGAAGTCAATATTCTGAAGAATTTAGTCTGATCTAAACAGTCAGGGGTTTTGTGAGCTCAAGAAAACTGGTTACAGCTCRTAAAATTGTCTCCAGTATGAGAAGTTTCTCTGGTTCTCAGCTGAGTGGGTGCTTTGTATTCTGARATGTTAAGACCCCTAATCCCATCCCATTATCTATATAAATGTCTGACTTCAATATTAAAGACTCAGCCAAATCCATGGCTTTAACCACACCTGATAGCATTKAAGTGTCACAGACCAGCTATGGTCCCAGAACAAAACTTTGTGTCTGTTTTCTTCACCTTTGAAGCTTCCAATGTGCCAAAATTTAATTTCACTGTATATCACCTTATTATTATATTGACAGAGGGATATATGAGGGTAATTTTGTCTTTTCAACCTCAAGAACATTCCACGTGTCAAAAAAACCTCAGAGCTTTCTTCAGAAGTCCATATGAGAGAAAAATCCTACTTTCAGAAATAGCTTTCAGGACAGTCAAGAATGTTTGTATAAAAGATCTGTCTGTGGAAAGTCCTCAGACCTCTCAGATCTGAGTGATTAAAGGAAAAAACCAAGTCTGATTCAGCAGAAATTCAGAGGAAAAGTATTTTGTGTCAAGAAAGTGAGAGCCAATAATGTTTGAACTCCCTCTCCAAGTACAGAAGCATTGCTGGATSCTAACCTGCTATCAATCTGTGTTAAAGGCAGACTCCTGCTTCTGGTTATTATTCAGGCTGAACTAATTAATGAATAATTCATCTATTCTCTCAATTGCAGAATGAACTCCTCCAAAGATTCTGAAGCAATAACACTTTTGCCCCTTATTTGAAACTACTGTGTAAATATTGAATTGAACACATAAAACAAGAAAATATTATCATGTAATATTTCATATCAAAAGACAAACTACATGATCTCATTTGCAAGGAACTTCTACAATAGGTTTTCACTGCAGCACCTGATGTTTGCTTTAAATTAGCTTGTATTATCATTAAAAGGTAATTAGGATCAGTTTGTGATTTCAGAATAATGTAAATTAGATTAGAGAATACCCTGCTGTAAAATAGGGCATGAAATGAACTATAAAGAAAAATGATTGAAACAGTTTTAGCATTTTTATTGGATTAGTTCAATCAAATAGTGGTACAAGTTGCTCAAGAACAAAGAGAACAGGAATTCATACCTKCACTATAAATGAAGATTGCCAGCTACCCCTGACAGGCATTTAAGTTAGTGCAGTTTTCAAATGTAAAATGTACTGTTTGATGGAAAAGTTAAATGTRTTTAGGACAGACAGGGATATTGCCAAGGCTTGAGATTTTCCAGGAGCCTACCTGGGCTTGGTTCAGTCTCCCTTAGAAATAGGAGCCACTTTGGAATATCAACCAACTTTAAAATACCAAAGTTCCACACTTCTAAATTAGGGTGTGGTTACATCTGAAGATATGGATCACTCTTGTGCCTTAGTAATTAAAATCTAAAATTTAGACCTCTGAAAGTGTGAGAATTTCTAKAAATGTATAGACAGGAAAAGAAACACATTCAACCTTTAACAAACATTTCAAGTTTGGGTTTATTTTTAAACAGAATCCTTGCTCTGATGAACAATGATGGAGGAGAATGATAAAATTCTTGTGCCCAGGCTAGCTCCTGTTTCTAGGGATATGAGATTATTAACATGCAGTGATGCTCATTGGCCAAGTGATGCTCATTGGTCAAGTGAAAACAGTGTTTTTGTTGAAAAAGAAAAATTCACTGAGGRACAGGCATGCAGATGGGCCTTAAGTGACATGAAACTACTGTGATGAACTTTCAGAAACAGAACCTTTCAAGCCAATAAACAACTTCTTGGGGTGAAAATATTTGTGGTGATATGATTCAAAATGAATTAGCAGGATATGAGCTTCAAAACCCTTAACCTGTGGTAAACAGGGTATCTCCTGCTTATACAGTTATCCTTAACTGGTGTGCTAGAGAGAAATGGTTTTTAAYACATTAAATACAGCAGCAGGGTCGCCATGAAGCCTACGATTGTGCTGCTGTATTTCTATTTAATAGGTTTGTGGCTTCTGAAGTTGTRATAATGAGTTTGACAAGTATCAGTGTCCCACAGAGGAGGAGTCTGCTGTCYTGTGGGAGCTGCCTGTTCCCCACCAGACCATGCTCCTGTGTCACATGGATTCTGTGCTGCTGGAACACAAATATTTCAGTCAGCTCCTTCACACAGTGATGCTGGTTCTTCTCCATAGCACACAGCCATTCCTTCATTGTAGTTTTGTTATTTTTATATCAAAGTATGTATCAGTTCTTTAATTATGGCTAATTATGATAATGAGAATGATGAGCAGAAGATCTGACGTTTTCCTCTGATGCCTCAAAATGTGTATGGCCAAGACCTGGGCAGCTCTGGGAATGGGGGAAGAGTGAATTTGGGCAAAAAGAGGGCAAGTAAGGCAATATTTCTATGATCCCTGTTTGGTCTAGTGCTTGCTTCTCAGGCAGCCTCAGGGTTTATGCCAGTGACTGGCCTAAAAGGTCCCAAAAATTTCTGCCACTTTGGTTGCCAAAATTATCTACCTTCAGCCCCAAGAGGCGCAGCATTTTCATGGTCAATCCCTTGGGGCAAAGACTCCTAATAACCAAACACGTGGAATGTTAGGCAATTGCTGTTTGTGGAGGATGTGAGGGGTGGGACAAGAGAAACCATTCCCTAATCCTCTGCTTTTAAGTMTCTTGTGAGCGACCTGACAAGTTCAGGGCAGTGAATGAAAACGCTGATGAAAACATCCTGTCCCCACTACCAAGAAGGCTTCAGATATTCGGAGTGCAAGCTGCTTTCTGTCACATCTGGACATACCAGGGGGATCCTCACAGGCTTTAGCCACATAACAAGCCCTCTGTAGAATTCTTTTTTTCCTCCTTTTGCTGTAGTTCACAAAGCCCACCCACACGGCAGTACGAGTGTGTTCTGTGGYTCCATCCTGTATCCATGCTCCTCACTGACAACAGCCAAGGACAGACCCCACTGAAGCTTAGGAATTGCCAAAACATTTGGTTAGTTATTGCTAGCAGAAGGCAGTAGGTGGAAGTTATTTCTTATTCCTCCTGAGATTTAGGATGTAAACCTATAGGATCCTGCAGGATGTATGACTGAGCCTCTAGCATAAATCTACAGATGTGTCAAGATCTACTTCACTCCCTGTCCAGGTTTTCATTTCCTTTCCCTTGAAGGCAGAAATAAATGTACCTTTTAAATAAATGCATTTTATTTTTCTAGCACTGGGATCTGATAAGGAGACTTACACAGGCACAAGCTGGAGGTATAAAAGGGAGTTTTACCACAGCACTCCTGAACAGTTTGTGGAAATAACATCTCTAGGACAAACTGATTTGGTGCATCTCATTGGGGTCACTTCTCTAACTCAGGAGTGCACATGCCCAGTTACAGGACACGCTGCTCCCATTACAGGGTCTTTCAGGACTGTTGTGGCTCATTTAACAAAGTTTCCCATTCTACAGGATGAGGTTTGACAATCTTAAAATCTAAAGCTACTACTGTAGCTTTTTGTTGAAATGATTAAATGGAAAATTGCCATAAATGTTTCCTGAGTGAGGCAAAAGAAGGATAATTAAATTCATTAAATGGAAATGCAGTTGTGGGGTACTGGCTGCTTTCTCATGGAAAAATTTACTTTGTAAATGCATGAAAAATGAATGGTTTTGATGAKAAAAGATTGAGATATTTGTTTACATGGTTTTGACTTTGGAACAGTGCTAACAGTGACAGTGGATTACAGGAGATAAAATTCTTAAATGTCTATGCAAAAACATCATGGGACAAGTGATTTTTTTCTGACTCACGTGCATTACATATCCAATTAAATAGAAATGTAAATAAGACAAAAATATGGGATTACAACAATTCTGTGCTGGGTGATTGAAACCAAGCAGCTACATCAGTCCTGAGAACTGCTTATACTATCCTTAAATTTCCAGAGTTTGTGAAGGCAGAACAAAACTACTGATTAGTAGAAAACCAGGTGCAACTCATTGGGATTCAGGGTAATATCCAAATACGTGTCACAGTGTGCAGCTAGGYTTGCATCAGGATGTAGCAGTGGCTTGATAGTGCTTATCACTCTGATAAGGCATGCAGGACAGGGAATGAGAAACAGCCYACAGCCTGAACTGCTGGGGAAGCCTGGGTGAGGAAAATGCAATGTAATTAAGGCTAAGGCTAGCATGGRCATTGGGGTAAATGTTACTATTCCTGCAAAGGGTGTAAGGGGATCTTTACACATCCATTATTTAGGGTTTTACAATTCTAGGAACACAARCACCTTTGCATGTTCTGCCGGGCAGGATTGTGTTGGAGGCCCAGTTACTGAGGCACTGGCAGGCACTGTCCATTGTTTCCTACACACCAGCACTGGCTTCAGAAATTCTCACCCAGCCCTCTGGTGATGTGGGCCAGGGCACGGGTGAAGTGGTTCTGCACAAATGCACTGCAATCAGACATAGGTTTGACAAGAGGCTGGAAAACATTTTTCCAGCAATAGGGCTGATTAGGCATTCATAGCTAGAGCCAAAGCACTGAAGAAATGCAAATAGATTTGTTCTCTATAATGGCAGCAATTACTGCTTTGCTTCATCCTATAGCTGGATCAAAGCAGAGAGAAAAGGACTGACATTTCTGCACACCAGAATTGCTCCTTCATGTGCTCCCAGGTTTTTAGGTATACTGGACAAAGCACCCAAGAATGAACTGCAAAGTAGCCTTTTAGGGGTGGAATAATGAGCTCTACAGTCTAATAGCTCTTTTACTGCTCTAATTTCTATGCCTCCGTGATCTACTCCTTCATTTCATCACTTCAAAGATCAGAGAAAGATTATATCCTTAAATGAGCAAGACTGAAGTACATTCCCTCATTGGGAGGACACCGAGACAAATTAACTGATACTACATCACTGAGCAGGGCTTACCACGAACTGCAGGAACATTTGGGATTGATTTTATACAGCAGCTGTAGCCAGATTTGTTTAACACTGTACTGGGTTTGTGTGGTGGGGTTTTGGGGGCTAAAGGGGTGGCTTAAAGGGTTGGTTGCTGTAAGAAGCTGCTGGAAGTTTCTCCTGTGTGATGGAGCCAATGGCAGCGGGCTCCAGGACAGACCTGCCTGGCCAAGGCTGAGCCCACTGGCAATGGTGGCAGCACCTCTGCACTGAGGTGTTCCAGAAAGGGCAGGAAACCTGCACAGACGGAGACAGGAGTGAGGATATGGAGAGAAACAGCCCTGCAGACACCAGGGTCAAGGAAAGAGGGGCAGGAGGTGCTTCAGGCTGGAGCTGAGATGGCCGTGGACAGGCAGCTGTGCCCCTCCATGGAGGAGCAGAGATCCACCTGCAGCCCTGCAGGAGCCAAGGGCAGAGCAGGTGGATGTGCAAGGAGGCTGTGACCCCGTGGGAAGCTGGAGCAGGGRAAGAGTGTGAGGGATCCTCCCTGTGAGGGGGAAGGAGCAGCAGAGACAATGTGTAATGGTGTGAACTGAACAATACCCCCATTCCCTGCCCCCTGTGCAGCCATGGGGAGAAGGGAGTGAACGTGTGACTGGTTAAGGTGGGGGAAAAGAGAAGGGCTTGATTAGGATCTGCATTTATTTCTCATTATCCTACTCTGATTTGACTGGCAATAAATTAAACAAATTTCCTCAAGTTGTGTCCCTTTTGCCATAAAAGTAACTGGTGAGTGATCTCTCTCTGCCCTTATCTCGACCCAAGAGCTCTCCATTGTATTTTCTCTCCCCTGTCCAGCTGAGGAGGGCAGGGACAGAGCAGCTTTGGTGGGTCAGCAGGGCCAGCCCAGCACAAGTTTAACAGAGTGTCTATTTAGACCTCATTATAAGCTGTAAGCTGCAGAAATATTTTTCCCCCTTTAATCTTATATGGACAACTGATTACTCAAAATGCTTGCCACTAGCAGTTTTTTCTATAGGTTGGACCTCAGTTCATCAGATACTGCTCATGTCACATTAGAGAACTCCTTCTTAAATCAGGCCAGGCATTCACAGATGGAAAAAACACATTGGGGTTACTCACAAAACTTAAGAGGGCTTCAGAAATAAGTAAGCATTGTTTTAGACTGTCTGTTGGTATAGTTGCAGGTTATTAAGTTAGTAATTATCTCTGGATTTTCTTTACAAAACTTTAAAAACTGGTCTTAAGATCTCTACTTCCTTCAGTTTGAGTTCTTGCTGTGTTAACTTTATATTACACATTTCATATTATGTTGCAGGTGTTTTTTATACAAGCAGCCTATTTTTATTTTTTCATGGCAGTCCCTCATGTACAAAATCACTGTTCTGAGGGAGCACTGACAGAGATGTCCCAGATTTACTGACATCCCCAAACTGAGGCACCCCTCCCTTGGGCTGAATGAGGGCACCAGTGCCAGTGTTTGCTCTGTCCCTGAGTGAGCACAGCAGAGCTGGCTGCAGCCCAGCAGCAGCACCAGCAAGCACAAGTCAGGGCACACATCCCAATCCCCCAGCAGGCTGAGGGAGCCCCRGGGTGGGCAATGCCTGTGGCATCCTGGCCCTGCCCTGGCACCCAGGCTGGGGGGAGCCCCAGCACTCTGAGCCTGTGTTTGGGGTGTCCATGGCACAGGCAGGATCCTGCACCTTCTGTCCCAGATGCTGCTGTGGCAGCACCATGCATTGCACGGCCTGAGCCGGCCTAAGGCATCCCCTGGCATGGATCCTTCCCAATTTTGCTGCTCTTCCCCATCTTGTTGCAGCTTGAGCCTGAAGAATACCTGTGCCTTGTTTGTACCTGCTTTTGCTGATTGAAAACATCCAGTCTCAGATTAATTTCAGTGTTAGGACTTCTGAAGGATAAAAAAACTGGTCCGGGGGCTCCGTTTGCATTCACTGAAACCTGAGCCTGCTCGGTGGCACAGAAAGCAGAACTGCCTGCAACACCTTGCCAGGCGAAAAAGCACAGATGAAAGGAGGAATCACAGAASTAAGGATTTTACATTTCCATTGCACTTTGATGTTCGGCTCTCGCTCCCCTCCCTCCCTGAAGCGAGCTAACACCACCGCGTGTGACTGCAGCCTTCGAAGCGCTTSAATCTGCCTCCAGGCGTTCTCCTCCCAGTCCTCCTCGCTGCATTTGAGAGATGATCTGCCTCCCCAGCACCTGCTCGTGAGTGATGAGGAATCAACGCCGAAGGGAGAACAAGGGCATCCCAATGGCAATTTTATCAACTGGAAATCGTACACGAGGCTTTCAAAATGGGCCAGCAAGAGGAAATTAGGAATGGGTTAGAATACAACGATCAAACAGATCAAAGAAGTGYGAGAAAGCAACTCTGGCATCTTTATAGAGGCAGAAAACCCTGCAGGAAAGGAAGTATGAAGGCACAGATACCTCAGCACAGCATCTTGGCACTGCACTGCTGCACATTCCCYTGAGATAGCACGGCTTCCATAGTATCACTATGGCAAGAAAACAATATTCCAACAGGGATATTTGCTGAATAGTACTGGARTGTTTCCATCCCCAACATGTTAAAAACCCAGCAAATGATAAATAATAAGTCCTTAAACAAGATTTTTATTAAATTACRTAGTTTGCATTCTTTGGATTGCTCAGCTTTTAGTTTGCATCCAGATCATGTTTCCCAGTKTTTTGTCTTAATGAGGCACTAAAAAATAATTCAATATGGTGTGTTTGTGAAACAAGAACATCCTCAAGAGTAGTACTATAATTAAAATATCAAAGATAAGGAGGTTTGCAAATAAAGCCAGGTTTGATAACACAGAGGTGTGGCACTCCTCTGAAACGTGTTGCCAGGCTTCAGCCATCTGTCCTGGCTGTTAGGGAAGGTTTTTGTCCTTGTTACACAATGGGGCTAGTTGTTGTTGAAAAGAGACATGTAGGCAGCTTGAATAATTAATTCTTTCAAAGCAGAAGCCACACAAGGACCATTAATGAGCAGAGAAGAACACAGAGGAGAAAAAGTTTTGAGCAGTGTGGCTAAGGACACCTTGTTTACAGCCCGTGAGGAGCTAACCCCGAGGTGTAGCATTTTTTTCTCCTTGGCAGAAAAGCCCTCCTGAGCTTCTGTAATCAGGGAGAATATTATCTGAGAAGTTTTGTGGAACTGTTTGTCCTTCATGGAGCGTTTGCTGGCAATTATTGGAAATGTGTTAAACTGCCACCAGTGCTCTCCTGAAGTGGAAGGAATCTGCCTGGATGCTCCACAGCTCCCAGGTYAGTTCATGGAAGAACAGCCAGCTTTAAAGAATCTCTGAGAAAAACTGAGGCACAGAGGAGAGATAATGATGTTCCTTGGCTGCATGCATCACCACATGCTGTCAGCCAGACTGGTGTGAGGGACACCGAGGGAGTGCTTGGGGACAGTTCTGACAGACGGATTCCTAATTATATAAATTTCTTGTCTTAGTGGAATACCTGAACAGGACCCCCTACTGCCTGCCTGAGAACAACTGCTGCTGCCCTGCAGCAATGTTAGTGCATTGAAGTCAGTCACTATGTTGTTGATAGATAATTCTGTTTTTCAATTAAAAAAAACATATATATATATATATATGTATATATATGCGAGGATGACATACATATATACCTACATATATATATATATGTGTATGTCATCCTCGCATATAGAAAGTAACATTATAAGTTATCTAGAACATCCACACCACTAAGGGAATTTTGTGGGGAAAGGAAGCTGCTTTATGTTACTGTGTGTGTCTTGGCTCACTGGGAAAACACTACTAAATTTATGTGCTTACAATTATCATTAGATCCTAATTTTTGGCAGGTTTAACTACTACCTTCTCTTTCCATTTATTTTTAAGTGAGTTGTGAGTTCGTGAATGTGCCAGTTTGATGGCCCCAAAGACAGAGAGCGTCTGTTTGCCTATAAAGGCAATATATTTACAACATTCACTTCCACAAACTGCTCCCGAAAGAGCGCTTCAGTGGCACACTTGAGGGGCTAACAAGAGGATCAGTAATGTAAAACCCCCGTCAACTTGCCAAGATTACTAATGAGGCTGCAATTTGCCAGTGAGAGGTTGCAACTGTAATGAGTTTTGCAGTCTATTCCTTTTACTAGGAGGGCATTGTAACAACTCCTGCAGGCTTCTGAGTCACTTCCAGCGTTTCAAGTGTTCCCACAAATTGAGTAACTTTGTTAGTGATGTCCTTTAATCGTTGTGTCACAACTCCAGTAACTAAGTCCCTACTTWAAAAACTACATGAAAACTTTTGAAAATCAGACTGATTATTAACATTCTGATATTTTTGCAGACTGGATGACAATTTTAGCTAGGAAACTCTGTTGCATCCCTAAGRCATCCGTAGTTTTWTAATAATTGTTCAGAATTGTTTCARTATTCMACAATACAATTGTTATTGTACTATTCAGAACCTCTGCGTAGATCAGTGTTTGAAAACKGACAAGTAAAGGATGATGCTTGTTTAGTAACTCGTAGTAAACCCAGTAGAACCCGTGCTCAAAGTTCGAGAAAAGAGAAGTGAGAGTCCTGGCTGCTGCGGACTTTGGAAACTGCTCTGTCGCAGGATAAACAAGAGCGGGCGCTGGCTATTCCTGATCTGGAACAGGAGCATRTCCTGGATCTGGATGTCCCAGACTAGCCCCCCCATGTGGCCTGGTGACCCCAGGACCAGCCTAGAGAAGCCCTGAGTTTCACCCTGGGCGTGAAATGCAGTTCAGCTGGCGCTGGGCTGAAACACTCATCCATCCATCATCCCTCCATCCCTCCCTCCATCCGTCATCCCTCCTTCCCTCCTTCCCTCCCTCCCTCCGCGTTCCTGCCGTGCCCGAGCCGAGCCTTGGCCGCGGGCGCCACCTGCTGTCCGCTGCGGGCACTGCGGGGATCCGGGGCGCCGCGATATCACAGCCGGTTTATCACAGACCGGCTGTGATAAACCTGCTGTGATAAACTGGCTGCGATAAATAGGCTGCGATAAACCGGCTGTGATAAACCGGCTGCGATAAACTGGCTGCGATAAGCGGGCTGTGATGAACCGGCTGCGATACACCGACTGCAAGCACTGCGGTACGGCGGCACCGGGCGCTGCTGCTGAACGCTTTGCCTGCTCCTTCTCTCGTTATTTGTTTGTATTTTAGAAGAAGTCGGGATGAGTTTTTTCTCCTCTCCCCGGCTCGTGGGAAGCAGAGCCGACGGCCCGGGTGTGAAGGAGTTAAACCTGCACAGCGCCAGCCACGCGTGCGGCGCCTCAAACTGCGATCAACAGCAGGACGGGGAGAAGTTCAGAATCTGAACGAACCCACAAGTGAGGATCTTGCGCCGCTCTGGTGGGGGATCAGACACAAATGATCCTTTGGCCGCAGCTGAGGGTGTTTTGGAAAAGTGCCAAAACGGGATCGGGACAGGGAGGCGCATCCTCAGCGTCCCAGCTGCATCCATAGCGCTCCCGGCTCCGGTGCAGTGCCCGCTGGTGCCAGCCTGCCTGCGGCTGTTCGCCCTTCGTCACACCTGATGTTTTGAGCCATCTGGATGGTGACGGCACAGAGTGCTTCTCAGAGAGTCGGGGTTGTGCTGCCCACGGTGCAGCACAGCCCAGCCCAGGGCAGGGCAGGGCAGGGGGCTGGTGTCTCCCAGCTGTCGCTGACACCGCTGARCTGTCACACCCTGTCACCTGACAGCAAGTGCGTATTCCCACATCTGGAGTGAGATCAATATTCTGTTCCTAGAAATCCAGCCCAGCTTAAATGGTATTTTTTGAATGAGAAAGTCTGAGTAGCAGGCAGGTTGGGCAGGTACTGTGTCATGCTTTTGCACAAACCAYGGACTTCTGTATGGGCCAGACAAGRKAACTTTGATATGAAGATTAATGAAAGCTGGTGAAGTCACCCATCTCAGGCTTGGAAGGTGGCATAGCCTGCCTCCTGCTGGGCTCAGAAAGTACTGAGCACTGGTTTGAAACGCAGCTGCAGCGGGTTGGATACAAATGCTGCTCCTCAGGGATGGACACCAAGGTGCATTCCAAAYGTGACCAGCAGGCTCCACATAACCTGCTCCAGCTTCTGAGGCAAGCCTTGTTTTTGTCAGGGGATTGCACCTAAGGTCAATTCCATCCTACATTATTTGTTGAGTGTGACAAAGAGTGCTGAAGAGCAATCTCWCTCTGAGTGTTATTCACAGGGCTGAAACAGAAAGCAGCTGAACATCCTCGTGAACAGAGGGCAACTGCATAAACCACATGACATGATTTGCTAGAGACAACAACTTCAGATAGATTCCCCTCTTTCTTACTTTCATTTTATGAAACTTATTTTTTCACTGAGGTTGCATAAACACTCCCTCTTTCCCCTCCCAAAATCAAATCAAAGGAGATTCACAGGGAGCACACCTAATGTTTTCATGTGCAGTCCCACTTGGGTTAAATGAAATAGGCAAACAGAACTCCAAAAAATTCCTATTCATTGGAAAATCAAATCTTTCCTTGTTTTCATCAATGAGTGGGTAATAGAGATGGAAGAAAGGAACACGAGCAATTAAAAAAAGGTTTGGTTTTTCATTTTAAGTCTGAAGAATAGCAGCCCTCTCATACATCAACAAGGCTCTGAAAAGGCATTGCTGGTGCAGTCTCTGGGTCAGTCACTGTGCCTGTGTGTGACCTTAAATTCTTRTTGCAGAGGTTTTGCTGTTAGTCATTGTCTTTTTGCAGATCAAGTGGTTTTTGTTTGTTTGTTATTTTATTACCAGTGACATCATCCTGCTCAAAATTTTCGTGTGCACATAAAAACCATATCAGAGATAAAAGCACCCATGCTCTCCAAAATGGAGAGGTCAAAAAGGAATGGCAGTTGTGGTCTTTTCACATTTCAATTTTGGTTGCTGCTAAGCTTCAGCTAGAGAGTGGTTAGCTGGGAAGAGGTGGTGTTGCAAAGAGCAAGGAAGTGTCTTATTTTTTTCCTTTTTAAGGTATGGAGCTGACTAAGAATTGGAGCTAATTAGCATTTTAAGAGCCATCTTCATGCATAAAGTCCTTGCTTCAGAAGGAAGTGAAATAATCCTAACTTCTTTTCAGAAATACCTTTTTATTGCAGRTTCCATATTTCAACAAAAGGCGAGGAGAAAGACAAATATCCTGCAAGATAACCATTGGGTATGGGGTGATGGGGACAAAGATAATTGAATCAGAAAAAGTGGCAGAAAATTTAAAGCAGAAAAAGGCTGAAAGAGATAGACTAGGGGCAGCATATGTTCTGTAATTACAGCAACATAGAATTTAGGCTAACTTATGTTAGAAGGAACCAGAGGAGGTCTCTTGTCGAAATTCCTACTCAAAGCAGGGTCAGCTATGAGCTCAAACCAGGGCAGTTAGAGCTTTAGCCACTTAGATTGTGAAAACCTCCAAGGATGGAGGTTACACATCCAACATCTCTGGACAACCTGTTCTGATGCTTGAGTGTCCTCATGAAGAAAAAGTTTTTGCTTTTATCAAATCTGACCTTTTAAAAATACAGTTTATGTCCGTCAATTTTGTCCTCTCATCATGTACTCCTGTGAAGAGCCTGGCTTTTCTTTCTTGGTGGTCTCCCCTCAAAGCCCCTCTTACTTAGGCTAAATGAGCTCAGTTTCTTCAGTTTCCTCTTTATGGGGCAAACGTCCCAACCCTGTCCATCTTGGTGGCCATCCACTGAACTTGCTGCAATTTATCACCATTGTCAAATGTATGGAATACRGAGTCAAATGTAATGGAGTTCTTAGATGGTCAGTATTTTAAGGAGAGCCAAGACTAGGGACGCAYCTTATATGATTTACTGTCATCTTAACAATCAGAAGAAAAGCTCTATGTACTATTTAATTGTCATCTGCCTCTCACTGTGTAGGATCTGGTTACCTGACCAGACCAGCTTTTGTAGGTTCTGTGTCTAAAGAATGCAGCATCTGTCCTAGGGCCATCTCAAAACTGGTGTTTACAGAACATTTCAGGCCCAAACCAGTTCTGCTCTGKAAAAGACTTGTCAGATACAAGAGCACCATTTGATCAGCTGGCTCAGAAGTGGGGTGTGTAAAATGGTGGTGGGTGGGAGAACAAAGCATCCTTTGAGCTGGCATATTATGAATTTTTCAAGGTAAGAGGCAGGAGATCTCAGTCACCCACTCTCTTCCTGCTCCAATGAGCTACTTGCTGCCTTTACACTTCCCAGTGTYGCTCAGCATTTGATCTGTCTAAGAGGAAACATGTCAGCTTGAAGAGACTGCATATTGCAGGTAGCCCCATGCTGCTGTAGTGGAAGAGGCTTTTTCCTCCTCTGTTTTAAATTTCTGTTGCACTTTGCACAATGAGGCAGCTCAAAGCACTTCACAAGTCCAATTCACAAGTCCATGTGCCTCTTTTGGAGTCAGAAAGAAACGTGGCCTGGCTCACCCCCTGGCAAAGCCATACAGGTATTTATGGCCTGCAGCAATGCACAGCCTTGGCTGGAAACCCTTCCCCAGTTACAGACTGGGTGTGCAGCTTTCTCATGCAGTATGGAAAAATATCTGTAAGAGGTGGAAAATGAACTAACACATCAGAGTCAATGCACTTCCCTCTGCTTTCATCTCCTCTGTAGCCTGCAAATGTTCTAGAAAGATAGGATGTACTGAGAAAGGCAGGGGATTTCAGGATAAGGGGCCATAAGGGAWGCATATTTTCCATTTCACCAGATCTGTAAAGATGTTTCCCTGAAWGTCATTGTAGAGACTGCAAGAGCARACTTGCAAACTTGAGACTGCAAATGATGCTGCAGCCAAGGAAGCTTTTTTTTGCACAGGGGTATGGATGAGCTACAGCCAGAGAAATAGGGGACTGGCAATCTTTGGAAGCCACATTGTGTATTAATTCTTAAAGGATGCATGAGTATCAGGGAAGAAGAYATGAGGAGCTCTATTCAAGAGAATTCATTCCTGCAGTTAAAGCTTTGACTTTCAAGACAACTGGGAAGACACTTTGTAAAAATCCCCACAAAACCAAACAAAAAACCACACAAACAAACCCTTCCAGGACATGGTTTCTTCTTGGGAAATATCTGGACTTGAGTGTTTATCCTGTTTTGCAACAAATGTCATTTGCATGTTTTTCAGAAGAGTGCGTGATTTAAATTTTTGGATAGATTCCTGGAGAACCTACTGGGTATCAAATACCAAATTAAACATCCTTTTAATCTTAGATGAATCTCCTGCTATTCCAGGTTCTGTTTGTCTCTGCAGCCCCACACCTTTGGTGYTCACTCTCATACATTTCTTTCCTTAGCATGCTGAGGGGTTCTTCTGGACCATACAAATAATTACATCCTGCTGCTTGGCACATCTCTTTATGAGAAGAAAAACTGTTTTCTGCATGATCAGCTCTGCTGCAGTAAACAATGTCAGATGCTTATTGTGAAACAGCTACAAATTCTGGCTGAACTTGCAGCAACAAATACTTKAAGGCATCAAACTACTCTAGGAAGAGCTTTCCACTCTGTGTGGGTGTCAGTGGTCTGGGAAACACTATTTTATATCAGTGTCTTGATTTAATCCAGCTTCTTATCCATAATTTCACATGCCATACAAATAGAAAGTGCTTTTTAAAATACTTTGTAACTTTTAGACCTGCCAGAACTCTCAGAGTTGTGACTAGGAGGAAGCCTCATCCCTCTTTACTCCCTGTGCACAATTCCCCAACCCAGGCATCCCACTGGGTGTAAATTTCCAAACTTCTCTAAACTTACACTTTACAAACCCATTTTGGATTCACCACACACCTTTGAACAAAAGTGAGAAGCAGCAATTACCCCTTGCAACTGCAGCTCTGAGTTGCAGGTGGCAACTCCACAGACTGCAGTGGAATTACCTCGGACTTGGACTGACCAAAGATTCAAAGATACTGCTTTGGGCAACTGAGCTGCATATGAACAGCTAAACACCAGTTCTTTTCCTGCTGGGGCTCGGTGTTCATCTGCCTTTGGAGAAATCTGGAGAGACTTAGCTTCATTTTTCAGCTAAATGATCTCTGTTGAGCTTCCTCAAGTCAGCAAAACTGGGGCAATACAGTCTCATGACTGAAAGAAAATGTCTGCATTCACTCCAGGATGGGGCATGGAAGCAGCCAAAACCTCAAAAAGGGGTACCAGCATAAACACTGTACTCTTACAAGAGTTATACTACATTCAATGAATRTTTTCTTACTAGTTTTGTCTTTATTTCCACTCATAGGCTCAATATCTGGCTTCAAAAGATTGTTAAAAAATATTGAAGTCAGACATCTGATAATCAGGGGGTTTTACCACTGAGGAGGGCAAATGTTCTATATAATTTTTTCCCTCTTTCTCCCTCAGTTAATTCCTACAGCACTAAGACACTTTAACACTCCCCCTCACCAGTTTCTGTTTGATCCAAAAGGAAGGCTTTTATTCTTGCTTGTGGGGAGGTTAAGGATTTGCTATTTACAARTGGTGTGTGGAGGAAAGATGGACCTGGGAGTTTTTAATGTGTCATTTGATGGGAACATGCAGTTCAAAAGAGTATTTTAATTAGGAAAAAATATTACTTGTTTATGAATTAAGCCTAAGTTAATACAAAAGTTATCATCTGGAAGGCAAGAGCTTAGCTGGTGCAGCAGCAGATAATCCYTGTAAAGGTATTTTCTTAGTTATGGAGAGCTCTGTAGCAGAGAAGATTTTGCTTTTTGTTACCCTTAACCTGGCCCCATTTTCCCTTGGAGAAACAGTTCCAAAATCCAGAAAAATCCCACCGCACCACACAATAAATTCAAGCCAAACAACATTTGGCTTTGCTCTGCTGGAGCACAYAGCTACAAGTGTTTCATTTCCAAGCTGTAAAGTGTATCCATAGCCCTCCAGTGAGAAAGAACAGCCAGATTTTAAGCTCAGTGCTGTTCCCTATCAGCAGACTCCATTAGGATATTCCATTAAGCTTCCAACAGAAAGTAATAAACACACCAATAACCTCACTAAAGTCCCCTCTAGCCTTTGCCAAACTACCAAAATACTTATGCAAATAAAAAAATATCCCCAGTCTYGCAGAGCTCAGTAACCACCACTGCTGCCTGCTGAAGCTTGCAGGTCTCCTCACTTCTAGAATGATGTTTGGGCAGGTGTGACAATGACAGAACTAAATCTGACTGGACAGTTCTGTCAGGATGCATCTTACAGGTAAACTGTCTAAAGGAAACTTGAATGTTTCTTGTCAGTGCTGCACTTGAGCAGCACGATATTAMTAATGTTATTAATTCAGTCCAAGCCATCCTTCTTTARAAGGCACAAAGAGGGACTGCTATAACAGTTAAGAGTGAAGAAAGTAAATTTCATGTGGTGGTGGAATCTTGATAGCACAGACATTTGAATGGAGAATGTCTGCTTTCATAGAAAGTTCTGATGGGATCCTAATGGGATTAGAAACATGGGATTATAATCTCATGATCAACAAAATATGTGGATTGGTATTTGATATTCTTGATACTATCTTTTTCTCTTTTAAAAATTTTATTTATATATGTCTGTGTACAGAAACAAAAAAATTYATMGTTTTCAAGTAAAGCCATTTAAGATTCAGTCTTTAAAAGATGAATTTAGAAAGTATATGTTAATTATATTATATTACATTAACTATAWCATATTAATTMTATCTATTGTATTWATGATGTTRTATTATTATAGTCTCAGCATTTAGCAATCATATGCAGACAGCATTTGATCATTCMTTTGTAGAATGGTGAGGGATGGCAMAGGAGAGGATTCTTGSCTGCCTGTGAGAATCAAGTATGATGACTTATTCCTCACACTTGAATTTAAATKTCAGAAGAGACTTTGTCCAGATTGTAAATCACTGTGGTTAAAACTCAGATGCACAAAACAAATACTTTGGTTCTATGAGGGTTTTGTAATTAGAACTTGAATTTTGAGCACTGATTGCCATGAAGTGATCTGACATGGTTACTGYAAATGCAGCATCCATGTGCTCACAGACACACTGGAATGAATCAAGCCAAACTAACTACTTGTGACTCCCATTGAAATATGGAGAAGTCCTATCTCCCCAGACAGAGAAGGTTGTGCAAACTGAGCAGCTGATAAAAACACCAACATCTTTCCTCTTAAAACAGGGAYCATCCTGGAATGACTTTTCCTACCACCACTAGTATCAGTTATTTGCATTTCATAACTTCACTTGCTCAAAACTCCAATTATTCTACTTTTTCTAATCCAAACCCCATTTTTTATCTCAGCTTTATTCAAGCAAATTCTCACTGCAGCCACAAAGACAGATCAAACTTGGCCTGTGTTTTCTGTAAATACATTTGTTATTTGAGTTCCACACTCARAGAGCTTTAAATTCCAGAAAAATCAGGCCTTGCCAAATGTAGTAGACAGACTGGAAAAATCTGAGTAAGTGACTGCAAACATGCTCCATTCTGAATATTGAAAATGTGGTTTTGGCATTGCAATTCACTTGGGAGAGAACCCAAGTGAAACYAAACAAAAAATCACAGATAAGACCAAATTAAGGATGTCAGTGCTCCCCTGCAAAGGCARCTTGGCTGTGGCTGCCAGTGAGAATGCTGATCAAAGGAGTCAAAAGGATTKCAAGAGGGGAAAAATAGTTCTACACCCTCTACCACTCAAGATGTTGCTCTGATAGGTTGTTACCACAGTGTCAAGATTTTTCCAAATACTTAARCACTCTTCCATTATCAAAATAGAAAATATCTATAACAGACACCAGTTCTGGAGGATGTACCCCAGCACAGTTTATTAAAAATAGAATCTAAGGGAAGAGAACACGATTTTTGGCAGAAGTTAACATTAGGTCCTTTTCCCTGCTTCTTCTTAAGGTGCAAAAAATAAAAAAAAGGCAGGAGAGGGCAAATGTTAATTTAACACTTCAGCAGCCCAGTTTTCATGCTCTCACTGAGTAACATCAGCTCAGTGGTGCTTCAGCTTACAATGTTCCTAATACAGAGCTAAGAGGGAGGTGCCTGTGGAAAAGCAGAGCAGCCCCATGCAGCAGTGCCACAGGAGCATGGCTGGCTACACAAGGATGTGCAGCAAACCCCTGGGGTCCTGGAGGATAGCAAATGGAGAAGAAATCAGACTTCACAAGAGCAACTGTGACTGCAAAGCACAGTGTGTCCATGGAAGCACAGTGAGCARYCAAGAGAAGCCATGAAGTCTTTGTKGGCACCTGGGAGGTGACATGTGSAATAGGGTGTTTCATTTKGGACTCCAGGAYMGGGAAGACAGAGACAGCTCAGCAGAGAACCACCAAGATAATTCGAGGGCTGTGGTGGATGAGAAGAGGAAGAAGCTGAGCTTTCTCATGTAGGTGGGAGTGGAGCTAAGTGCTGTGTTCAGGTGGGTACAGAGAACATGAAGCCACCTTCTGAAGGCTGCMCAGGGAAAGGATGGGAGGCAGAAGTTACAAGGTGAAGCAAGGGAAATTTCAAATGGATAAACAGCAAGACACTCTTTGTAGTGAGGGTGGTTAAGACTGGAACAGATATCCCAGAGTTCTGGATGACTGCAGACATCCAGGCATTGCTTCCARCTGAAGTTTTCTCTGAGTCTATGAAACTCAAGAAGACTGCCCYGYATCAGGCTGARCCTCAGAGAGACTTGGCCTSTGGGGTTTTTCTCAGGAAGAAGGARCTGTCTCAGTGATTATTCTACACTGCTCTTCCAAAGATAAGAAGCTGGAACCATGGATAGAGGAAAGATCTGTTGAAAGACTGGATCTTATATGATCTTATGTCATGCAGACCCAGAGTCAGCAGACTCTGTTCACWAGAGCTTGGAGAGGGGGAATTTCCCCTTTCCCTCATGGCATCCCTCTGCATGGATCCTTGCTAGTCAGATTTGGTGTGAAGGGCATAATTTTGCTTTGCTGGGAAAGCTTTGTGTCTTTCATACAAGTTAAGTGTTAAGTGGCTGAGGACAGTCTTACAGCTAATATGGGGAGGCATTTCTAAGAGCAGTACTTAGCTGAAAGCAAGTACRTTTTGGCACAATCTTCACTAAAAAAACAATTTCTCTTACTTCTCCTCCCCCCACCCTCAGTGGGAATATCTGATTATAGCCTTTTCACTCAAATTCCACACAGCTCCTCTTTCTTGAGGCCTTTTACACAAAAGCAAAGGCTCACAAAGAGCAGACAGGCACCATTGTATCCGTGTGTTCCATGGCAACGTTTTAGCACTCTARGAGTTTGCAGCAAATCCAAATGATGTTTCTGTTCTTTATTAATGATATTTCCCAGCTGTTTCTGGTTGACAAAGAGAGGTCTGGTCMTTCTTTGTTCCAGGCTGTGCCCTGGCACTTCAGGGAGCCCCAGGAGGGCTCAGAGAGCTCTGTAACTCAGGCAGCAGCAGCACAGCCCCAGGGAGAGGCTGCAGGCACACAGAGCTGGAGCCTGTGCACATCCAAGAGCTGCAGATCTGGGTGCTGTGTGTTCTCATACAATGAGAAGAAAGCACATGTTTAATCATACCTGTGCACTAAATATTTGTCTACAGCAATGAAACCTAAAAGTACCTCAGGKTTGTGCCCTTTCTTTTGTAACAGCAACTAGTTCTTCACCTTTTTTTCTCTTAGAGATATTTTTCTTTTAGAACTTACTTTTCATTCCCTTCAGGAAAGTTTTCATATCATCTTTCTTCTTCATGCAGTCATTATCTCCTTCTTATCCTGACATGTACATAATGCAAACATGCTTCACATTCACACAAGCCCYGCTCTGAATATATCACTGCCTTCTCTGCAGTGCTTCCAGGGGGGCTGTGGGTCTGTACAAGAACACAGTGCAAGGCCCAGAGCTTACAACTCTCTGCCTTAGGTTTCCTTTGGATCTTTATCCCTGAATATGGGCTTGAACTTCGAACTGCTAGTAGGAATTGTTCCCAGTAGGAACTTTYTGTAGTAGATTTTACCTGCATTCATTCTGGTTTAGATAAAATAACATGGAYACAGGAATAAAAGTATTTGGAATAAAGGCTAAATTCAACATATTTTATTATGGGACAGTTCTTGGCTATCCACAGGTGTTTCCTTTTCCATCTCAGCAGTCCTTGAGCAGGAATTACTTTATCTGATACACCAGTTGCTAAGTAAATTGATTATGCAGGGTCTGYAATTATTTTTACAGTTTAGTTTTTAAWKGAAAGAAATRYCAAGCATGTGATAATAGCAGAAGGYACTCACTTACCCAATGACAATGCAGGAGATRGCAGTTCCCAAAAAGGCGTAGGTTAAAATTGATCCTAAGTTACGAAAAAAATGTCTCTGGGGAGGAAAGTTTGAAAGAAAGTCCTTTGTTATATAGTAAATAGCAAAGCATTCAGACCAAGTAGAAACACACCTAGAGGTGCCATTTGTTACAACACATTTCTTGAATAGAAGATAGAGCAATATTGGCTACTTCAGTTATTTTGGAAAATACAACTTAAAGGCGTTTAATTTTTTTCCCCCAGTGGAATGCCATCAAAGTTCTCTCTTTTCTATGAATCTGGCCAACTGTTTCAGAATCATAGCAGAAGCTGACATTGGAAGTACCTGAAGCAAATTATATCATAACCCCATCCCTTGAACAAAGTCCTGATCAGGCAGGATATGAAGCACAGGCTGTTCCTGCCTGCAGTTCACAGCAGAGTGGTCTCCTCTGAAAACAGGGAGCCTAAGTGTTATAAACTGCCCAGTCAGATCTTTGCACAGGGACAGAAAGAGAGCAGAATGAGGGCCATGAACCATTCATTTTAATCCRTTCCTGCCAAGTCCTTCCCATGCAATAAAATTGTTATCTGACCCTGTCCTGTCACTGGCCCGCTGGGTCTGCAGGGCAGCAGCCTCACTCAGTCCCTTCTGTCACAAAAGGAAAAGACACATACCTTCTTCAAACTGTATCCAGCATGAAATATAATGGGTGGCAGCAAAATGTTGAAGAAGATGGAAGGATCAAAGGTCATCTGCTAGGCAGGACAAAAGAGAGGTTAAGGACAAATAAAGTAGCATCTGATTTGATATGATCGTTTTTAATCGTATCTTTTTATCAGGACTGATCTCAGGCTCACCTCCACTGTTTGTGGGATTATTTTGAGCTGGTTTTTTTTTGCAAGTATAAATGTGTAGTTCCTTACAGCTTACAGATGCAGATTACTACTTGAAAAGTAGTACCTTGCCACMCATCCAACCTGACAGTTCCTTGACATAATTCCTGGTTCACACATGGATCTCCTGGTCACTGTCAGGAAGGACACATCAGCAGTGCTGGGCCTCARTTCCCCATGTACAGAAGGGTGATGAAAGGCCTACAGCACCAAAACCAAGGTAACATTTCCTTTGAAGGAAATGATTTAGAAAATAGCCATTAAAAGTTTTAAAGCAATGCCAGAATGAGGAAGTGCACTGATCATMTTGGCCTTCAACTTCTGGCACAGAGAAAGACCAAGGACGTTGCTCAGCCATTGCAATTCATTACAAATAGCTTTCAATAGAATTCTCTTTAAAATTACAGCATTGCTGGAGAAAAAAAATACCCAACTTAAACAAGGCTGTGTACTGCTCAGTGTTCTGTCAGTGGGCCATATTMCATCAATACTTCTAAGAGACAGGAGGTAATTAGTGCAAAGGCTTGCAGCTCCTTTCTTCACATGAAGTGGTATTTTAAGACTACAGCATTCTAGATTATTTTCCTTCATAATAGTAAGATCTGCCTMCAAAATGACTTCTGCCTCCRTACTAACAGACAGCTTGATTCAATAAACAGGAAGTGAGAGCTGAGACTTTTTTCCATCCTGCTCACTTTGAATTATAAAGCTAAAAATCTAGCTAAATAACCTGCCAGCAACATTAGCTGTGCTGGCACCATCACTGAAAACCTGATGGAAAAAGGRTTTTCTTCATTTATGAACTAACATTCTCAAATGTTAATTTTGGAATTAATTCAGGAGATATATTAAAATATCTTTTCTGTGGGCATCAGAAATCCTGGCTGCATCCTGTTGTTTAATTCAAAATCATGTTCTGAAGAATACATGTTTGTAAGTCAYGGCACAATCTATTGTCTCCAATAAAAGGCACTAAGTAAATGCTTTTAGTGCAGTCAAAAGGGAATTACACTTGTACAAAACCCAGAGCTTGGTGTGATCATGCTTTCTGTTTTTTACATTTGTGCTTTTGCCAGTCAGGAAGGCTGCCAGGCATTGTTATTGTCTCCTAAATACAGCTGAATTCATCCCCCTTCCCTTCTTTATTGATTTTTTTTTCAAGAGGGTATCTGCCAGGTAATTTTAAAGGAAAAACAAGTGAAATCCAGGYAGACTGAGGTCTCTCCAATAATTTAGAGGAACTACAGTTCCCAGTTGAGACTCTCRAGAGCCTTCCAGCAAAGTTAGACTATGGAAACAAGATTGGGCAGTTCTCTGTAAGGGCAAGAGGAATTTCTGTGCAAGTCATTGCTCCCCCTCTCTCCTAAGTCAGCCTCAGTGCCAGGTSTGATGAAGCTGATCAAATGCAATGGATTAATATGTATGTCCTGCAAACCAAACACACACTTTGACCAAGACAAAGCTGCAACTGCAACCAACCAGCAGGAAAAAGAATGGAGAGTCAGCAAAACCTGATTACTCTGACTGCCACAGYATTTTCCTGTCCCCACCCACCACARCTCTGATGGTCCTTGACAGTCTGGCTCTTTCTGAGAAGGGCAAGTCTGGCAGTAACAGCAGACAGGCACACAGTGCTGCTGCATCAGCAAGAAATCTGAGCAGATGGTTCAATCCTAATTCTGCTGAGCTCTCCAGAGTACATTCTGAGCATAACTTAAAAGTTTTCCTAACGATAACAGYGTAATACACAGGATCATGTATTGCTGTGCTAGACAAACAATAATACTTAGAAAAAACAAAATAATACACTACAATATTGTAAAAAGCCATTGGTAAGGGCTTAGGAGCTTCATGTGAATATACAATGTCTTTGAGCACAAAMCCCAGGTTTTAAGAAGTGCCTCTGCACTCCAGTGTTCTTCAAATGGCTGCCATTTTTTAAAAAAAGTGAACATTACAAGAAGCAAATATTACATGGGCAGGGAAATACTATACTGACAAAGTAAAATATTTTGTTATATACTGGAAAAAAGAAAAGGCCAGGACATTGCRAAAGACTGCAGATTTTCTCCCACACTTCCCTTTTTGCATTGCCCCAATGCTGTCTGCCCATGGCAGTGAAGTCCCTACTGAGGGAATGGAACAATGTATGAGAATGCTGTGATGAATTTAGGTGTACATGAAGTACATATTTACAAGTTTGTGTTTTGAAAAATGTTGAGAGTTTGCAGTTTCCTGTGCTATCCACAGGAGGTAACCCCCTCCTTGCATTACCCTACCAGAGCAAGTCACTTTGATGACAGGGGAAAAATAAAGACATCAGTGGTGTTTATAAAGGTTTAGCAGCAATCAGTCCACGTTAACAGCTGTGTCTGCAGTGAACTCAGTGTGTGCAGGAGCTGGGACTGTCATTTGAAAGCTCAGGCCACCATTGCCAGAGTGCACAGTCAGCTGGGAGCTAAATGATGGTCAGGGCTCTACCACACTTCCTTCCCTTTTCCTCACCTGCCTTGCCCACCCTAAATTCAGAATAGACTCTCTGTCTCATTTTAACTTGAAGCCTGTTTTCGTCTCTCAAGCATGAATATAAAATAAATCTCTTACAGAGTTTAGAGCAAAAATAAGATAGGTTTTACCTTTTGAAGCATTGCATTGCCCTGGTGGCCATTGACATTGTGGTGGCTGATCTCTCTTTTGTATTGATACTCATAGACCTGATTAGTTATATTAATAAGCAGAGTGGATGGYCCAGATTTCAGCTTTTCACATTCATAAACAGTCCCACTTTCAACATCTGGTGATTTTGTCACATATCGTATAATTAATCCCATTACAAGGCCTGGAGAGTAAAGACAAAAAAAAGAAAAATTAAAGATATTCAAGTACTTTTAAGTATTTGATGCCACACRTTTAGAGAAAAAATTAGCTCTGCCAAAGCTGGGATACCTCTCAGTGTTTCYACATTTACAGAACCTCTCTCAACACTTCATGGATGACCATAACATATTCTTCCAAAAATGGTAATTTCATGGGAATGCAGATGTTGATTTGACATATGCACAGTCATACTCCTATTTTTATGATCCAGTTGCTGGCATAATAATTAACTGAGTGTCTCATTCACTGCATTTTCAGCAGTTATTTAGAGCAGGGAGATGTCTGCACAACTCATGTGCTGAACTGAGCATRTCAACATCAGCTGTGCTGTTGGGTGTTTTACACTCTTCATTTGTGGGGACAAAACTCTGACACATCCTCAGGCACATTCTGCTTTCTGYAGAAGACTGCATTTTTGAGACTGTGTAAACATAGAAAAATAAAATCAGGGAGAAGGAATAATAAAACTATCTACAATGTATGGTTCTTACCTAAGACAGATATTTTRTTTCCCTTTACAATTAACAGAAAGGGAAATGTACTTCTGCAGCCATCCTCTGGATGGTMTGGCTCTTTCTTTTGGCTTCAGTGGGAGGCTGCATGTTTACTTTAGGACAGGTAATATTTAGCTAGATAATAGTACTGAGATTATTTCCTYCCTCAGAAACTTTGATTTGGTTTCAGATGTAATTTCCATATTTCTTTTATGTCCTGYATGCTTTAAGTCCCATGTATAGATTGAGCAGCTTCACAGTTACTAATTATTAACACACTCATCAAGTGCTAAGAATGCTCCGATGAAATATTGATGGAAGACACCTAAACATACTTACTATTAAAAGAAAGAAATGAAATTACATGAAATATCAGAGATGCATCTGCTAAATACGATGTTAGAGTTTCAGTTTGATCCCATAATCACAAGGGGATACAAGTGATCACAAGGACCTCGAGAGCCCTTGTTATTGTCACATCCTTTCCTAACAGAGATTCTTGGAACTGCAGATTCCTGGCATACCTGYCAGTCAAGTTTGTAGCTTCTTGGAGTGATGCTGAGGAACAGCTGTACTGCCTCTTTTAGAGTGTGCCTGCATTTGTGCTTGTTTAGAATCTGTTCTTTAGTATGGTTGCTTTCTGTAAGTGATAAAGGATTTCAATRAGCTGTAGAAAATCCCACCACCTCTTTCTTAAGTTACACAGTATTCCTGCAATAAATCAGATAATAAATCTAGCTCTAGTAAAAGACAGAATTCCTCAAAATTAGGAAATTTTAGTTAGGGGAAAGCATGTGTATGTAAAAAGAAGCAAGCACTGCATGTTCAACTGTGAATTATGACTTCCACAGCAGTCAGCCCAGATGTCCAAATCATGAGTCAGAAACCAGGAAGTCATTCATTAGTTTAAACTGTCAGGATTTTCAGCTTCTTTCATTGGATTTGCTCTAGAAGATTCACATATTTAATTTTTAAATTCAATTTCAAATACATTAAAAATTCAACTTAATTTGATGCTTGAACAAGACTTGATGTTTTTCATTTTCTGCAGCAGAAAACTTACAGGTTTTCCTTTACCAGGTTTGTCCTTATGACTCAATGTTTTAAACTAAACTGAGACACTTCTATTACCAGGTATTACTTAATCTGCTCAGGTAACAGAAATACTTTGTAGATATTCACCAAGGCCTGTGCAAGGACATGGGCAGAAAAAGACTATTCAGAAAGTGTTATAAGCACATCTATTTAAATGCAGCATTGAAACAGAAAAGGGTGTCACTAATGTTACAGATTTCTTTTGAAAAGTCTGAACTKTCCTTTGAAATCAGATCTTGAAGGAAAATCTCACTCTAAGGGCAGCTCAGTCATGTTTCAGCTGAAGGCAATGCAGGTTTTCCAGTYTCTTCAGTGGAAGAAGAATAAAATCATTAAACATAGGTGGGACCATTGGAGGGKTTTTTTTAAGTCATCCTGCCAAACTCCTGAGCTAAACAGAGCTGTTCTTTCACCAGGATTTCATCTAGTCAGCTGTTAAATGCTTTCTGTAATTTAACACTCAGGGATGCAGTTTTAGTCATTACTTGATTTTTCCAAATATTTAAGATTTTCTTTCAAATTTCTTTGTCTCAAGAATGATGTTCCTCTCTTCACCTCACCACTACAAAATATCAGTTTCTGCCTTAATTGTGATTTTCCCATACTGTCCTGAGTCTCAACAACCTTTCTTCATTGTGAATGTTGTAATCAGGAAGACAATGGAATACTCTGCTTTATTGAGGTTCAGAGATTCCTCTTTCTGGGACCTGTTCTGCATGTGAGAATCAGGGATACTCAGAACACACCATCAGAACTACAATTATATCACACAASGGGCATCCTGGATTTAGAAGGGATGAGAATCACAGTGTCCATCATTAGACCCCTCCACCAAAGCTGAATGCAGAACTGGTTGTGCCTCACTTCCAAATGTACTAACTGGGATCCTCAGGAGGGGTTGCAAAGGGCTGCTGTGAGTCAGCTTTCACCTGCACACCTGTCAAAGCCTGGTGAAACACCTCTGACCACTGCAACCCAAAGCCAYTTCATGTGAGCACCACAATGGCTCTTCTGTCATTCAGCCTTTTTGTGTTTTCCTTCCGATCTGATCCAAGAGCCCCACGGAGCACAACACTGAAGGCTGGTACATCTGCAAGCAGCCTCACCTCCACCTGGGGGGTTCCACCCACTCCCTGGGGGTGACAATTACTCAAGCTGAGAACAATTTCAATTTAAATTAGGTAATTAATCTCCCATATAAAAGGCACAGCTTGGTTTTTTTGTTGGTGAAGTTCAATTTTGGCTGTCTATTTGCAGGTGTTTTAGCTTCTTCCTCAGGGCTGAGTGGTGGTACCTCTATATGAGCCTGACACCTGCGGGGAGAATGAGGAATTTGGGTACTCACACTCAGTTTGTCACTGTGTAGCTCTGGATTATTGCTGCACTGATGTGAAGGGCTGTGACTTACATCTTGTATGGGGAATTTGCTACCCAATGGTTTATGGCTGAGGCATTTAAAGACATCCAGCCTGGCAGCAGGTGGCTACAGGCACTTTGGTGTTTTACTGGCTCCTTGTGTGTTCTCCAGCACTGAGGCCACACCCTGGGGCCYGGTGCTATGAGAGGGGTCACCTGCTCTGATCCCAGGCAAGAGGCTTTGTTTTCATCAGTGCTGGTGTAGATCATCTCCCACACTATTGCTGAGTGAGCTCTTGTCTAGGAAACTTCTCATACTCACCTGCCTCCCTGGTATGCAGAAATCAGGAATYAASTTCAGTTTRCTGTTTATCAAACCCWRCWACAATGYGTAGAGGAAATTGCTCTCTGAGACTCAGGATAACCAACGAATGGATGAACGGGTAAGTCTGTATTCTTACTTATTGTTTGTGAGTGATCTTTCAGTTTGGTCTCAAAACAAACAAARCAATTTGAGTCTTTAAATACTTTCAAGCTAAATGCCTTCCTATGCACATAGATATATATCTATATATATACACTGTATGAAATAATGTTGAAGTAATTCTTGTTTAATTAATTTGGCATTATTCAAAATGCTTTTGGGTTTTTTTTTTTGACTTTGTAGAAAGATTTCAAAGTTAGCTATAGCTATGTTTATTGTTGAGCCATTTCTTTGATTATAAGAAATATACCTCAGTTATTCAAGTTTCTAAATGGACAGCATGGCTGGTTTTTTGTCTAGCTGGAACTGTTCAGCCTAAAACTGAATTTTTCTATAGAGCCTGTAAAAAAAAAAAAAAAAAGGCAAAAAAGTGCCAACCCACCCTTCCATTTGTTCTCTACTTTAAATAGAACTTTCTATCAGGCTGTGTTCAGTTTGTGGCTGTTCAGCACTTTGCAGTAACTGTAAAACTTCCTGGTTTTGTCTTCCTATGTTTGTTTTTTAACCCTGGTGTTCCTCACTTTGCCTTTCCTGTCCTCTCCACTGCTRCTCCCCTAAGGGCACAGTATGGGCTCACCTGTCATCCTGTGGGACACACTCTGCAGTAAGTGCCCAAATCCTGTCAAATGATCAGTTCATTGTATTGCTATTCACATGTCTAATCAAGASCTCAATGGGCTGGAGCAAAGCAAACTGCAAGGACTGGAACCTCTTCTTGTGCAGAAAGAAATCAGAGTTGCTTGGATAGGGAAAACAAAATTAAGTGAGGGTAGGACTTGTCCCACTGTCAGTGCTTGGTGTCATGAGGATTTTCTCCCAAAGCTACTGCCTGTTGATCTGACAACCTCTCTTATGACCTGTGAAATTTCACTTCCTTTTTAATATTGCCATTCCATGGTAGAGATAAATACACCCATATCCAAAATTTTGAAGGATAAGAAAGACAYCATTAGCTTTTTGGATCCTATAGATAAGCTTTTTGCCCTGTTTGAAAGTTGCCATAAATAATGCAAGACTAAAGAGATAGTTTATTTACAATTATCAGGAATGTTTTAATAATTCAAAAGCTCTGTGCTGCTGGAGCACTGATCTCTCAACCAATCAAAAGAATATGAGCAGGTTATCCTCATGATGTGCAGARTATGTTCTGAGCAGGCAGCAAAACAGAACCAAATGACAAAGCTCCAATTCCATACTTACTAATTTTTGTTTTGTATTCACCCATATTTCATTTCTGTTTTGATTGGGTTTTGTCTAAATCATCAGAAAGTGCCATCAGCTGCACGTGGCAAACAGCACAACAGTGAGAAGGAAGCCAGTGGAGKAGAGGCACCCATTTTAACAGAATCAGTTTTGGGGAGAGGATGTGGTGTGCATAGAATGTGTCAGCACAGGCACTCAGGTAACAACTGAGCTGCTGATTTCTATCTTCCATTTTGACATTCTGCCCCCCTGTATGTCTCTTATGGCAGTGGAGCCTCTCAGAGTGAAACAGCACTAAGAGAATGACAAGAGAAATCAGYACATGTGTAAGGGTGTACCACTGAACCAGAGAGCACTCAGGGAACAATGCAGAAAGCTCTGCCTGAGAGTGAAATGCAACATGGCAAGGCTTCAGAAAAGATTAGAACTAGACAGGCAAGCTAAAGTTACCCTACAATGACAGCATTGAGAGCAAACTTGAGACACATTCTTCAGTGTGTTTTTCAAAGGCACAGAGCAAAGCCAAAAGAGAGCTCTCAAGATTATTTAAACTTTATGAGACAACATGTCTGTGTCACAAGGCCCCTTAGACTAACAGCTTTGGATGTCATAAAAACCCAAGCAAACAGTTTTTGTGAACAGCAAAGTCCCCAGCTCTCTGCCCACAGAGGAGCAGAATGCCCATGCTGAGGGGAACCAGCTCCTCACAGTTGCTCCTCTMTCAAGGCAGCCTCTGGCTCCTTCAGGAGAGATGCTGGCACATCATTATTTTACTGTGCACTTATGGAGCTGATGACATTTAATTCAGCACATTTCTGAGCTTTGTCAGCACTTGATCTCAAGTGCCTGATCATAAATATGCAACTAGTCCAACGTTATGCTGGCACTGGAATTTATACTCACCATAAAGCATCGCTCCTCCAGTTTCATGCAGAAAGCGGAATCGATGGTTTTTAAACAACCAAATTGTTAATATTGTAAGAATGAGTAGAAAGTTAAAGATTAGCAGCTCCACAGCTCCCTGATGATAGAAGTGATCTTCATCTTTCACTGRTACATATTTCTTCAACTTCTCCATTTCATTCCCTTTATAGAAAGTATGCAAAAAATAAAAGAAGAAAAAAAAGAATCACAAGAAGGAAAGTGTTGTCACCTTTAGTACAAAAACTCCAGACACTACAGAAATTCACAGCAAGCACATCTGTTTCATTTGCAGGCTCATGGTGAAGTGCCCCAGCTCAGAATTCAGTTGGATTCTAGTTACAGCTTCCTGTTTCTCTCTTAAAGCTGCCCTGYCTCATTTTTAACGTTATGATTGTGTCGCTGCGCTTGCTCTGGCTGTGGATGCACAAACTGCCTCCAAGGCTCAGGCTCTCCACTTCTAAAATTCTATTGTAAAACTCAGTATGTGTTCAGAATGTTTTCTTCCCATAGTTCACAGCCCAYTCATTATTCCCAGGACTCCTATTTTGTCTTCACAGTTTTAAGAYGGAAAAAATTATGTTTAAAAAAGGCATAACAGCCTTTAGTACATTTTGGATGTTTAAGAACCTTTCCTCTTTCTGACTTTCCCATGTTTAAATGTAAATGACAAATGATAATGGTGGCACTTTACTATGGTGCAAAGACAGAAGAAAACAAATCAATGGATRAGGATTTAAAGATTTAGGCACTTGTATTGATCCTGCCAGAAGACAGATCTCTGTAAAATCAAGAGTCCAATTACCTGGAATTAGAAGTACTTAAACCCCCCTATTGAACTGAATAAAATAAAGTGGAGTACACTTTTCATCATTTCTGCTGTTCACACGTTTTGATTTATTCAAGTAATTATTCCATTAAGACAGAACAACAGTAGAAAAACTCTTTGTATAGCAAATACTCCTGGACTTTTCTGCCTATGCTCAAGGCTGCAATGCATTTACATACAGAGAATTTCAAACAAGCTCCAAGCTTCACCAGAAAACTCAGCAATTCTACTTCTTGTTATAAAAGATAATCTCATTATTGGATGTTAAAATATAATTTTTTAAAAATACATTTTGGAGCAAACTAATCTGTACAAAATCCATTCCAAGTCAGGTAAGAGCCAAATGTGAATGACCCAGGAATACCCAGCTTTCCATACTCTCAGTAATTTTGGGGCTGTAGCTCATAGAGAGTGTTGCTGCATCATTTTCCAATATTGATAACGTATGATAAATTAAGAAGGAAGGGAAGGGAACTTGATAAAAAAGAAAGGGACCTTTTGGCTTTAAGAACAAGCTACTGGGTGAGTGAAGAAAGTTTTCACGGGGAAGGTATTTTGAATATTACTTAACAAGTGAAAGTTAGAAAAGAAATAAAAGTTTTTGTGGAAGGCAGTAGTACATCAAGTAATTCTCATAATACTGTGTTCTTACTACAAATAGTATTTGCTTCATCTCCTCTGGCATGTAATTTTAATGAACAAAAGGTAGTAGTCTCACTTATTTTCTGTGTCCACCTTAACACTCTGGATTTCCCAGAACAACAATCCTTAGCTTGGCAGATGTAGAAGTCTGCTCTAATAGAAACTATCAAGCTGGACTAGAAAGCAAGAGGAGTCTTGTAATCAGTAGAGGGATTCTCATCTTGGAAGATATCAAGTCAGAAAAGGAGCATAATGCAAAAATTGTAATAAATTATAGTTAGTGGGAATTCCAAGCAAAGGCACTCTGCTTTAGCACCACTGGCAATTCTGCAAGCATAGGAAAATACTGACAAGAGTAAAAGCAAACRTTGAAAACAACTGCATCTGTATATGTAATTAAAAGACCAAGCCAAACCAACTCTGCAACTGAGAAATCAACCACTTTGTGAGGACACAGATAACAAATGTTCTGTCACAGCTCGCTTGCCTAAAATCCCCAGACAGACTGGAACAGGATTAGTGGGATCACAAGTGGTTATCCTTCTTTAATCCATTCCAGCCAAGAAGATCTGCCTTGCTAGCTCCTGCTCTGACACACAACTGCCCAGGAARTACTGTGGGCTAAGGCCACTTAAGGCCACTAAGCCCACAGTGGTGGGCTAAGCATCAYTTATAACTGCCAGGCCTCTGTGGATTTTAAAATCTCTTCTACTGCTTAGAATAGTATTCCTATGAAATCAGTTTATTTGCTGGTTGCTATTGATCTTGTTCTCTCTTTTTTTCTGATGTCAGACTTGGTTTTTCTKACTTGATGTTGCTGGTATTCAATCTGCATGGGTCACAGAGCCTCTAGRGACAGAATTAAATCCAYATAAACYAGGTATCTTTATGTTACAGCTATTACACTTAGCTGAAAAATAGCTTTAAAGATAATTTCTGCCTACTGGAATACAGTTTTCCATCCAGAAGGTAAAGTCTGTTTTGGTTTTCTTTTTCCCTCCTTAGTTCTGAGCCTGTTTTACTGACTCACTAAAATGCTGTACTAATTATGATGAATATACATTGAATTGAGTGGAACTGGACTTTTTAATCTCCCCAGACTTGTGATCCTTCTSCTSRTATGTCACTGTSTAGAGGCATTGTATCAAAACAGGAAAATCTTTTCTCCTCTTAGAGCATGAGTGAATGTGATACACCCTGTGATGTAACAASCAGCTCATCGTGCTGGAATCTTCCTTCAGAGACCAAATTCAGTTTAGACAGACCTGAAACTCTCGTGTGCTTTTCTCACTGATAAGACAGAAATGTCAGCATGTCTGAAGAAATAAAAGCTGTGACAGACAGGAAGCACTTTGGTTCTATGAACTGTTACAGGAGAGTTAATCTGCTGCAGTTTAGACAGTTTAACCAACAGGTTCAGAATTAAAGAAGTTCTTACAAAATTGTGGAACACTGATATTACCTGTTTATGCAGCTTAAATTAATCCACATAATTGAACATCAGGATTATAAAGGAAGTATTTCCAAGTTTACTTCTGTGCACTTAATGTTTATTTTCAGCTTGAACTGCTGCCCTGTGGTGTTATTTTTTAATATTTTAATAAACTGAAAAACAATCTAGATAATTTTTACTGTTACAATTTTAAGTTAAATCTTTCTCAATCACAGTTTCCTGGTTGGAGACTACTTTGGGGAGCTGACTTATGTTCAACTCTTGGAACTGTGGACATGTGCATATAGCCTGCTGCCTTACAACTCTATTTCAGCATTTCTCTCATTGCCCAGGCAATGTCTCTCTGTTTCCCCTGGGTTACCTGTTCCTGCTTCCATTTCTCGACTTCCTTTTCCAGTTTGAGCTCAGCCAGGTGTTCCTTCATCCCCACCAGCCTTCTGCCAGGTTTGCTTGACTTTCTGCCTGTTGGGAGGTCTTTGTGGTTTGAAGCAGCTCCCACAGAGCTCAGTCTCTCCTGGGCTGCTGATATTAATACCCCAATGCTTCCATATCAATGTGATACCACATCACTGATTCAATTGTGTTGAGTAAACAGCAACTACAGAAAACCAGCTGAATTCAGGGTTGCAACACCACAGCAGCAACCATACCGACTGTCACTGCCATTTAAGGCTTAGAAAAGCTCCCCACACAAAACCACAAACCCCCCCCCAAACCTCCAAAGGCTGCCTGAAAAAGTATTTTGGTACAGTGCTTTTTGTTTCACTCCGGTTCATTGTCCATCAGTGTGTCATTTGGTGACTTCTGTTTCAAACACAAATGATATTACCTTGTYTTGTGTGGTACCAAGATGCCAGTGAGGACTGCAGGGACCAATGCCTGATTGAGCTGCCTTGCTCTTTTCCATGAGTGGATCTGGGAGCACATCCCACTAGAGGGCTCTCGTTACCCGTGAAACAGAAACCTGACTCCAGCACTGCTGGGGCTTTTAGCAACTCTCCAGGTTAAAGATAGGCTTTGGTTTATTTAAACAATGCATTGTAGTGCATCAGTACACTGGATTGGATCCCATTCGGAATTCATAATTACTTTTGTGACTTTATTTTTAGAGGCAGCRTGCTGATCCAACTGAATTATTTTTAGTGTGTGAACATGAATATTTTGGATAATTCCCTATTAAACTAAACATTTTGCCCCAAGTCTTATTTCTATTAGATCAGTAAGAATCAGATTAGTCTGAAGTTGTTATTTTATAGGTTCTGCCAATATCACTAAATTATTTTTTGTGGGTACTTATGGTTACAAATGCTGGCCTTTGTTATGTGCAGATTACCCTGCTTCCTACCTCAGAGTGTATTTTACAGAACTATACCTATAATTAACACTGCTGTTTGCATCCCTGTCAGTATCCAAACAGCAGCTGTTCCTTTTTTCATTTCAACACTGTTTAAAAACTTGTAAATAAGTACCATTAGGAACAGTTAATCATCATTTCTACACAATCGTACTGTGCTATCTGCAGCAGTGTTTCTTGAGAACAGATTGTGTTCTTCCATTTTGAGGACAAACAGGGCTATGTTTGTAAAGGGATGTGGGCACAAGAAATGCAGGCAGGTGCTTTTGAAAATCCTGGTGGACTGTAACTCCTATTGCAGACAAAGTTTGACCCTGTACTCATTTTAGTAACCAATTTTTCTGTAAGAGAATTGTCTAGAACATCCCTAATTTAGATCTGGGTATATCTTTTTGGGGTGCCATATTGCTGTCCTCATCCAAGGGAGAGCTCTCTCATCTCCAGTTGAGCCCCTGGCCTGTGCTCTCTCTTCCTTTGCCATTCTCTGTGTATGTTTGGGACAATCATTTCTCTTTACTCCAAGCCATGTTTCACCCTTGCGTTGTTCTTGCTTCCAACCTCCTTATTCACAAACCTCTTTTCTCCCAACTGACAGTTTTCAAATATTTTTCTCTTGTTCTCTGGAAACTCTAGTTGCTATAGAGACACCTGATGATTACAGAGACAGTGACTACCTTTGTTAGAACCTCAGTTGCCATAGCAATGACTGTTGGCTGTGGGTTCAATGAAATTTGCTACATGGTTCATGCCCTTTTACACAGCAATACAGCTTGTAAAAGCTTCTTTTAATTGTTATGCTCAGTAATGAGACTGTGAGCCAAATTCTGTTCTAATTGAAGTCAGCGGGAGTTTTGCCATTAACTTCAGTGAGACCACAGTTTGATCCTAAASTCCTCTGTCCATAAATAACAAAAGGAATCCACTTTCAGCACTGTGGCCAACAGGGTCTGGCTTCATTCAGTCAGTAGCAGCTGAACCTGGGAACAAAGCTTTGATGTCTGTGACTGTRTTTCAGTGAAGTCTGGCTTCAATGATAATCTTTTTCTTTTCAATAGCATAGAAATTCTGTGACTACATAGTCAATTCTCAGATCAAACATGCYATGGTCTTGCTGGGGACCTATGTGCATTCTTTTAAACAGAAGAATTGTGAARCAAAAATGTAATCTTTAAAATACTTAAATGATTTGTTTTTCTTCTAGGAGAAATGTTTCCCTTTTGCTGCTTTGTGGAAACAGYGACAATAAAGTAAATATTTTAAAGGAGATACCTTTTCAGTGAAGTGATGGTATCCCTACTGAAAAAGTAGATATAATRCTGTTCTTCCAAAGAAGTTATTTCTTGGCAGTTTCACTGAATTTTTTTTTGACACTATGGGAATGACCTTTGAAGAATGTCTTAAAGTCAACTTTGTCTTTGAGCTATTTCTGTTCTATTTAAGGTATCCTGGAGATACTTTCAAAGTCACAGGAATCCCATTCAAGTAGAAGTTGAGGTTGGAAAGCAGTGTATTTGGTGTGTCCATCCACAAATGTTTGTTTCATTAGGTTATACCCAAATTAGCACATATTGTGACTGTTGTAGTCATTCATGCTTTTATCTGGCAGACTCTTCAGGAACTCATTATTGTTCTCCTCTTTCTCCTCTCCCCATTACTGTTTCTGTGAAGTGCAGGGAAATTTGCTATGAGTTTGTGTCAGAACAGTTCTTACCCTTGATCCTGTCTGTAAGGGTTAAGTTACAGGAAGATTACAAAATGTTTAATTTTCAGCATGCCCAGAATAACTCTCACATGCCCACTTCAGCAGCTGCAAAATGAAAAAGCCAAGCAGTCCTCTTACAGACTTCTACCATGCAGATTTGGTGTGACAATCTGCTCATTTTAAGCAGTCATGGCTAGATGAAAGAAAAGTACCTGAAAGAAGTGCCATTGATCTCTTTAGAGCTAGGCCAGAATGAACAGAGTAGAGTTTTTCATTTGCTAGGAGAAAGGAAAGAMTTGGAAACATTGCCATTAGAGCTGAAAAACTCAAGTGACACCTTGTATCAGTATATATTGTGTTTACATTTCTACAACAGTCACTCCCCAGGTACTGTCAGATACCTGCAGAACATCAGGACTCTCTGTGTGTGCTTACTGCTCTGTAGCATTTTTCTGTGCCCAGACCAAGATACAGAASGAATCCAGACTCACTTATCTCTCCTCYCCCTTCATATAATTTCCTCAAAACCTGGCTTTTTTTTTTTCTTGCTGCAGCAGTCATTTTTATTTCTCTTTCTTCTGCTCTCCAAAGATAAGCTGTGGAAGGCTCCTAAGAGAAATCATGAAAAAAATCCTTTTTTATGAATTCTGTTCTCCTTTGGTGATCAGTTTCATCTGCTGATCACAGACCATTGAGGCATTCCTTTGTTTTGACACAAGCCTGTTGGTCCAAGTGGTTGTTACTGTTTATGAATGCCAGCCTTTCTGAGAGTAGAGGCTCATGAATTGTAAACAATGAWCCATTGTGAATCCTGTGAAATTATCTTCTTGAATTTCTGGCTAATTTAGCACCAAAAAATTAGAATGAAAGAATAATTCAGATTTGAAGGGACTGCAAGGGTCATCTTGTCCAAAGTCTGAACCAGCCTGGATTGGGCTCCAACATGCTCAGTGTCTCACTGTGTTTTTTGTTTTTCTGGGCATTTAGTTTTTAGGCGTAAGAGARGGGAAGCAAACAAGTACTGCAATCAGTAGTGTTAGCATTTTGAGTTATATACACAGAAAAAAGTTATAACACAGAGATGAAATTCAAAGGTCATACATAAACTCCATTGTACTCAAAGATCTTATGGTGACTCCAGCATTTTCATTCCTCTGTCAATTTGGACATGGAATAACATCAGAACTGCTGCTTTTCTTGCTGAAGTTTCACTTTCTTAKGCTTTACATGAACATCTTCCACCARTCTGTTATGGAAGACACAGGAGRCTGAAATACTGAAAATTCTTGAAGACCCTTAATTTTTGTGAGATTTTCTGCTTTCCTAGAAAAAGCTTTATCAATTGTGTTCTGTGTAATCTATTCTATTTCTGAGCCATATGAGGAATTTTTTCCTGCCTTCTAACATGCATACACAATGTATTTTTGATTATTATTTGATTATTTTAATTTTGATTATTATTATTGGTCTGTTTGGATGCCTACTGAATTCTTGTATGATTTACAGACGATAATTTTCTGTTTTTTGAAAGAAAGATTCTGTTTTCTATTCCCTTCTAGCAAAAGTACATTATCTGACATGAGCAGCAAACAAACTTAAGGCTGTATTGCTATCAGAGGGCAAACAGATTTTTATTTTATTCCCTGTTTGAGGCTGTTTCCATCCACACCCACCCCATATTAAWTCTTGCAGCAGCTCTCTGGCCCTGGTAGGGAGGGAACTGCAGGGTTCATCATCCCAAGTTTCTACAGGCTTGGAACAAGCTAGATTTGTGTGTCTTCAAATCAAACTTGTTTTCTGACAAGTGTTCCCTAATAAATGCTCAGGTGATTGAACAGTGCATTCCCAGGACACTGAGGCTCCTGTGGATGTTCTTGTCTCTCACAGGTTAGGCACTRTTTAGGAAGAAACAGCATATCTGCTCAGCATCCTTGGAAGTGCAAGAAAACCATTTTAGGATAATTCAGACAAGTATCCTGGACAGAAAGTGGTAGGAAGTTATATAAGCTGAGCCAGCACTTGTGGCTTTCCTGCTTTGTTCTCGGATTTGCTGTTAACAGTGTTCTTTATCCACCTTGTCCTTTCTCCTGCCAGTCTCCTGCCTCCACTGCAGGTCAGRAGAAACAGTTGTTCCTTATAAAGCAGCTCTAGCAAGGAAAAAGGGTGTTGGATTAGATTTACATACTRTTGGTGCTTGCCATGGCTTCCCTGGAGCACAGCCTGAACTTTCCCACTAATGTTCTCTCCAACTCGTCTGACAGTCCAAACCTGCCACCCTTTACCTGCTGAGCACTGCAGGTGTGCAGAACAGAGCAGGGCAGGGCCTCACCCACCAAGATTCYCTAAAATAGAAAGAACCATGAGGAAGGGATTATTGGATCAATGTCTCACAACAGTCCTTTCAAATTTTGTTTTTGTTGCAGCAACCCCCAGAACTTTTGTGCATCCACRTATTCTGTCACTTCAGAGAGGAATCAACTAAACAGGTCATGGAAAATAGAAATTGGAATTTACTGRCCAGTTACCTTTTACTGGATGTGAAGGYAGAGCAGTCATAAAGATTGAACATTCCTCTTRCTKCTTAGATCTTCTTCCCACCTTCTAAATGCATAGAGAAATAAACTTTGAATGTAGTTCTTCATATATTTCACAATATTCCCCATGAAAAAGACCCTCAGGGTACTCCTGGGGTGTTGAATGGGATGTATTACATCATAAAACATGCTTGCCTCATTCCTGTGCAGGCTTAAAGGTTCTCTTTGTGACTCTGGAAGACTCTGCCAGCAAAACACAGGCTATTATGTTTATCTGTTCTCTGGTTTTGAATATGGCCTTTTGTTGAAAGATCCATTTCAACATGGGTGAGCAAGTGGTCCCTTATTGCCTCTGAAAGAAAGCAATTCCTTCAGTCCCATTCACATCTTGCATATTGATTTAATTTTAGGGGTTTTAAAATAAGTAAAGCTGAAAATACCACTATCTGGSTTTGGGAGTTGTTCCTCTATCTAGGAATTATGAATTTAAAAATATAACATTATTGCTAACAACATTTGGAATATCACAATTTGGCTATCATAATGTTTTATAACAATAGGATTTTTCATGTGTTAAAATAGAGGAAAACCACATTTTGGTATTCTGATAATACAATGGGCTGCATTTTCCCAATGAMAATTCAGATTTCAAAATCTCCTAAATCCCCCATAGAAAATGATTCCATGGAATTTAATMATTCCCATCTCACATAAGAGCCAGACTTCTTAGGATAAAAAATTAGCAAAAATGTTTTAATATATTATTTCAAGTTACTAAAACTTCATTCAGTATATCCTCAAAAAGAATTATTTTGTGATGAGAAATACCTCTTACTACATTGAATTTTTTTTAAAAGAAAGGATATCCTGTAAACTTTTCATGTAATATTTCAATATATATACAGCATTTTAAAAAGTAGGTTAAGATGTGATTTTAAACTGAATTGCAGTCATGGTAGACAAATAGAGGAATATTTGGATACCAAATAGGAATTGGCAAATTTTTGTGTCCTTCCTTAACAATTTTAGAATTCATATTAAAATTATAATTTTGTAAAGGAAAATAGTTCAATTTTGGATGTTGCAAGAACCCCCTGAGACAATCCTCAAATTTATCCCTCACTTGCAGCGGATGGGAAGGGACCATAACARTAGCCAGCCAGATAAACAATGTAATTTAAACAGAACTTTTGCTCAGGAACTAAATCTAGAGTTAGCTTGATTTGCCATCTGCTTGGCAATAAATTATTGTTGTTTTCAGCTTGGCTTTYTCTTTCTGTGCAATCTAAATCTAAACCAGGCACATTTTTTTGCAGTTCATAGAGGTGATATTGCCATGAAAACAAACAATCACTGCTTGTTACTTGTGTTGTGTCATTCTACCTGAATTCATTATAAAAATAAATCCCATTTGATATTTTTACATCTGAATTTAGCCACTTAAGGCTGCCTTTGTTTTTTTTAATACCACCTACTATGGTTAAATAGAGTATGTTCTTTGTTCWAAGGATGCAGTAAAATTACTTTAAATAGTCCAAACATCTTCCTGTAAGTGAGATAACATTTTCAAAAGTACTGTAAATAATGAATTTTGTYTCCAGCATTCATATCTGTAGGCAAAAGTTGCTTTCTGAGCTTCCGTTGCAAAGCAAATAGAAGTCAATACAGTGTGACTTAGTGGGGGAAAAAGATATTTATTTCTTAAATAACAGTTAAAAACTTGGGGCTTTCTAAATAGGATTTTTTTCCTCCTACTCCTTTTCACATGATGGGATTTTCTTAYAAAACCCCAACCAAACAAAAAAGAACAAAACCTAGTCAGTGATTAAGAAATCTTGGCAGAAAATGTATAAGGGCTTCTGGAATTAAACTACTCTTTACAACAAGTCACCATGTATTTTCCATCCTGCTCTTCTTGAGGCATTGGACAACTGCTGCAGCTCATGGCAGTACCTCTGCAAGGAGAGTGGGAATTGGTCCCATCTCTAGTTRCAGTTCARGTGTTCAGAAGTGTAGTTGAAGAAYTGCCCAGTAATTCAACATTTTTCTATAGTAACACRTCCTATAAAGGGGCTTCATATTTTGATGCCACCATGCCCAACCCTTATCTGGAKATGCTATTGCAGAAATGCTGCCAAGAGCTGTAGGGAACACTTTGCTTCCACCTGCCCTCTGCCTCAGTCCCATTTGCAGTWATCTAAGGTGTCTTTGTTCTCTAAGCACTGAAAAAGGAGTGTAACTCAGGAGCCTCCATTTTTCAGTCACTTCCACAGTGTACAGAGGTTTCCATGGRAGAATGGCWTTTCTAAAACTGCAGAATCACAGAAAGCTGGAATCTTGCYTGTAGGAGAACAAAATTATTGTTGTCAAATGTGAGCATACACAATTTCTTTGTGTACCTGTAAGTGTGAGATATGTATYAACTCCACTGAACAATGTTGTATCATAAATGGGCCCTGTTCACTTGAATACTGAATAATGTACTGAGGAGGATGAAATCAACACCAGTCAGTGCCATACATAAATAAGTGTGGGGAAAATCTAGGATGGAATCTGTGTATTAAGAGGTGTTTTTCAGAACAGCAGATCTTGATGTTTAGCATGTCTTCATACATGATGCTTTTACTATAAACTCTGCAGTGTTTTTTCCTTGTAGCATTAATGTCTAGGAAGTAAGATTCCCATGTGCAACAGCAGCATTTGGACAGATCCTTAAAAAATTTAATTGAAAGAAAAAAAGCTGTTGCAGTGAGTTTGTTTTCTGTCCTGTCCCTGCTGGAGACACAAGGTTGGATTCTRAGGTGAGTCACAAATGAAAGAGTCATTTTATGCCAGTCACCATCTGTGCAGCATCCCAGCACCACCACACGTTTGAGTATCATTCCCAATCTCTGAAATCCAAGTTACAAGGACACACATCCTTGCCCTCAGTAGTGAGAGGTACTGACAGTGCTGCTTGGGAACACTGAGGCAGCCCCTGCATGATGGCTCATTGTGTTAATGCTTCACTTATTAAAAGCAGACCCTCATCTCTCTTGTATYAGAGGAAAACAAGATCTCAATTTGGCACCATAGCAGTGAAAGAACTCATCTGCTGCCTAATGCATTATTCTGGTAAGCACCACTATACCAACCAGTCCCAGATATATAATCCCCTTTTTGTTTAATCCTCCTGCACTTTCTAATGTACTTTCAATGTTTGAGATTTTTTTTCTGCATGGAAATATAATTAGATCTTTAAGTTTGGGCAATGAAACATTTGCATCTGGCATGAGTGACTTTGATACCTACAGATAGATTGCATTAAGCTGACACTGCTGCTGAAAACTGACAGGGCTTACAATTATGCCGTCACTGGATCTGCAGAAGCAGAGCAGGGAAGCAGCATTTGTGAGGCTGCTCYGTGCCAGATGGCACACCMTGGCAGRAAAACCTATTTGAGCCCTTGTGTTCCTGCAKTATARCCAGCAGATTGTCAGCTGGAGTAAWGTACAGAAAGTGTGTAATTTAACTGACCTTGTCTCTGTAGSAATTTTCAGAACAGAGGATGAAACTCTTGATGTTTTTCCTTGGTGAGGCTGTTTCCTTTCTTCTTCTCTCCCTTGTACAAGATGTATAAGTGGTTGATAAGGGCTGTTGCAAGACTTGCTCTGAAATGTGGATGATTTGTGAACTTGAAAGACATGCTRTTTTAATAAGATAGCATTCTTTAATACTGCTGCTCAATCCTATGACCTCAGATCCCTAAAAGTAAGTTTCTTTGGACTGCTAACTATGAGGTACAGCTCTATTCATTTTCATGAGTGCATGCTAGAAATTGTGTAATTTCATATTGTGGATCTTGAAGTCAAATTTCAGACACAAAATCAGGCTGCTTTGTAATTCATCTGCAACTTCCCTGGATAAACCACTTCAGTTTAAAGACCCAAAGCACCTTGTGATGTAACACAGGGTGGCCAGCAGGTACCAACCTTTGAGCTGAATTTGCTGTGGTTGTGATCTGCCTAAACCCCCTGGTGTGGACATAACCACTTCTCAGGAAAGCCCGAGGCACGAGTAACCATGATCTCTATATTCTAGTCATCCTTATTATGAGGTCTGAAAGCATGAAGGCCTTGTTACCATGTCCATCTGCAAAGCTGGGTAAGCACTATATGTTTTTTCCATATGTGAAACTGTTGGCTGAAGCAAAAACTAGCTAGAACTGGCTTTCAAGTTAGGCCACTTGACAGTACTTTGTTATTTATTTCTCAGCAGAGTGTTAAGCAGATGACTACACATATCAAACACATTTTTCTCCTTCTGGTGTATCTACTATTGTAACATATAAAGTTGGGTTTTCATGAGTTTCATAGTTTCCTAGACCAGAAAGGACACTAAATCAGTTTGGTGCCTTACATACTGCATACAATTAAATTTAAGAAAGCTACCTCTTGATTAAGGTAATTCATTGCTTAGCTGACCAACAGTTTATTCTGCAAGTGTGAATTGAAAAAATCACAGAACTACAGATTAATTTAGAATGCAAAGGAAGCCATGTAGTCCATTTCCCTGACGAATGTATGCCCATGAGACCCCAACCCTTCTGGGCCTGTTATCACCTTGTTTGGAGCCCTTGGGACAGCAGTGGAATGGCTCTGTGGGACTCAGCAGGTAGATGGGAATGACCTGTGCCTCCATGGTGAGAGCTGGTGTCAGCTCTGAACCAACAGGCTCTGTTTGCAGGAGGAGCTGACTGACACAGTGGATTCCACCTCTTAGCAAAAATTTATTTCCCAAACTTGCAAGCCAGCCTGCAACACGTAAAGGAAATTCTGCTTCCAATATACCTTGGTTGTTTCATTGAATTTAAGGATCCTTAGTGGTTGCTTGACTAAGAAGAAGGAAAAAATCTGCCTGCATAAGCCAAGGCAAAATTGTTCTAGAGAATTATTTCCTTGCTGGACATAAATTTCTCTTTTATTAGACAAACACTTTGGAAATATTTTTTTTTAGTTTGGTTTTATCCACTACTGTAAGATGTAAAAGCCTAATTTCACCTTTTGTGGAATTTCTCCATTCCATAGAAATTCAAGCTTTATCTAACACTTAGCATGAAAGCAGAAATACCCTAACTCCCTTGAGCTGTGCTGTTTTCAGTGACCCTGTCTTCCATGCCATTTCAAAAACCCTCTGCTGTTTGTTGTTTAACACATACCTCCTTGATGCTCTCACTTCTCAGATAGAATTGTGTTTAAAATGAGTGGTTCATTTATCAGTGACACTTGAACCTGTAAGAAATTAAGACTGGTGCCYCCAGAACACTGCAGCAGTGCTGACAGGTATGACTTCTGTGAAGTCTGAAATCTGTGACTTCAGGTATGACCTACACAGGAGGAAACAACTTGGGAAGAGTCCTCACAGGAAAAAGAGTAGCCTTGGTAAGGAGGGACATGTAGGCCATTAGTGGATCTCTGCAACCCTTTCACAGTTTAATCCTTAACTTTGGAAATCTGATCTTGACTGCAACCTTTTTTAATTAGAAGCTAATTTCAGATTTTCCCTTCCTAAGCAAATATTCTTAAAATGGTGCAGTCCCTTGACTATAATTATTTACAATTGTTTGCAGTGTTTTCAGAAGCTCAGCTTAAAGATACAGTCATATTTGCAGCCCTATGCTAAAGCTTGAATTTATCTACCAACTCCTACCTGTGTTGTATCTTTTCTACATCAAATCTTATTTTTAAACAYATTTATCAGCATATAGTATGTTCTGTTTTCATTCTTTGTATTTAACCCTCCTTACAAAAACTTAACTCCTATTATCATAGTTAAAAATTTAATTTTATATGTCTCATTACTATTATTCATTAGCTGTCATAAATGGTTTTAGCACATACTTCATACCACAGCAAAATTTATTTAATTTCTCCTTTAGGTAATTATTTATCTACTAGATGAAGCCATAAGATTGTTTGGCAGGTATAAGCACATTCAAATATTTAATTTTCTCAACAATTTCTCTGTTGGGTTTATGTGGCAAGATTTTGCTTGCAGGGGTGGTATGAATGTATCTTAAGTGACAGTGATAAAGGAATAGAAAAACTCAGCTATTAAAAAAGTAGAGTCCTTTGTGGCAGCTATTTCTAAGTCAAGTTCTGCATTTCATGACTGTGCTAAGTACTTCCAGAGTCACCAACTGTTTCTTTGTTTCTTCCAGTATGACTTAATTTTAATGAGCTCTGTGATTTCACATTGTGTTCCCTGGAAGTTATCAAAATGCAGTTAAGAGAACTTCTATATCCTTTAGAAGATTCATCCCAGTGGCAGCACTTTGAATTAGGTTTTAAAAAATGTATCAATAAATGGACATGAAAAAGCAAGTGTTTTAGCATTTCAGTTTACACTGAAGTTGAAGCATTTGAAGATGCAATGTTTTATAAACAGAATAATGATAGACCTACTGTGAAACAGTTGATCCACCAACAATGTTCAAATATTTGCATTTGTCTCATGTGTGAAACTCAAATATAGTAAATATCTTACAGTTGTTTTATACTTTGAAAGGCCATGCTGTTTGCAGGATATGGACACTTAGGGACAAGCTTAAGGGCCAAAGCAGACATCCCTGAAGAGCAGCAGCCTGTCATTAAGTGTATCCAGGAAATGGATGTTTGGAAGCAGCAGCAATAGGGTGTACAGGTTCTGTCACTCAACACTTCTGCACACTTTCTGCACCTGAGCAATCCTTTTCAGCTCAGGGACTTCCAAAGCCAGTTTCTATGTACTTGGTTAGCCCCAATGTGCTTCTCTTTTGTGAACTCTCCATCCTTCCTTAGAACCAACCAAGACTCTGGCCATCTGCAATGCCTTTTGGCCTGGAGTTCCACAGCTCTGTCATCCAGTGCAGCACTCCCTGATCTGAAACAGGATCCTACGAGCTTAATTTGGGGGGCAGGGTTAATTGGTTCTTGTAGTTCTGGTGGTAGACAAGCTGAAGAACTGCTGAGACATACCCAGCCTTTCCATCACACTCACCATCTTGTACTTTATCATATCCTTCCATGATATCTTTTTCTCAAACCCAACAGTCCTAGTTTACTTCATGGTTCCTGGGTAGGAAGTTGTATTCTTGGTCTTCAGCTCTTCTCTGAAACTTTCCCAGTCCTAGTTTCTGGTTTGTTTTTTTTATCAGGACCAGCACAATAAATAGTAGGTTCAGATTTTAATTCTTTCAACCCTTTTCTATGCCACATAATACTCTACTTCTACAAGTAATACTTAGAGATTTCAATCTGTCTTGTAATCTCTCTGTGTTATATTTTTCCTCATCTTTAAGGAAGGGATAACATAAAATACTTTTCTGACATGATTTTTAAGAAGATGAATGTGGATTATTTCATTCTTACTGACATGAGGAACACATTTCATATTTCCTCTGCCCACTGGACCAAAAGACACTCTGTTTAGGAAGTGTCTCAATGGCACAATGGCATAGCTTAGATCTAAAGACATCTCTGAAATGTAAAACAGAATACAGCACAGAGCTGGAGGACAACTGACTGGATTTCAGTTCTTAGAGTATGGGACATTAAAAAATGGAACAAAAGCTCCAGGTATAGATTCCTCCCAGAAATCCTGGCAAGGGATAAAAACCAGCTTCTTAACTATTGACTATAATTGCTAATAACAATCAGTAAGTATGGATAGCAAAGGCATTTTCTGAAACTGAATTATTGGAAAATMTACTAATGTTTTGAATTTGACAAAACAAAGAAGAGTTTGTATGGAAGAGTAACTTCTCATGGCACAAAGTCACATTAAAGCTAAGGTTCTACCTATTTTTCAACAACTCTAAGACTTGAAACCAAAAAACTATATAAACCTAACTCACAGATTGGCTGCATTTGACATGTGTAGCTTTTGAAATGCTGATGTCTTTTTTTCAGGCTACACATGTTAAAATTGAATGAAGAGGCATTGTCAGCTTTAATGTATATATGCAACAGCAATGAAGAGCAAGCAGCTGCTGTTGTGGATCCCAGTTACCATAGCAATGTATTCCCATAGACAYTTTCAAATTCATTTATAATAACAGTGCCTTTAGTAAACAAGAATGCAAAGTTGCTGATAGTACTAATGTGATTTTATTGTATTATGGGTTTTGGATATTTACAATAGAATAACTTCATTATCAGATGGACAGTCCCCACTGAAGGAACATGATGAAGTAAATTAGTATTTGAATCAGTAACTTCAGACACAGGACAGCTCAATCAAAGTCCAAGCTAATATCCAAATATAATGATATATTAAATTTGGTGCTGTTYTATCAGGTTCRTRCTTATACAGAATAACACAAAAAGAAGAATAAAGTTCACAAGCCCCCCAATTTCCATGCCAAGAAAATTCTGATTAATATAATATAAAACAGTCTGATCATAGAGTGGTATACAGGAAGAAAGAAATAATCCAACCTAAATGTTCCTAGCAGACAAACCTGAAAATCCATGTTAAGTAATGATACTTCTAAATAAACAGATGTCAGATGCTATATACTACATGTAGAGCTAACTGAACAAAAAAGTTACACATAAAAGCAGCAAAATTCTCCACTGAAACTAAAGATATCATGTGTTTATGGTGAAACTATTGAGTAAAGTTYRAAGRTGAAAACAAATTATTTCACTAAGAATCTCAAAATTTYCATCAGAAACAAAGTAATTAGACTTCAYACAAGGACATACACACCCTGTTCTTACACCAATATAAAGAACACACTGCACAAAATCAGGATAAAAATAGATGTTGACTTTAAAGGACAAAGACCATCCTTAATCTGYACTTGAAGATGTGAGGAAAGAGAAAGGAGAACTTGAAAATGCTTTTGCAGCTTTTGATATTCAGTTTCAGTGCAAGAACCAGGCACTGTCCAATTCATGATGATAAAGCACATTTGCTAGGATGTTGATTCAGCAAAATAATTTGTAATGCTGTTCAGCTGCTCAAAGGCTGAATAGTCAGGCAGCAATTAAAAGGAAGGAGAAATAGAGTAAAAATGCCCAATTACTAAAGGCAAAAATTCTACAGAGCCAGTATTTCTGTTACTGCACCAAATACAGTATGTTATGTGCATAAAATTCAACACAATTAAAATTTTTATGAAATTTGTCATCTTATTGCTTTTTTTTTTCATTTTTGCTTGCACTCTAAGCAAGAATTGGTATTGTACACAGACAATCAAAAYTCCAATTTATTGGTTAAAGAAAGACACTCCCTTCCACTAGTAAGATGAACAGACTAACCTAACCCTCCTTTATGTGTTAGTTTTCCAGAACAATACTAATTTAATTTTGCCATCAGTGAGTGGTAYGACATAACAAAACAGATTTTCAGTCTGTAGAAGGAAGGGTACAGAGAGGAATTTGTGCTGCACATCCTCAGAGAACTGCAGTGTCCCTCTGAGTGTGATGGATAGAKCCACAGGTTGGTTGGATAGAKCCTTTATACARTMCAGCCATAYACCCAGATTCCTTCAGATACATTCTACTTTCTGCTCAAGGATCAAATCTGAAAGATGTCTGAAGATACTGAATGTTTGTCCCAACCTGTGGCTATCCCCTAAACATTTCTATGTTTCAGGAATCTCGGGCATGGCCACTGCAGCTCTTGCTGGGACACAGGCTTTTGAACTGTGTGTGTGCAGTCAGTCAGATATACGTGAACATAAACATATAAACGCTGGGTTATAAAGGTGCAGAACTTGCAATTGTTCTTCCTAGCACATCTTTGAGACCTACCTGGCTAAAGGGACAAGATCCCTATTTTGAAAGTGGCAAGGTGATTTGGTGATTGAGGGTGGGAATGAGTGTCCAGCAATTAAGAAAAAAAKATACTCTGAACTCTTTTGCAGTATCTGCAAAGATTTTGAGATAGCTGCCGTTTTAAACAGCTGTTTATTCTGAAGTTTGAAACAAGAGCTCAGAGTGAAGTGCCCTAGTAAGGGGGAGTTTGTTATCAGACCTTTCAGTAGAGCTGCTGGGTTATCTTTTCTTTCTAAACTGTTTAAATTCTGAGCAGTTTGCTTTCTCATTGTGGAGGCCTGGATCTATTCAAGTCTTCTTTCAAATCAATACACTGGGTAATTTAACGTTGTATAGGACAACTCTACAGCTGCAGAGCCTGTGATCTCCATGAGGCCTCTTGGTGCCTCTGAGAACATGGGAATACATTATGTCCACTTGTGCCTAACTCCAACACACCACTGTTATGGGAGGTGTGAAAAATCCCCAGATGGAGGCAGCGATACGAGGTAAGTGTTGGGATGGCCCTTCACATAGCCCAACAAACTGAGACCCTGCTGCTGTGCTACAGCCCAGCCCTTGGTGAGAACCTGCTGCACACCAGAGAACTCTGGCACTCCACGGCTGGCTGTGTTTGCATCCCAGCCACTGCAAGCTTTGATGAATTACACTGTCATATATAATGAAGTCTTCACATGAAAACTACTGTAGTTGATTTTGAAGGCTAGTCAGAAGGGGGCAACTCTAGAAAGACAGGAAATGCACGCATTATAATGCATTATCTAGTTTATTTTCATTACCTAGTTTATTTTGCATTCCCCTGCACTTTGAAATGGATCATTTACAAATCAGGCYTTGTAAAACTACAAGATGTATCTGTCATTCTTTCAAAATTAACCATTTTTTATTCAGTTGGTCCCGCTCCTTTGCTTTTTTTCTTCCAACTCTGCCTCAACCTTTTTTTTTTTTCCCCACACATTTTAGTCTTCCAAATGGCTGCAGTTTCCCTTCAGTCTCCTTTTATTCTTTACTCAGAATTGGTAAATCTGTGAAACCAAGTAAAAGACACATTGTATAGAAAGGCAGCCTCCACCTTCCCTTATCCCTCACAAACAACCCCCACGGTCTCCAGTGAATGCCAGTGAAACCAGAAATAGCTACAGAACAAGTTTTCTGATCTGTTTAGAAACAGATTTATTTGTTTATGAATTTGCAATGTCACATGCTTTAAGAACACATTGTTCTTGAAAGAGCGTATTAAACTATTTAAATGATTCTTTGTACTTTAAAATGTTTTCATCTAGTAAAGATTAAAATATTCTGTTCGTGTTCAGAAGGATCAAGCTGTTTCCCTATAAATGAGCAAAAGAGAAAGCCTGAGAAATAAGCAATGCAGAAAATAAACATTAATTCAGTATATTTGTTTATAATTTGGATTTGTTAGTGATTTAATAACATACAGACTAGATATTGTTAGATGRAAAAACCCACTACCAACATGTGAAGACCAAACATATTCAGCCAGTGAGTTTGGAGTTTCCATGCAGAAAAAAAATCAGTTCRTTTTTCTGGATCAATTATGATTATTTGAAATATGGCATCAAGCAGTGCATCCCCTAATGAAGACTTGAATTAAGGGAGATGATATATATTTATGTATATACTCATTTTGTAATAACTCCACTGGTTTGTAGACCGGAATTTGCTGATGGAATGTTTTGACCCTACCRGCAGCATTTAACAAGGCATATTGAAACAGATACCGTCTGTGACAAAATCTCAATATGAGAAATACTTTAGACTAGACACAGAAATGTCAAAACACACTACACAGGGAAATCATTATATGCCAATATAAAAAGACGAATGTATGTCCAATATTCTAGATACTACGCACCTATATTTTTGTATAGTGCATATAAAATAACTGGAAATTATGCAGTCTGCTACACTTCTTTCCCAACGACCATATCCCTACTGCACTTTTGGGACTGAACAGGTAATAAAGGCAGTTACTTCTCACAGTATGAAGGCTGTCTTTAACTTGTGAGAGCATAGTGCCAGATGAGATTAAGACTTTCACTCTTTTCAAAATATCTGTAGCTGTTGTGTGTTAGTTTTATAGAATGGTTCTTAGCCTGAGGCAGTGCCGGTGACACGGAGCAGCCTCAGAGCACGGTTCATTGCTCAGCACGGGGACTGGATGGTTCTTCTCCCGGCGTGGGGATAGCATGAAGATAGTGTAGTGTTCCAGCGATAAAATGAGGCACACGAGCTACCCCTTGCCAGCCCTGGGAACGAGAGAACCCGTCCCGTGGCAGCAGCAAGCCAAGCTGGGTCGCGGGGGGACCCGTGAGGGCGCTGTGAGGCTGCGGCGGACACTGCGGGGACAGCACAGCCGTCCCGGGCCAACCTCGGGCAGAGCCTTTTCGGCGGGCACCGGGAGATCGCTGCTGCCCCGGGCGGGGCGGGGCGGGGC